>JAAGKR010000282.1:0-72377 GCA_011419295.1 Clarias macrocephalus
GCTACAATACAGATGAGCTCGCCAGAAGTACAATCCAGTGCGTCCAGCATCTGTTCTGCTTCACTGTACAGCTTCATGCGTCAACATACTGACGTTCAACTACTGACAAGGCTCAATGCATCACTCTGGGTCAAATTAGGGCAAGTACCTCAGTAGACCTAAAAAAAATTCTTTTAGATTTAATGCTTCTCAACACTGCGGATCTTCTCGTCTCACCTCGATGGGTTTATCGCTGCGGATTTTGTCCTCCAGTTCAGCGTAGGAGCGAGAGGCGAACGGTGCGCGCCCGAATAACGTCTCTAGGATAGAAGACATGCGTGCACAAACACACACAGGTTAATGAGTGGCGAGTTTGCATGTTCGATTTCATATTCATGTTTTATTTTACCTCTACCACGTTAAACAAAGTGTACCAGATTTCACTATTCATTCTTATACCACATTACTGTCTAATTCTCAAGTCTTATTGGTCAGAAGGTGTGAATTCACAAAGTTTCAGAAATCCCAGCGTAACTGGGGTCAGCCATGATACAGCGCTCCTGGAGCAGATAGGTTTAAGGGCCTTGCTCAAGGGCCCAAGATTAGCAACCTGGCGGAGCTGGGGATCGAACCGCCGATCTTCCGATCAGTAAACTCAGCGCCTTAACCCTCTGAGCCACCACTGCCCCAAGTAGTTAATGGGCTACTGATCGGAAGTTTCCACTGTCGGGCCCTTGAGCAAGGCCCTTTAAACCCTCAACTGCTCACACGTACAAGAAGATAAAAATATGAGCCACTCTGGATAAAGGCGTCAGTAAATGTAAATAAATAGCTTACAGGATATTTAAACATCAGCCGATACACACACACACATACTAGAAACCCAGATGAATGCCAACAAAATTACCCCAAAATGTAATAGCTTGTCTTTAACATTTACTGAAGGAGTCTCCAGTTCCAGAACCCAGGACCTTCTGATCAGTACCCAAAGCCTTAACCGTTTAACCTATTAACATTAGAGATAAGCTGTGAAATTTCTCCTTAATATGATAAGCTGCTTTTTCTTTTTATTACCTCAGACTTGTTTCATGGACGTTTGGATTAAAAATATGATGTGGTGATGGTGTTCTTTAATAAACAGAAACTTGTTAGAGTTGGTATTTTATATTCATTATACATACAGTAAAAATGTACAAGCTTGTCTTTACAATTATTATTATTATTTTTTTTAATCGAGAACCTTTCTATAAAAAGGCCTTCGGTCTCAC
The DNA here is from genome assembly GCA_011419295.1 of Clarias macrocephalus. Classification (NCBI taxonomy): domain Eukaryota; kingdom Metazoa; phylum Chordata; class Actinopteri; order Siluriformes; family Clariidae; genus Clarias; species Clarias macrocephalus. The sequence continues at coordinate 1,248 of JAAGKR010000282.1, forward strand.
GGCAGAAATATTTTCTGCATTTTTCCTGTTCTGCATGGTTGGTCTTGACTAATCAGATCAGTCTGTACGGGTGACTGTGCTTTCTGTTGAAATTTCCCGTAATTCCAGTGTAATTACAGGAAGGTTTTGCAGCAGTTTTAGCGATCTGGATTGAAAAAGAAAAACAAATCGGAGGCTCTCTCTCACCATACAGGATGACCCCTACGGACCAGAGGTCCACCCTGGCGTCATACTGCCGCCGGCACACGATCTCCGGGGCCATGTAGAGCGGGGAACCTCTCAGAGAGCTCTGCTCGTCCCACGGAGACATGTACTGGGCGAAGCCGAAGTCTACACACACACACACAGACAGAGATGAGACAGAGAGATAACAGGACGGTGAAAGAGAGAAGCGAGAACAAGCTTGGGTCATGGGTGCTGCTCGCTGATTAAGCTTCTGATTAACGCTCGTCTCGTATTAGACGTAATCCAGCAGGGTTCTGAGTGCTGCTCGGTGGGAGGCTGATCAGTGGGGTATGTGATCAGTAGCGCGTGATACAGGTCACACGACGTACAGAAAGTTGTATGATAATTAAGATTTATTTGTCTGTCTACTGTAACAGTTTTATCCTGGTCAGGTTTGTACCAGAAATAAATTATAATTTTTTTTCCCGTTTTGTTTTTGGGAAAATGAGCCAGCTTTACTCATTAAAAATCTACAAAACCATAAATTGTTATCTTCTTCTATTCGTCCGTATTATATCAGGTATTTTTTAGATAACTACAATTATTAAAGGACTAAAAGTGATCTGTTTGTGATCTCATGCCCTGTCCCGTGTACCTGCGAGCTTCAGCACGTTGCCGCTCAGCAGGATGTTCTGGGGCTTCAGGTCCAGATGTGAGATGTTCTTCTCATGGAGGAACTTCAGTGCGCAGGCTAATGCAAGACATGCAATTAAAAACAAAACAAAAAAACATACAAAGCAGTACATGTACCATAATAAGTTTGACAGTCTCCGCAGTGATTTGAAGCGCTTGTTCTTTAGTGACCAGACCAACAGCACCATCCGCTGGACCGAGCCTTTGAGGCCAGTCTAACGGACGGAGCTTCAGTGATGTGATGGCGTACGTGTGAGACTGACCTATCTGCTGCAGGAAGAGACGTGCCACTCGCTCGGGGAGGATCCGCCGGCTCCGGATGAAGCGAGACAGGTCTCCGCCGGAGCACCACTCCAGAATGAGGTAGATATTCTCATTGTCCCACTGCAATACAAACACACACACACTTGTACCGCTCTAAAAACTTTACGCCATACAGGTATGGATTGGAAACACCAGTCACCACACGATATGATCTTATCACAAAACCCCGGTGCTGATTTGATTAATATCACGATTCTGTAAGTATCATATTTTTAGAAATATCCTGATTAGATATTACAGTTTTTTTTTTCAATTTGCTACAATTTTAAGATTTTGAACCCATAACGCGAACATTTTATAAAATAAGCACATATCAGCACATATCTGTCTCATCCACCATAATCATTATTTCTAAATAAAACGCTTCTAACATGGGCACACGTGTATGTTTCCAGATGAATTAGTGCAGATGGTGTTTTGAGACTGTGTGTAAGTGTGTATAATGAGTGGGTTTGGAGACACAGAGTTTAGAGAAAAATGCCGATCGGAAGCTTCTTAACGCACACAAGTTTTGATAGTGAACTCTACTAAAATGAGTTTCTGTTGCAGCACTAAGACGCTTGTACACTCGGCACAGAATTGCCTCTAAGTGATGGGTCATGGCTGATCAAGCTGAAAAACTGCCTATTCTGGTCAGCAGCCGGTCAACCGCTGAATCTCTATAAACTATAACTGTAATAAATCATTTACAAATCGGACTTTGGAGTCAGTGTGGCGAACCAGCATGAATCAGCCCACGAAGGAATCTGAAAATAATCATTCTTCACTCCTTTTATTTGCAAAATGCTAAGAAGAAACCATTAAGATATCGATACTGTATACAGATGAGGGGGCGGGGAAATCTATTCGGTGATGTATCGCTATTATTTGGTGTGTCAATTCGTGCATCGCCACACTGAATCCAAAATCTTTTTATTTTTTATTATTATTAATTCATTTCTGTGTTTGCATATGAGGCAGTAAAATCGTGATACTTACAGTATAGAATCGCAATACAAATCGAATCGCCACCAACAGCCTTGACTGGTGATTGAACACTACTCACACTTGTGGCAGAAGTCTCTTTGAGTAAAAGTGTCTTTGCATAACTGTAAATCACCAAACTGTTGTTGTTGGACCTCGATCACAAGAAATGTTCCGGTTCCTGTACTGTACCTGGAAGTCCTTAAGCTGAACGATATGCGGGTGGCGCACGGTTTTCAGGATCTCGATCTCCGTCAGCAGGTTCTCCATCGACGCCTTGTTCAGGCTCTTCTTACTCACGACCTTCACGGCCACGGCTTCCCGGCTATCCGTCTAAACGCGGGACCAGATACACAACTCAAAAGGTCAAATCCGGTTTCAGATGAGTGTGAGGATTATAATAGTGTAACTGTAGAAAAAGCAGGACAATGCTGTACTTCACGGAGAATAAGTAAAGGGTGGGGTTCAGTTGTTACTGATGCTATGATTATACGCTTCGTTTTGCACTAATGTGTCACGTTTCTACTTGTGCCATGAACTGTTCCGATACCAGTCGGATCAGATTTATTCATTTTTACCCATTTTATTTCCATTCTTGATTTTTATTTAACCAAGATTAAAAGTTACCCTACAATACACTGCCTGGCCCAAAGAAACAAACAAGTCACCATTTCAGGAGAGTGAATTTAAGTGGCTGTGTACAGCAAAAAAAAACAACTAAGGAGATTTTAAAATGGCTGAAACTGGGTTAAGACCATGAATGGTGATGAATGGAGATCACTTAAACACTAGGTGAAGATGCATGGTTAAAAAGAACACAGCAGAAATATATAGCTATGATTAAAAGTGAAAGGAAGAGCATTTATATATACACTCACAATGTGATCAGGACACACAGGATTGGGACTAAAAAGCTGCAGGTTCGTAAGAAAACCACGTGTTAATAAGAATAAAGATAGGAGTAAGGGAGAAAGGTCATGTGGTCTGATGAGTTCAGACTGATCACATTTCAGAGGGATTCGAGCGTCAGGGTAGGAAGAGAAGCACATGAACACATCACTGTCCGGGCCTCTGGAGGCAGTGCTATGATCTAAAGTTGCTTCAGCTGATCAAGTCGAGGCTCAACAACATTATGAGGCAATAAAATGAAGTCAGCTGACGACCTGAATGACCAGAGTGTTGCATCTATGGGTTGTTTTTCTTCCCTGGTAGCACTGGCAAAAAGACTTATACTGTAAAAGAGTGATTCTGGGAACAAGAGGAATCATTTCCACACCGTGTGTGCTGTAATAAAAGCTAACGCTGACTGAATGAAATCTTAGTGTGTCTTTTTTTTTGACCAGGCAATGTAAAAAAACAACAACGCAGATATTAGAAATCTAATGCTAATCTAATAACTCGAGCCCTGTAGTCTCTGGTCTGATATGCTGCCCCCAGATAAATAATTTAACGGTCTGCAAGAAATGATCTGCTACAGAAGCTGAGAGCGTTCAGGTATCATTAAAAAACAAAAAGGGCCTGAATAACAGACGTTTTTAAAAGGAAATACAATTATCAGCTCTGTTACAGTATTGTTCTCAAACACCTTGGTACATCTGCATTAATGGGCAAAAATCTATTTGTACTAAGCTCAGGCCTGATGAGAGTCATGAGATTCAGCACTGAGTCTCACCATGGTTGTGTTCAGAGTTCATTAAGATCTAAAACAGCATGTGTGCATCCCTAAATGAGAAAAGTGAACTGAAACTAATGCAGAACAAGAGCAAAGCTTAAAACCAGACGCAAAAAAGAAAGACAAGCAAAAGTAAATGCACCCCAAAGAAATCCACACAGACACTGATGGTAATACTGATGGAATAACTATGTTTGTTTTTTAAAATGCACACACTGGCGTATTGAAGCCCAAGGCAGGGGGAAGCTCAGAGGTTAAGTCGTTGGACTCCCCAATGACTGGAAGGTTCCAGGTTCAAACTTCATCACCACAACGTGCCTTGAGCAAGGCTCTTAACCTCAACTGCTGATGTGTTGTTTTTAGGCTTTCAGGTGCTGCCGTCGAGGGGTCGCCACAGAGGCCCATCTGATCCACACAGGTTTTACACCGGATGGCGCAAACCCTTCGATTTTATCCGAGTCTGGGGCCGGCGCTGACTGGGGTCTGGTCATCGGGTGGGAATGGAACACGGGCTTTCCCGCATGGGGGTGTAAGGAGGTAAAATGAATACCTGAGCATCTACCAAATGCTGTAATGAATCTACTATCAGCTTCAGAGCTGTGAGGTTCAGCAGAGAAGAGAGATACTCATGGACACACAGGAGTCTGGGATCTTCTTGAACTCTGACCCTATCTGTTATTTCCTGCCAGTGTGTGTGTGTGTGTGTGTGTGTGTGTGTGTGTGTGTGTGTGTGTACCAAACCAGGGCCAAAATGGCTATCATGAGCTCAGGGCAGATCAGAGCATGTAAGATGTACAGTGGGGTGAAAGCTGTGGGATCGACCCTCTCACCTTCCTGTATGCTTTGTACACCGTGGCGTATGTGCCACTGCCGAGCTTCTCAGTGAGCAGAAAGTCCACCAGCCTCGGGGGGGCAAAGCTCGAGGCCATGTTACCCCTGCGCGTGACATCAAACACTTCCTGAAAGCAAAGCGATGAGAATAATAACCAGCGTTAATAACGCGCTCGTGCGTCGACACACACACACATGCACAATGAGTCTACAGCTGATGTACACCTGGTGCATGCGGAAGTCTCGCTGTTTTCTGCTGTAAAGTGAAACTGCAGCTTTATTATTATTATTATTACTTTTCTCTGGAAGTTTCGTCTGCACCAGCGACTTTAATAAACCGACCACCCTGGTGTAAATCCAAAAATTTTTTTTGTGTGAATAATTGTATAAGTTAGAATTCTTCTTACCTTAGCTCCCCGATTGCGTTTTGTATAACTCCGGTGCTGTGTTTACTTTCCAGGCATGTTTGCTGTCAGTTAAAAATGACGTCAGAGCCAAACGGATCAATACTACCACCTAGAGGCGAGATTCGGTATTGTGAAAAAAAACGAACAAAATGTACATTTTCAACCAAATATGAGACGATTTCAGCAAATCATATATTATACAGTGCTGTAGTATTATTATATACCACGTGTGAACATTTTTTGCTGTCATATCCATATTTTTTTCCGGTGTATTATTCTGATTATTATACTCCCCCGGCGGTTGCCATGGAGTCGCGGCGACGTCACCGGAAATGAACGATCTTTATGAATTATATTAATTATTACATACGCATTTATTTGTTTTTCATACTCGTGACATTGTGAAATAGTGTGTCAAAACGGTTACACAAGAAATATAGCTATGTTTGTTTTTTTTTTAACAGAAACGTTTAAGTATCCTACCATCTTTTTCAAGAGGTACTTCCGGTGTTACTGTTAACGGTTCCGACAAAAAATGCAAATTCGTTTAAAAAAAATATGCATAGAAATAATACATACCACATGTTAAGTCCATAGGAATGTTTTTAAAATTTACAAAAAACAAATAGTACCTGAAATAAAAATGAAAGTGCGAAATGGACTTCCGGCTTCCAGAGTGACGTCATGAGTCAGTAAGTTGAACTACCGCAAATACCCACAAGAGGGCGCCGGACAGGAAGCGTAAAATGAATTACCGCAAATGTACACAAGAGGGCGCTGGATAGTAAGAGTAAGATGAACTGCCGGGAATATACACAAGATGTCGCTGGTTAGTAAGCGAAAGATGAACTACAGTACAGCAAACGTATACAAGATTATCGCCGGTCAGAAAAACTGAACTTCCACGAAAGTACACAAGATGTCGCTGTAGCACACAAAAAATCTTATTAAAAAAAAATAATTAAATGACCCTCGGTGGGGGTAAAAACTGTCACACTGGGGCTTTAAACATGGCGGAGCGCATGGCCGCACGTTTGGCCGCGCAGGAACGGCAAATCGAGGCGCTCAGCGAGGAGATCAGCCGGCTCCAGGATGTGCTCGGTGGCGGCGGCCTCTTTAACGCCGAGCTCGCTCGCGACGGCTCCGAGCTCGAGGACCTGCGAAGCGAGAACGAGAAGCTCCGGTACCGGCTCGTGCACCTACAGCGCGCGCTCCGGGCCGAGCTCGAGCTCGAGAAGCAGCAGGGCCAGGGCGGCGCGCGCGCAGGCCGCGAGAAAAAGACCAACGCACTGGAGAGAGAAACGCCAAAAGTAAATGCACCCCAGAAGGTCGGTCTATTGTTATCTTTATCGTTATTATAATTATTATTGTTAGTAGTAGTAGTAATATTGCGTGACGTCATAACACATGATGCAAATGTTGCCTTTGTTGTAGTAATGTGATCTTGCATGCTCTCAAGCAGCTCATGCAGAGTATTAACATTTAGCATCAACATAAATATTGATGTTGCTCTTAGTGATGAATATATTTGTACATTATGTTGGCGTAGACACACCAGCGTACTGAACCGGCGAAGCCTCCAGAGGTCCAAAACACAACAGAGAAGAGCAAGAAGAAGGAGAAACCCAAAGTACAGGGAGGAGGATCAGGAGAGGTATTAAAAATCTAATTTCTCTCATTTTTTCTAATCATTATTGATTATGGAAATGATGCCCTGCCTGAACACCATTGCACTGATGTTGCATCAGTAACACCAGACTGGATATAGAGCGGTCATATTTTTAGTGACCGGCAACTGGTTTTGTCTGCCAGCAGCCTATAATACATACAGTGTCTGGCCAAAAATACATCGGCATTTCAGAAGGGTCAAATTATTGGGCTGCGTGAAGCAAAGAAAACAACTAGGGGGATTTGAAATCACTGGAACCGGGTTAAGAGCCAATTTTGTGGAAGAAATATGACTTGCTGAATTTGCATGGTTAAAAAAAATAATAATTTGATAGTGAAAGTCGCAGTGTGATGAGAACTTGCAAGATTGGGAGTAAACAGCTGGGTAACCATAAAAAAAATGTGGCAATAAAATGAAGTCAGCTGACAACTTGCATGTACTAATTGACCAGGTTATCATATCTATGGGGTTTTTGTCCCTGATAACACGGGCAAAAAGACTCAGATTGTGAAAGATTGGTTTTGGGAGCATGAGGAATTATTTTCACACATGAACCGGCCAACATGTTGTGGGGGGGAAAAAAAGCAAAATGTGATTGAATAAAATCTTAGATGGTGTTACGGTGTTACTTTTTCTTAGCCAGGCAGTGTATATTTATTATAACGCACTCAGAGTGAATATTAAATGCACCACTGTAAAACAACAAATACAACGGGATACTGCAGGAGTTTTGGTGCATGTTGAATGATATCAGTTATACATGGTTAATGGATAGTATCTGATTTCAATGTATGTTTTTTGTCCTGGAGCAGCTGAACCCATGGCCTGGTTACATATCTGAGCGCTTGGAGCTCTATGAGAGACTGAAGAAGGAGAGCGATGCTAATCTGGCCAAGCAGGCAGCAAAAAGCAAACCCATCTCCGTCCAGCTGCCCGACGGACAAAAAGTGGAGGCTCGATCCTGGGTCACCACTCCTTACCAACTCGCCTGCGGTATCAGGTGGGACGCTGTGGGGAATCTTTTCACTTATAATGGTGCATTGGACCTTTTATTTAAGGCTCCATGGTTGCCTAGACTGTGTGGCTTAATGTAGGAGACCATATACAAATGAATGTCGGTGTAGAGATCAGTTTGGATGCATAGTATGATTAAGGCACAACTTGTTCTTTGGAGCTATTACTGTAATTATCTAGATCAAATGTATATAGAATTACAATATCTAAAACGTATAGCCAAATGTATTCATCTACAAGGATCGGATCTAAGAGATGCTCGGGTACAAGAGCTTTAGTGAGCTCAGATGTTGATGTTGGGCGAGGAGGTCCGAGGTGTGTTTAGTGTTCCAGTTCCTCCCAAAGATGTGCAGTCAAGGCCGAGGTCATGGCTGTGAACAGGAAACTCAAGTTTTGTTTTTTTTTTTCCTCTCCAACCATAACATGAACATATATTCAGGAAGCGTGCATTGTGCACAAAGACCCTCTGATTCTGGTTCTGGAGACAGAAAAGAACAATGTCTGGTCAAAATATTACAGGTTTAGTCTAGGGAGAGTCTAGAAATGAGTCTAATCTTAAGGGCGAGTTGAATTTACTGAAAAGGTTTAGTGTAGTAAAAGGCTAGGGATTTTTTTAATCTTCACCAAGAGAGGGCGCTGTTTTACAACATTTACAACCTGTTTGTACCCAAGGACCTCTGCCTTATCGCTTGATGTAAGTGTGCTAACTGTGAAGAGTTTCATCGATATTCATGTGCACGCTCGTGCTCTGGTGTAACATAACATCACGTCACAATGTTAGAACCAAAACAAAGAAGGACTGTTTGAGGACTTCCTGCCTTAGGTGTGTTTTTCTGAGTCCTGAGTGTCGTTGTGGTGTTTGCGCTCCTGCAGTCAGGGTCTTGCTGATAACTGCGTGATCGCCCGGGTGGACGGCGAGTTGTGGGATTTGGATCGGCCCTTGGAGAACGACTGCTCTCTGGAGCTGCTGCGCTTCGACAATGAAGACGCCCAGGCTGTGAGTATATGATTTTTGACCTCTGTTCCATCCGTTTCTTACACCTTCCGTCAAACTGAGCCGTGTTTCCACTACAGCGTAACTAACACCTCTTAGTGATGTCAAAAGCCTACTTCAAGCATGGATGTTACTGCATTGTTGTTACATCAAAGAAGTTCTCTCAACATTCTCTTCATGGTAGGCCCATGCCATGATCTGGAAGATCACATTACATTTGTCTGGTGCTGACCACATTTACCGCCACATGCAGCACAAGAATTTAGTATAACTACTACTAATAACTACTCGCCACCACTTTCACGTGTCGCGGCATTTATTCCAATCCACCGGACGCAAGCACCTGGTAAGAGCGAGGTGCGATCTGATCAGACATGGACGTATTCCTAGTAACCCAGTGTAAGGATCTATCCAATGATAGAAACGTCGAAGCACCTTTGTAAGACAAGAGCATCTGCCAAATGCCTGAACGTAAACGTAGTGAGCACATGATCACGTGTTCGTGACAGGAAAGTAGTGACAACATGATAGACGCAGCGAGATTTTCCTAATTACAGCTTATTTATTATAGATGGAAATCACAGCTCTGTGCAGATGAATTTAGATTGTTAGCTTGGAGTTATGTTTATAAGATCGGATGATATAAATAGTAATAAATGAACAATAACGCAACGAAAATCAATTGCAGTCCCACCCCCCCCACCTTATTTTTATATATGTCTGTTTTTATAGTTTAAACCCTAAATATTCACTATTTAATTTAATTTCAAACTCAGCTTAATACATTAACCTTAAAAAAGGATGTAAAGGTGAACCAGTATACTGTACAGTACTACAGTATAGAATGTAAAATACAGATGTTGCCCCTATATGAACTGGAATTTAATGGCAAACACATTTTCTTTCGTATACACGCTGTCATTTTCTTTGGTATCAGTACTGTAGGATGAATACGGTAATAATTCAACAATAATTTTCCTTTACGGTTGCTTTGAGCTCTCTCTACAGTACTAAAAGATTTATACAATATTATATTCTATATGGAAACTCAGCTGATTTTACGCTAATATTTTCTACAAAATTAGTAAATTATGTTCTTATTTTGTTAAAATGCATGAAAAATTATACTGCATATTGGCACTTGATTATAAAAAAAACTTCGGCTAATGTTTGCAGTTTCCGCTATTAATTAGGTTCTAAGGGAAAATCCGCCAGCGATTGAGGCCGCGAGCTCTGAACCGCGACTTCGCAGGGATTGACTGGCTCGGCTGATATTGTATCGGTCATTTATATTATATATATCAGCATATAGCTGATATTGTATTGTATATACTTTCAAGTCCAAGATGACTTCGGGTTAACCAGTTGACTATTTTGCGTTGTAAATGACATACGCTATTAGTTTTTTTGCTATGCTCTACATCACATGTCGCTCTCCGTGCCTCCGTGCAGGTGTACTGGCACTCCAGCGCCCACATCCTGGGAGAAGCCATGGAGCGTTTTTACGGAGGCTGCCTCTGTTACGGGCCTCCCATCGAGAACGGCTTTTACTACGACATGTTCCTGGACGGCCAGAAGTGAGTTGTGCGCGTTATAATACTGCAGAATTTCCTGATGGGATTGGATTATCGCATTTCTACAGCAGCAGCTCTGACAGTTCCAGCTGACAGGAATATCACAGGTTTATTTAGCAGTTATGAAAGGAGTCTCCAGTGATGGTGGTGAAGACCATTTATAGCAGCTATAGTGTAAGTGATGAGTTGTTTAATAGATGCTCCACAACGTTACATGGAACTGAAACTGGATAAAAATACACTATAATATTTTTTTAAATAAATATTCTTGGCAACCCGCTGTGGTACAAGAGGAATAAAACCCCTCAAGACATGCTGTTGTATGAAAATAATCAATTTGAGGATGAAACCAGTAACTAACTTTCATGACGGTACTTTGTCGTTGTTTGATTTTCTATAACAGCACACCTCAGTTATTTCTATAACGCTTCACCTGGTTGCCACTTTATTAGGTACACAAGGTTTCACATGCGAAAGAGTTTATATACACAAGATGTGCAGTGTTTCTAAATTTAATGTCGGACATTTTTATTCTCTACACGTCATGTTTTGTTATTTCCATGATGGGATCTTCAAAGAATTTTGTCCGTAAAATTCCGAAACCTTGTTAGCATTCCAATACCACGTGAGTGCATGGTGTGAATGAGGAAGACCAGCATTCTGTGTTTAGTTAAGCGCTGTGTAATGAATAAAATTAGAAAGCTTTTAACATGTCGTGATGTTCAGCGCTGTCAGGTCGGGCTTTTCACAGGCACACAAACACACACACACACACACACACACTCGCACACGCAGCACTTTCAAGGATTTATTGAGAACGGCGTGAAAAGGAAGACTGTGGCAGTGAGTAGCGATTGTGTGGATGAAACAGCTTGTAGATCAGAGGGGTCAGAGGATAAAGACGAGAATCGTGCAAGCAGACAGATGGGCTACAAACCAGGCAGATGAGGCTACCTCCGAACAAACAGCTCATCAGATTTGGGTTGAATTTGCTTCAGAAGCTCTTTGGGGAAACATTACTGTAGAATTCACGGGAAAGTGAAGTCACTTCGGAACGATACACCAGGCTTTAATTACAGTTTCATTACTGTCTTGGATATTATAAGGGAGCATGACAATTTAGTTGCGAATAGGACGTTCCACAACGTTCAATTTATCCATCAGTGATTAAAATTAATAATGTGTTTAAATGTTGTGGTATAAGAGAGAGTAAACACTTCTGGACAGTCATGGAATGATTTAGAAATACTGATTATTTTCCATTTATATAAAAATAAAATTAATTTCTAGAGCGATCTGGGCCTTTTTAAAATTTGCACTGAGCTAAATCAGACGTTATTTGTAGATTGGCGTGTGTATTTGCATGTACTGTACTGTATGTATAAAAGTCTATGGTACTACATAGTAGTTAAGTTGTTTAGATGCTAATCATATCTGCATTATTATGTAAAACTATTAACCATTTCCGAACATAACATGAACATTAATAAACATATAATAACAGAATATGAATATGTAATATGATGCTTGTACAGAAAGCGTCATATTACATGATCAGGTGGAAACAAATGAAACCCTAATGTAGGTTTTGCATGAAAATAAAGAGGAGAAAATGTGACCAGAAGAACAGGCTCAGTAAAACCCGACAGCTGTTTTACTTCTAAAATTGTACACATCTGTATCTAACACTACTTTTTTATTTTCAATCAAAGAGTTTCTTTTATGTATAAATATTTTTTAAGCCATCTTTACTTTTGTGGCTTTTTTTTTTTTTTTGTATGTTCCCAGTACGTACTGTATAAGCAGTTATAAATAAAACAGCTCGTAGGTTTTACTGAGTTTGCTGGAGAAATTGCCCGAGATCTTCTAGTAACATTGCCACACTCGCTCCCTTCAGTTTACCAGGTTGTTGTTGTTGTTGTTGTTGTTGTTGTTGTTGTTGTTGTTTATATTATTATTTACTTAAAAAACAAACCGTATTTTCTTGGACCAACACAATACAAACTACTTATTTATTAGACGTAATGTCTTTTTAAATGTGGTGCCACCTTCACATACTGTACGAGTCCTTAATTAACAGCAAACCCTTTATAGTGTCCTGTAGGAAAAGGTCTGCTCATGCAGGTGTGCTCTTTTTGTGTACTGGTTATATCACTACAGTCATTCGGGGGATATTTTAGTGCAATAAACAAGTAACGAGCAGATTTTGGTTTTGTGTCCGTTAGAGGCGTCTCGAGCACAGAGTTTGAAAACCTGGAAACACTCTGTAAGGGCATCATGAAGGACAAGCAGCCGTTTGAGAGGCTGGAGATCAGCAAGAAGACGCTGCTGGAGATGTTCAAGGTAAAATCCTTCTCAGAAACTCTGACAAACAGGAAGAATGTAGTCGGTCAGATTTAAGAGAACTTTGGATTTAAAAATTTAATATGGTTTCATTTCATTGTGATTTCAAGTTTTTAATTACTGGTTTGAATTATGTCGAGTGAGCGTGATCAGATGAGGTTATATTGAAGTCATTCTGTTGCATTAGAGCATGCTGGCGCTAAAAGCAAGAAATGAGGATTATAGAATTATGAATTATTATTATAATATTATGATGAATTATGAATTATTATAGAATTATGAAATGATTAAACAGTAGCTAGCATAGCAGGTCATGTTGCTGCTTCGTAACACCTGTGACCCGGGTTTGATACTGAGCTGATACTGAGATGTTTTAGACGCTCTTCATTCTGAAATCTGATTGGTTGGAAGGTGTATATTGATTAAAAACCGCAGCTCTGACAATGTATGTTTGAGCAAATCATGGGTTAATTTGACTTTTATGGAGGGAGTCTCACGTGTCAGTGCTTTCTAACAAGAGAGGTGAGATTTATTATCATGTAGGATCATCAAGAACTCCGAATGGTCACACCACTCAATGATTAATTTATTTTTCCTGTACTGTTTTTTTTATTGCTTGGTGTTTAACTTTCAGTCTTTGTGTTACTTTTGTTTCGCAGTACAACAAGTTTAAATGTCGTATCCTGAATGAAAAAGTCACCACCCCTACCACTACCGTGTACAGGTAAATAAAACCGTCGGTGTTCTATGATGCTCTGTGATCCAGTCGGTACTGGTTCTGAATAGTTCTGTATCCTCAGATGCGGTCCTCTCATCGACCTGTGCCGAGGTCCTCACGTACGGCATACAGGCAAGATCAAAGCGCTGAAGGTCTATAAGGTGTGTGAGACGTTCTGTAAATAATAAAGACATCATAAAAAAAATAAATTCTGTCCTTCCAAAACATTTGTAGCATAATTAGTAATGTTCAATATGAAATATATGAAATATGTAATGTGCAATCTAATTGCATGGTTGTTTGAAATGTTAACGGTTAGCAGAAATTTCAAAGCAAATCTTGGTGCGTCTGACGTCTAGAACTCGTCCACGTACTGGGAAGGCCGCTCGGACATGGAGACGCTCCAGAGGATCTACGGGATATCCTTCCCCGACTCCAAGATGCTGAAGGAGTGGGAGCGCTTCCAGGAAGAGGCCAAGAACCGAGACCATCGGAAAATCGGAAAGGTGACGCGACACAGTGGAGAACGTTCGGGTCCTGTTTTAGAGCTTATTGTTTTAGAGTTTGTGTGCTGGAGAGACTCATTACATTCTCATTATATTAACAGTTGCATGATTCAATTATTTTCCTCTAAAAGCAGCTCAGACAGTAGTTCTAGCTGCGAGGCGAGTCGAAAATAGCAGCAGCTCAACTCACATGGGCTTGTGTAGCGTTAGAAATTTGTCATTGAAAACTCGAGTGTTGTTATTTAACATACATAATAATCGTGTATTAGTCTGGTGAAGCTCGCTGCAAGGAGATGTTTTTTAACCTATTACGGAAACGGACACCAGCGTTCGGAGAGGTTTTGATGACGCATGCCAAGTCTTCATCGTGACAGATGGGTTATGATGTATTAGTAACATGAAAATTACATCGTTTTAAAAGAAAAAAAAAAAAACGTGTTGGAACAACCACTGTTTATAACGTAAGTGATAAGAACTTGTCTCTTGGACAGTCCACAAAATTAAACGTAACTGTAAACGATATACACCGAGATCATTGATCATCAATTATTGAATTGTATACAAAGCACGCATGGGATACGCCGAACAAACAAGTCCGATCTGTAGAGACCCCACAACCTACAGCACCCAAAGGATCCGCTGCCGATGTCCTGGTGCCAGACACCCTAGACGTCCTGTGGAGTCATGCCCGAAGGAGCCAGGGCTGCCCCTGTGGCACAAAGAGACTCTACACTAAATTGGTTGATGTACATGTACATGTCAGTATAAGAACACAACTTCAATTCTACACCCCCGTGTGGTTTATTCCTTACTTGCTGGTCTCTATGATCATGTGGAATTGTCTCGTCATATTTATATTCTGGATGTATCATGGAGAAAATGAGCTCTGGCCTAAATCCAAATCAGAATTTCAAAATGTCCTGTTCCACTTGGCCTGTGAGTAATCCGAGATGAAATGAAGCACACAGTGGACTGGAGCAGCGCTTTTTGTTTGTTGGTTTAATGCTGGCTCATTGTAACGCTCCTTAGGATTAAAATGAGCAGCTTCATTTGAAATGATTGTGTAACTTCATTTTTAATGGCAACCCACCAGAGCGACGGGAAGCTACTCAAAGGAAAACGGCGAGTTGGAATGAAGGTTAAAAGCAAAATAATGAGCGGGTGCTTGCTTTGATCTGGACGCAAACTGCTCGACGGAGGGAATTGCAGTACCGCCGAGTCCACTTCTCTCGGCATCGCACGCTTCGGACGGAGCCGATCAAAGCGGCGGCGTCTTGGAAATGCACAGAATAAATTTTCACCCGCCTTATCTATCTCGGCGAATACTGGCGAAGGCTGCGCTTATGTCACATTCTCGATTAGCGTGTGATCGACGCTTCCTACTGATCCCGTGGTGACCAGCTGGTTCTTAAAGAGAACACTTCCCGTTCCCTCTCGCTGCGTATAGAGATACATGCGACTGCCGACCTGTAGTAGTAGGGTCGGGTTTAATCTTGACCTGACCTGACCGTCTGTGTGGTGCGCGGTGTCGTGTCCTGCCCTGCCGCCATACGCTAGTGGTCTGAAGTTGGAGGGCTCGGAGAACAGTTTGTCTAGGGAGTCGAGAGCAGATTTGACGCCATGTGTCCCCTCGGTTCCCTGTGGAGATGGAAACTTTGGCACCGCGTGTCCTCCCACTGAACATAAGTGGCCGTTTAGGCCTCTTTGTTCCCGTCCGCTCGAAAGGCTTTAGAATGAACATTAGCATCAGTTTCATCCTCGATTAAAATGGAATTCATTTCTTATATATATATTTTTTTACAAGAATTTGCTTCTTGTTATAAATGAGATACTAATTAATTGTTATAAATGAGATAATAAAGAAATCAGAACTTTTTCCGTATAAACCTATTTGGGTTTCTTTCATCTCACTGGTATTTTCTTTCTCTTTCTCACTCACACACTCACTCCGATGGCACGCTTCAGGATCAGGAGCTGTTCTTCTTTCATGATCTGAGTCCAGGCAGCTGTTTCTTCCTCCCGCGTGGAGCCTACGTCTACAACACTCTCACCGAGTTCATCAGGGTAAATCTGCTCCACACGATCATACCTTACCATCTGTACATGTTACATGACGTCGTTCCTGTGCATGATTGGCAGATCCTCGTCTTCACCGTACGTAACAGGGGCTGTGTTTTTGTCTTCGTCGGCTCTTAACCTGTTTAGTGTGAACTTCTGTAGATGGCACACCGGTTTAGAAAGTGTGATTTAAAGATAGGAACGGTGTTAAAATGCATTTTATGGAAATGTGCTGATCTGAGAAAGCAAGTGCACGTTAAATGCAGACAAGTTTTTTTTGCATTTCTCCTCACTTCAAGCGTTTACATTTACGGCATTTTGCAGACGCCCTTATCCACGGCGACTTTTTTTCTCATTTTTATCTCATTATACAGTACATCTAAACAGTCAAGGGTTAAAGGCCTCGCTCAAGGGCCCCACAGTGGCCCCACTTTGTGGTCATGTGATTTGAACCTGGAACCTTCAGGACCGTGGGCCAATACCTTAACCACTGAGCTACCCTGACTCCTTTTCATGTAATTTATGCGACTCTTTGGTAACTTCATATATCGAGAAATAAATTACAAATATTAATTTGGTTAGTATTAATAAGTAAAATAAGGCATTTTGTAATACAAACTTTAAAAAAGGTTTAGAAATAGATTTGTTTATAGCCTGTATGTTATAGAAATATAATTTCCCCTTTTTTATTTTCAGTGCATCCTTTTCTTTTTTCTTTTTTCAAATCAAATGGGAAATTTCCTAATTGTCAATCAAGATAGATATAATTATTTTCAGAGTTGTTTCTCGTAATCTACATTACATTATGCAGAATTCTTAACCCTCACACCTCATTTCTTCATATTCTACATTGTCTTGCCTGTAACTGGACATGGTTTCTACATTCCACTCCAACTCTTCTTTATTTCCCCACATCATATTTTATTATATGTTGTATATATATTTTTTATTTTTATTATTTAATTATTTTTTACATAATGTACATTTACATTTTCTTTTTACAAGTAAAAGTTTTTAATTTGTAAAAAACTCTACTTTTCATATTTCTTTACATTTTTAGGTCATCAGCAGGCTTATAAGCATTTCACTGTGTATGACTGTGTATGTGGCAAATCCATTTTTAATAATTTGAATTTGATCTTGTATGTGATCTCCGTCCATACAGGAGGAGTACTGGAGAAGAGGCTTCCAGGAAGTGGCGTCTCCAAACATCTACAACAGCAAGCTGTGGGAGACGTCGGGTCACTGGCAGCACTACAGCGAGAACATGTTCTCCTTCCCTGTGGAACAGGACATCTTCGCCCTCAAGCCCATGAACTGCCCTGGACACTGGTACAAATTGTACACGCACACACACACTACTAGTGGATGAGCACCAGCGCAGCGTTCACACAGAGTGAGGTTGTTTCATGAATAGAATCCCATCTGTGATATTTTTTTTTTCTTGTAGGAGATAATAATAAAATCACAGTTATTAGCAGGGAAAGAAAAGATTTTGCTGATTTTAGTCTAAAGCGAATTCTCACTGCTGCTGGGAAGCGGCCAAAGCAAACCCTCGCTGAAACGGGGGAACGTCCCTGGTTTCTTAGAAGAGTTTGAGGTTGCAGCTGTTTGTAACTGAACAAATTTGAGCGACTTGGCACAGCAGCAGGAGGGACTCGGCTTGGAATATGCCCATGCCATTTTTCCCCAACGCTGCACAGTCCATGATTTATGCTCCTTAGGAAATGGAAGGATTTTATCCCGATTAGTCTCGCTGATACGTTGTCTTCTTAAGCCTACACAGCTGTTTAGTCCCAATCCCTTGAGTGCTTTTTGCATTGTGTGTGTGGAAATGTTCTTAGGTTCACTATTAAACATAGCCAGACGTTCTACTGTGTTTTTTCTTTTTTTTTTACACTTTGATTTCACTAAGTGTTTAAGTGATCTCCCACCAGGCTTTCTTCTGATGGTTCACCGAGCTTCATAAATCTCCCTAGTTGTTTTCTTTGCTTGATGCAGAACAATAATTTGATTATTTTAGCATCACCATCACAGGATATGTCTTCTGACATGGTTGTTTAAGAAATAAGAAGCTACTCGCTACACCTGTTCGGGTTATATAACTTATTGCAGCTGAACCATATTAATCACTGCCGTAATTATCCAGGCTTTTTAACTGTTGGCTTAGACAAATGCAGGGTTTTTTTTGGCCAGGCAGTGTATTTTCAGAAGATAAATTGTAAGTCCTTATAGTTCATTGTTGGGTTTTTTAACTGGTTAGAGTAATTTTTGTAATTTCATAGTCTTGGTCCTTTCTTCTTTAACCTTTCTTGTCCTTTGAGTTCTTTATTGACATGATGTTACACTAGTTGTAGTAGTGCTGAAGCATTGAAACAGTATTTGACTGTCTGTTTCTGTCCCTCTCTCAAACTGTCTTCTTTTTACTGTCCCTCTCTGCACTCACCCCTGCTATCTGTTTCTTTCTTTCTTTCTTTCTTTCTTTCTTTCATTCTTTCTTTTTTTCTGTATGTTTGTCATTCTCTCTCTCTCTCTCTCTCTCTCTCTCTCTCGTCTTTCTTTCTCTCTGGTTTTGTTCTTTCTTTCTTTCTTTCTCTATTCTACTCTTTCATTCATATTTTATCCATGTTGCAATATCTTTCTCATATTCCACCTTTCTCTCTCTTTTTTATCTCTCTCTCTGTTCTTTCTTTCTTCATCTTCTTTTTCTCTTTCTCACCCTTATTCTTCCACATCTTATCTCCATCTCCCATTCTCTCTCTCTCTCTCTCTCTCTCTCTCAGTCTGATGTTCTCTCACCGGCCGCGCTCATGGAGGGAGCTTCCCCTCAGGCTGGCGGATTTTGGCGTGCTGCACCGTAACGAACTCTCAGGGACTCTGACGGGGCTCACCCGCGTTCGCCGTTTCCAGCAGGATGACGCTCACATCTTCTGCACCATGGAGCAGGTACGGTGCTTGACCCTCGAGTCAAACCGTAAAGACTGTTTCAGGATGTTCAGACGAAAGATTTGTACATTTGAATGTAAACGCACTGTATACATCAGGCAGCTATAACTTTATGACCACTGACAGGTGAGCTAGACACAATGATAATTAACTACACACCAGTAACCTTGTGTAGTTAATGATCAGTGGGGACCAGAAGATTGCTCTGGTTCCAAACACCCCAGCACACCCTCAGAGACCTGGGGCCAAATATGCCTTACTGGCACAAACCCAAAACCTAGGTGGTCATAATTTGACTGTTTTAAATGTATCCATGTATGTATTTGATTTAGTTTCTGTTCTAGAGTATTGTCCTGTGTAGAGCCGTGGAGTCCTCACGTGGCTCTTCTGTCCTTTCAGATCGAATCGGAGATGAAGGGCTGCCTGGACTTCCTACGCTGTGTCTACGATGTCTTCGGGTTTTCCTTCCAGCTGCATCTGTCCACGCGGCCGGAGAAGTACCTCGGGGACATCGCCGTGTGGGACCAGGCTGAGCAGGTGCTGTAGCTTTGTTAAGAAGGAGGAGGTTTTTGTCCTAAAAACATTTGCATGAATTTTACATTACACCTGAAGCGATAATTCCTGTCTAGCGCACTTCACGATGAACCTACTGATGACTTTACCTCTGTGTCCTGCAGCAACTTGAGAACAGTCTGAACGAGTTCGGAGAACCGTGGAAGCTAAACCCAGGCGATGGAGCTTTTTATGGGCCGAAGGTAAGACTGGTGGCGTTAATAATACAGGTAGACGCCGACTTACGAACATTTGAGTTACGAATTTCCGCAGATACGACCAGACCACGGTTCTACTTCTGGTTCAATCACGAAAGTAGCTTGCGTGTATTGTACACAAAATAGACACTGCAGTGCACCAGATACCAATATTTACAATTACATACAATATTTTCAAGTATATTTTATGTGTAAGTGAAAAATCCGGTATATTGTGTGTGTGTGTGTGTGTGTGTGTGTGTGTGTGTGTGTGTGCTGGAAAAATGAATCGGCCTCAACGGTTTCTATAATTCAGTCTGGGAGTACAATAGAAAATGGCTGTCCTGATGGTGAATAATCCTCAACAAGGCAGAGGTCACAGCTCTGAGACAAAATGGTGTCCAGAATTCCCCTCGCGATTGAAGGGTTCAGAGAAAACACTGTGTGTGAGATTCATTTTCTTAGGTACAGCATGTTTTATGGTCACATGATGGCAGTTTTGACAGGTTTGTATTTGTTTGAGGTTTGATTGTATATCCGTGTCAAAGGCGTACAAGACTCACTTTGTCAGACTTAAGAACAAATCAGACTTACGAACGTGCTCCCTGAACAGAACTCGTTCGTAAGTCGGGGACTAAAAACAGAAATACTTTATATTGTAAAATTTTAATTACATTTTCAGATTGATATCAAGATTAAGGACGCCATTGGGCGTTACCACCAATGTGCCACCATCCAGCTGGACTTCCAACTGCCTATTCGCTTTAACTTAACTTTCATAGGGTGAGGATTATCACACAATTCTCGTGTTATTTACCACTTAAAACCTTTTCACATTTACAATGAACTATAATGGCATCACTGATGATTAAATGTCCTTACAGGAAGGACGGGGATGACAAAGCCAGGCCTGTGATTATCCACCGCGCTATCCTGGGCTCGGTAGAGAGAATGATCGCCATTCTCACGGAAAACTATGCTGGAAAATGGTGCTTACTTTTTATTCTTTAACCATATTTTTACTAACAACAAATATACTGACTTTAAAAAGGAATGGTGAAGCTTTTTTTTTTTGCATTATTTACTGCTAAAAATGGTTTACTATTGTTTACTAGACTTTTTTAACATTATTATATTAAGAAATTATTTAACTTATTATATAAATACTTAAACATTATTAATATATAATAAATTACTATTATATAATTAATATAATTTTATAAATATATAAAATATCTTTTATATATTTCATATTTTAAATGACTAATTTCAACTACAGTTTCTGGCAATATTATTTGCCTATATTTATATTTTCTGTATTTTTTTCCACAGCACAGTGCTGCTGATTATATAGATCTTTTTTTATGCAGTCAGAAAATAATTATGAATGAGCATGTGCATGATCAGAGATCAATTAAACACTTGAAGTTGCATGGTTAAAAAAAAAAAAAAAATTGTCAGTACAAATGTTTAGTAGTTAAAATAAGAGCATTTCCATACACACACACACAATGTGATGAGAACTCAGCAGGATTGGCCTAAACAGCCGTGTGTCCATAAGAAAACCACTTGTTAGTGAGAGAGATCAGGACAAAAAAAGCTTCAGTTTTCTAGTGAGCGTAAAGATAAAGACTTTGGAGCAATGGAAAAAGGTCAGGTGATCTGATAAGCCCAGAATGATGGGCGTGTCAGGGTAAGAAGGGAAGTACGTACATAATGTGGTGCACCCAAGCCTCTGGAGGCAGTGTTATGATCTGAGATGCTCCAGTTGGTCAGGTCCAGGTTTATCAACGTCATGTGGCATTAAAATGAAGTCAGCTGACCACCTGAACGTACTGCATGACCAGGTTATCACATCTATGGCGTTCTTCTTCCTTAATGACGTGGCTATATTCCAGGATTGCGCTGAGAAGACTTTATGGATTTGTTCGACTCTGTCCTAATCAATACGAGATCTCAGCCAAAAATTAACACAGAAGTAATCTAATCCAAATAAGGAAATGTTAGTGCGTGTATGACTTTTTTTAGGGGCCGGCAGTGGTTTAAAACATCACTTACCTTCTTTGTGTTCTTCGTGTCTTCTCAGGCCGCTCTGGTTGTCTCCTCGCCAGGTCATGGTAGTGCCTGTTAATCCCTCCCTTGAAGAATATGCTACTCGGGTAAGCTATTCTGTCTTAATGTATATAAAAAGAGATTAAATCTAATCTTGGTCTCAGGATCAAAAAATCCATTTTGAATTTTAGAAATCCAAGGTTTAATCTTTATCTCGGGTACGTGTAATGGGGTGACCTGCAATATTTAGTGCAAATATGAATAAATTAATTCTCTATCAGGACATTTCTAGCCATCTCAGGAACATGTACAGGGGTGTGCTGTAATAGGAAATTTATCCTTGGTGAGATGGTGTGATGCTGACTTACATGAAAAGAAAAAGAGTGACTCTATTTCGCTCATTCATTTATTGATTTTGGGGAACATTCACATAAGTTAATAATTCCTAATTCTTATGTTAATAAAAACAAGCACAAAAATCTGATTTGGTTCCGAATTAGACAAAGCTGTATAACATCTTGTAAGTACAGGGTAAATAGTCAGCGAAGAGATCCGCTGATGATGGATCAGTGTTCGTTACTGGGAGATGCAGGGGTTTTTGTGAAGGAAGCATGAGTCACAACAGAGCACTTTGTTATACTTTAGGTGAGCAAGCAGTTTGCAGAGGCGGGCTTCATGGCTGATGTAGATCTCGACTCGGGCTGCCTTCTGAACAAGAAGATCCGCAATGCTCAGCTGGCCCAGTACAACTTCATTTTGGGTAAGAGGTGGTTCTGGGTGGTTCCTTTTTTTAAATCACATTTGTGTACATAATTAACTTTAATAATTTTCACAAATTAGTTCGTGAATTTTATCTACTCGTAATGGCCCATAATTCCCATAATTGTTCTATACAATACTATTACATAAGCTATTAACAAATTAAAGTAATTTTGTCTGTTTTTGAAGGAACAAGCCATATTGAAAACATTTTAAGGGTCCAAGCCATCTCTACTCCACAGCTAAAATCTTTCGTAAAAAGATTTTTCAAATATTATTAATGCAAAAAATCCTAAATTGAAGCTCCTCACTTTAGATTAGATTAGATCAGATCAGATTAGTTCAGATTCAATGTTATTGTCATTGTTCAAAGTACATGGACAGAACGGATGAAATGCACTTTTTATGTCTTAGTTATTCTCAAGCTAAGCTGAGCCATAAAATGAAACCTAGCGTATGTCCCCCAAACCATTTGTGACGTCCATTAGTGAAAAGCTCAGCTCCAGCTAAGATTTTCACGTTTCCAATCCAGGCCGTAGAATCGTTACGTTTGGGAACGACCCATTAAGAAACTTGCAGATAAAGTACAGTAGCTTTGCTCCACTGCCTTGTTTCGTCTGATGTTATTGACACGTGTGCACGCTCTCTGACTGTGAATGAATCTTCGGTCTGTTTGCAAAAGAAACACTCAATGCTGTTATGCCAACTGTTGCTTTTGCAGAGCAGCTGCAGAAATTAACATGGAAATCATTATGCATTGTTGGTCTTTTGATGTTGTCCTTGGCAGTTGTCGGTGAGAAGGAGAAGATGACTAACAGCGTCAACGTGCGCACGAGGGACAACAAGGTCCACGGCGAGCTGACGGTGCCCGAGGTTCTGGCTCGGCTCTCTCTGCTCAAACAGTCGCGCTGCAGGAACGCCGAGGAGGTCTTCTAAAAAATAATAATAATAATAATAATTATACAAAATGTGTGGGCCTGATTCCAATTAGGATTTTAAAAAGCCTCTTGCATCTTTATTTTTTTCAGTAGCAGCTGTTTGGTACCAGATAACAACTTGACTAGGGGTGTTACGGAGTCGCGGTTAGTCACGGTGATGACTGGGTGCTTACCTCATTGTTGAATGCATTTCCATTCATCACTGCCTGTGTTGATTCCTTTCCCCAAATTTTGTTCATTTCTTTACTCCAAAGACTCTTTTTCCTTTAGTGCATCGTAAAATTCCCCAGCAGCCCCCGTTTCTCGTTGTAAACGTGTTATCGCTGCTACCTCTGCTGTATGATAATGTGAAGAATACAATATTGCTAACCAAACAACTATTTATTTTATGTCAAGGATGCTTTTTTCAACTTTTTCCCTCAGAACTTGATAAATACTGAGAGAGAAGTAATTTCTCCCAAAATATCTTTTTAGTAATGAACAATTACACAGGGGCGAGGGTTCGATTCCCATTTCGAGTCTGTGTGCATGGAGTTTGCTTGATCTCCCCGTGCTTGGGTACTCTGGTTCCTTCCAACAGTCCAAATACATGCAGATTAGGTTAATTGGTGTTTTCCAAATTGGACTGCACCCCAGCTCGTGCCCTTAGTCACCTGGGAAAGGCTCCAGGCCACTAACTCTGTATAACTGTATAGAATGAATGGATGTTTTTTTTTTTTTGCTATTATACTGTAAACATTTCTGAATGTAACACCCCTAGGCTCTCTTTATTGTTATTAAACACTGTTTTATAATTGGGAGGAATTGGTATCAAGTCATCAGGTATAACGCACAAAAACAGGAAAAGCAGTCAAAGTTATTGAGAGTGGGATGTAATGATGGAAGGACAAAACAGCATTTCATGGAATGTATTCGTAAAAGTAAGTAAGAATTCTGTTATGTACTGTATGATGAAGGAAAGATGATTGCGCAGTGCTTTGATTCTGTAGGCAAGCGGGAAGCAGTTGGTAGAGGTGACATTTGGCTTGAACACTTGTGAATGCAGAAAACAAAATGTTTTGACAAAATGTCATCGAAGTAACCCCCCCCCCCCCCCCCCCCTCAATGGCACTGAATGAAAGAACACAGACGGTGAATTTGGTCCAGACTGTTATGATGTAAATTGTGTTGTGTTAAACGGAAGCTTTCTTTGATTCAGTGATGTGTGATGATGGAGGAAAACGGTGAAGGAACCATTGATGACTGCTGGGAATAAATGAAGAATAAACCATTTTCAAACACCGTTCTCCTGAGTTAATCTCAACTTTGTTGAATTTGTGTGTTTTGTGTGTGAATGAAATGAGAATTTCGATATGCATTTAGTCATCGAGGTACGACTTCATAAACACTTTTACTCCACATTTCCTGCAGTAAGAACTTGGAAGTGAACTTGACATTGGTGATTCTTCTTTACCATTTGATAGACAAAGCACACATTTATATATACAGGCGCATCTCAATTTGGAAGAAGGCTGATTTAGACACAGACTGATATATTTCAAATGTTTATTTTGAAAACCCTATGAAAATGCCTTACAGATAATGAAAAGCCAAAATTCAGTATCTCAAAAAATTAGAATATTACTTAAGACCAATTTAAAAAAAGAGCTTTTTAACACAAATGTTGGAGTACTAAAAAGAATGCGGCCCTCAGTTCATTCTCCGTTGTTGGGTCTGGTGTCTCACATGTTCCTCTTTACAATATTTTATAGATTCTATATGGGGTTCTATATGGAGTTTGCTGGCCAATCAAGCACATGGATACCATGCTCCTTAATCCAGGTATTAGTTCTTTTTGGCAGTGTGGGCAGGTGCCAAGTCCTACTGGAAAATGAAATCAGCATTTCCATAAAGCTGGTCAGCAGAGGGAAGCATGAAGTGCTCTAATTTCTAATTTCCTGGTAGACGACTGCACTGACTTTGGACCTGATAAACACGGTGGACCAACACCAGCAGATGACATGGCTCAGCAAACCACCACTGACTGTGCAAACTTTACACTGGACATCAAGCAGCTTGGATTCTGTGCCTCTCCTCTCTTCTTCCAGACTCTGGGACTTTGATTTCCAAATGAATGGCAAAAATAAAATTTTACCTGAAATGAGTCCAGGTAAGTTGTCTATGGTTCAAGCATGGCTTCAAGGAATGTAACAGTTGTAGCCCCTGTCCTGTATATGTCTGTGTGTGATGGCTCTTGAAGCATTGACTCCTGAATTCTTGAATAGGCTTCATAATCCTCTCAAGGATGTGGTTATACATGTTGCTTGTGCACCTTTTTCTACCAGTTTTTCCTTCCATTCAAATTTACATTAATGTGCTTAGAAACAGGATGCTGCGAACAGCGTACTGAACCAGACTGAGAGACCATTTAAAGGCCCGGGAAACCTTTGCTGGTGTTTTGAGTTGATTAGAGTGTGACACCATGAGTCACCAGGTATCACCACAGTATGTTGTTGATACCAATTCATCACAGGGCACGCACACACTCATTCCCACACTAGAGCCAATTTGAGGTCGCAGCAGAAATCAAACCCTGACTCTGAAGGTGCATGCCAGTAAGCCACTAAGCCACAATGCCTCAATTTAATATATTTCATATTGATTTCTCATTCTTCTGTTTGCCCCATCTTTGAGAAGTGTCCATACTATGGTTATCCTGTGAAGGCCTTCAGGAAGTCGTTCCAACAGCTAGGTATTTGATCTTACTTGTCGAGGATCAGCTTCTTGATTAGATCCTGCTACGATGCACATCTTGTCCCCACAGTCTCCATCAGTGTTTTATCACCAAGCCAAGCTGCACTCCTGGTTTTTAATGCATTTTCTATGAAAAGCTTTAGAGCCTTCAAGGAGCAAGTACATTTCCATACAGATCTTGTGACATGGTACTTTCACACAGGTAAACTCCATTACGCTAATGATGTGACTTCTGATTGCACCATAACCAAAGTTGACCTCAGTGGGGGGTGAATACTTATGCAGTTACAACTTTTACCATTTTAATTTGTGCATGATTTTGCAATGTCTGAATGAAATTCTCCTACATCACTATGAACATTGTTACACTACAGGAATGTAAAAAGTTCAAGAGGGGAGTGGGGGGGGGATACTTATGCACACCATTGGAATTAATTCAAATTAAAAATTAGATTTTTACAATTAATTTACCTCAGAGCACTTCAGATTATACAATAAGTAAGTAATGATTATATCTCATAATTGTATAATATTTATAGTTTCAGCCCATCTCTTATTCCATAGGTTTTTACCCGTATTCTGTCAAATCCCGCCTCCTGGTCGATGATTGGCTAATTACTCGCAGGCACGAGGGACTTTGCGTCAATCGCTGTGAAGCCTGTCTTACTAGCCAATTACGATTTAGTATGCGTGAGTTTCCAGAAAACGGTTGGGGGAAAAAAAATCCGAATCAGGCTGTAGAGATGGTCGCTAACGGCTTTAAGTGGATTTTCCAAAGAGGACTGAGCGTCATGAGGAAATATGGCGTCTTATTCATGTTACTCGCTGATCTTTTTTTCAAATCCACAAACGGTAGGATTGTTAATCGAAACGGAGTGCGTTTCTCCTTTTCTGTTGTAGTGTCATTCCGGATAAGAAAGCTAACAAGCTAACATTAGCGTTAACATTGCTAGCGTTAAGCTAGGTTAAATTGCAAACCCCGGCAGCTGTATAGTATAGTGCACTAGATAATGTACAGGCGTTATTACTTGTACTCTATATAGTGTACTTGTGTAGAGAGCGAGAAGTGATTTGGGGTTTGGCCACCCAAACACCTAGTAGCTAGTCATAATGCTAGTTAATGTTATTGTACCTGTCATCCTGATTGTTTGATTCAAACCAAATATAAGCAATACGAAAATTTACCATATAAGATGACTTAACCAAACAGTTTATTCAATGTATTTATTAAGTTGTAAAACACAAGATTTATAATATTTTATAATATAATAGTTTTTGGTAAATGTTAACATGTCTGTCACCCTGCTGTGCTTCTGAATATGTTCAGGGGAAAGTTGGTAATAAATGTTATGTAAACGTCTCTCTCTGATGTCACATCTGCATTTATTATTATTTTTGTTGTTGTTGTTGTTTCCATTTATAAATTGGCACATCAAAAGGAGTAATACAGAAAAGGACAGCTGCGATTAATGATTGGTTGTTAGGATGCTGATCTGGCATTGGGAACGACTGCGATCGCCGATTGGGTGCTAGGGACAATCTTGATCTCCAGACGGGTGTTTGGAGATGATGCTGAACACC
The DNA here is from genome assembly GCA_011419295.1 of Clarias macrocephalus. NCBI lineage: Eukaryota > Metazoa > Chordata > Actinopteri > Siluriformes > Clariidae > Clarias > Clarias macrocephalus. The sequence continues at coordinate 28,937 of JAAGKR010000282.1, forward strand.
GATTGGGTGTTAGGAACCGTTGGTTGCTGATATCAGCCTCCAAAAGTCGCAAAATGTGTTGCGATTATTTTTCTTAAGGTAACAACATATTTTTTATGGTATAGGTTCCAATGTTATATGTATAGGGTCTGTCCACATGCCATCGGACACACCTAGGGAGGAATTCTCCCCACCCTGGAGAGATATTTGTCATTTCATTTGCGGTTTCTTACAGGTTCAGGTTGCCAGCTCAGTGCCCGATTTTGTCTGAGCCCTTAGGGGTAACCACAGAGCTACCCCTTTCCCAAATAACATCACTAAAGGGGTGTAAAATTTGTCAAATCTAGCGATTGAATTGCTAATTTGGCAACACCGGTATCACAGGGGTACATCTGAATCAGACACGAGAAGCACTGCGGTGTAATTAAGCAGTATGCTACAAAAAGGAAGTGCTGGGGCCTCTGAGTGGTGCAGTGGTAAAGTGCTCGCATCCGGAGATCGCGAGTTCGATTCCAGGGTGATGCTGTAACCTATCGGAGCCGGAGCCCTAGAGAGAGCTGATTTGCCGAGCCGATGAGCGATACTTCATGCTCCCACATTAATCACGGCTCTAGAGCATCTGTGACCTCACGCAAGCGAAAGGAGCGGATAGCGCTGTCTTCCGAGTGTGTTACGATGTCCCCAACGGTGCGTGAGCGAACAGTTCGAAAAGGTGCGGTCAGCTGGCGTCACGTGGTTTCTCTTTATATTTTACACTTTTTCTACTTTTAAATATCAGCTCTGTTAATTTCCTGGGGGTTAATTTCCCAAATAGCGTTAAATGGAAAGCTAGTGCACTTGGAAAGCTAGTGTGTAGGGTGTACAATTGCACCCTAAATACAAGTGCTTCTGGGACTGGTTATGAATGTGGGTTTTGGCAGGTAGCTCCTCTCTCCTCAGTACTGCAGACCATACAGACCTACATACTGTCACTTGCGACTAGCAAGTGTAATTAGTGATTATTGAAACATCTGCGCCGTTACCGTCAATTATCCCCACTCGTTCCTCTTATGTTATTAGATTACTAACTGATGTAAAATTATTAGACTTCCTTCACTGTACACATTTATCTGTGTCTGTCTAATTTTCCTAAACCTTCGTATTTCCAATATCAGCATGTCTCTGTGTTCAACAGGGTACTTGAGCTCTGCCAGTGTTGATCGAGATCCTGCTTACACACCGCAGCACGGCCCAGCAGTACCGGGTCCGGTCAAATCTACAGCAGCAGTGGCAGTGGCAGCGGCAGTCGCCGCTCCTTCTTCTTCCTCTTCTTCATCATTATCATCAGGTAAGTTTGGAAAGTTTGAGGTTTTTATTTTTGGCATGAAGTGCTAATTATAATAACTCATATTTACAGTACATGCCACATTTAAGAAACATGTAAAAACTTATAAAGAAAAAATAAAGATCTCTAACATTTTTGTTTAGCGTCCATGTAAATAAATGATCATGGAAGAGTCAATACTATGATCGTGTCGTGATTTGGAAGGTTGTATTTTTGATGTGAGATTAGGCATTAGGCTTGGTCTTGATGCAGTGTGTAATTGTAACTGTTCTGCGCAGTGTGTGTGTTGTATTTTATGTCATGCTGTATATGTCGTAATGGAACTGACAATAAATACCAGCCTTGGTGTCTTTCAGAGTCCCAGAGTGATGTAGAGAATCACGAGGCAAAGTGTCCGAGTGGAGGAGTGTGCAGTAAGTTACCGGCCACCTGCTTCACGTGCGCGTACCATCACAATTGCACCTACGGCAAGCCGACCAATTTCACCTGCACCACCAAGAAAGGAGTTCACTGCCTGGTGTGTATGCCAGAAAAATAATTTTATGTCAGTTGTTTATTTTCAAAAAAGACTGAGCAGCACAGGAAATTGTTGTCAAGTCAAAGCATCAATTAGATTTTTAAAAAAATCTGTTTGTTTGTTTGATTGTAAATGAGCTACCCCTATATAATCTTTAAGGAAATTGTACTTGTACTGTTTGTTTGCTTTCCCCCCCCCTCCCCAATCACGTTTTGAAAAAAGAATTATTGGCACCCTTTGGAACTGTATTATTTATTCCATTTTGTTCATTGTTTCCGAACGCAAATACTGCTCTTGAAACGTATCGTGTGATTTATATTATGACACACACACATCCAGTGATGTTTCACTTGTATAAAGTCTCTCCGTATGCTCTGTGCGTGTGTGTGTTCTCGTCAGGACGTCTCGGGTCAGCAGCAGACCGTCTTTAATCTGACGGTGGATTGTCAATTTTGCTGGCAGCTTGATCCGGCAAAGTATCGCTGCAACATTTCTACCACCTGCATGACCGTGTCGTGTCCCCGCAAACGCTACAACGCCACCTGCACTGTCCTGGACCATGTAAACTGCTTAGGTAAGGGCTTGTCAATGTGAATGTGTGATTGTAAGGAAGAAGAGAAACCTAGATCTGCTGATCTCATCAAATCTTGCTGGATGCAATGAGCTAATTCTGAAATGTAGTACAAATATATTTAGTGTTTCCAAATATATTACAGTCTAGAGCCAGGGCTTAGAGCTTAGTCACTCCGTCCTTGCCTCGTTTTTTAAAATAGCACTGAATTGAAAAAGAAAAAAGGCTCCCGCTCTGTTACTAGGCATCAGGCCATTTGATTTTCTGATTGCAATGAGGCAGACTTTAATCATCACCCTTAATCACTATATTTCTCAAGACGCATGGTGTTAGAGTGAATTCAGATTAGGGTAATACAACAAAAAACACATTTAATCCTTTAGAAGTCTGTTTGTTTGTGTATTTTATTTATTTATTTATTTATTTATTTATGTCGTGAATAAAATGGTACATTTCAAATAGACATGTAGTGCTTTGTATCCTTTTTTTTTCTTTTTCTTTTTTGTCAGCACAGATAGGTTGGTGACGTACAGACAGAGATCTGACCGAATAACTAAACACACAATCGATTTGGTCAAAAGGTCTTGTTTGAACGCCCCGCTGTGTATCGTACAACAAACCTCTACCTTTAAAATACAACAGCAAGAACACCGAGAAATGTCACAGTGTGCCGGTTTATACTCCGGAAGCTAAATGAGTTTGTTTGCTAAACTGTGAACCTTGGAGAGGATTCGCAATTCATTCCCGTTAAGCTGTAAATCTGTCTGCAGTGAGGTGGCTCTACATCAAATATTTCCTAATATGTTGTTTATTAAATGTAAGGTAAGACCAGATGCAGGCATTATCACAGTTTTTTAAAGATTAACATCAGAACCAATTCTACAAACATTTATTCAGGTCTCTCTAGAAAACAGGACTGTTTTTTTTTTTTTCGCTTATATATATTTAAAAAAAAGTTTACAGCTTCAACAGAGCTTCAATCACACAATTATGATTCATAAACAATTATGCATAATATATATAGAGAGACTATATCAACAAAAGTGTTTGGCTAAAATTGCATTGACTATATATCCCAATACATACACTTGAATATAGAGGTCCCCCCTTTTGTAACTATAACAGTTTCCACTCTTCTTGGAAGGCTGTTCACAAGATTTGGACACAAAAGTGTTTTGTTGGCATTTGTGTCAGTTCATTCTGTAGATCATTTATGAGGTCGGACGAGAAGGCCTGGCTCGCAAGTTCCAGTTCCAGTTCATCCCAAAGGTGCTCAGTGGGCTTGAGGTCAGGGCTCTGTGTTAGGGCCGGTCAAGTTCTTCCACACCGAACTCATCAAACTATGTCCTTATCACCCTTGCTTTGTTCACTGGTACAGTCATGTTGGAATAGAAAAAGGCCTTCCCCAAACTGTTGTCACAAAGTTGGAAGCATAGCATTGTCCAAGATGTCTTGGTATGATGAAGCATTAAGATTGATTGTCACTGCGGATAAGGGGCCTGACTGAAACACCTGAATACAATGATTACTGTAACAAGTTTGGCCAAATACGTTTCTCCATGTACTATAATTGTATATATAGAAGATCCCTAAAAACACACTTGTATACACTATATTGCAAAAAGTATTCACTCACCCATCCAAATCATTGAATTCAGATGTTCCAATTATGTCCATGGTGTTTAAAGTGTTTAAAATCAAGCACCTAGGCATGCAGACCGATTCTACGAACATTTGTGAAAGAATGGATCGCTCTCAGGAGCTCATTACCCTAGTACTGTGATAAGTCCAGTTGTCAAATTTCCTTGCTACTAAATATTCCACAGTCAACTGTTAGTGGTATTATAACAAAGCGATTGAAAATGACAGCAACTCAGCCACGAAGTGGTACACCACGTAAAATCACAGAGTGGGGTCAGTGGATGCTTAGACACATAATGCACAAAGGTCGCCAACTTTCTGCAGAGTCAATAGTTACAGAGCTCCAAACCTCATGTGGCCTTCAGATTAGCTTAAGAACAGTCATTAGCGAGCTTCATGTAATTGGTTTTCGTGGCTGAGCAGCTGCATTACATCACAGAGTGCAATGCAAAGCATCTGGTGCAGTTGTGTAAAGCACGCCATCACTGGACTCTACAGCGGTGGAGTGACGAATCCGATGGACAAGTGCGGGTTTGGGGGGTTACCAGGAGAAACGGTACTTACTTCATAAAAGCGCCCTCCACGAAATTGATTGCGAGGTTATTTTTCAGGAGTTGTGCTCGGCCCATTAGTTCCAGTGAAAGGAACTTTTAATGCTTTAGCACACCAAGACATTTTGCATTTTCCTGCTTCCAACTATGTGGTAACAGTTTGGGGATGGTCCCTTTTTGTTCCAACGTGACTGCGCACTAGTGCACAAAGCAAGGTCCATAAAGACATGGATGAGCGAGTTTTGTGGAAGAACTTGAAAGGTCTGCACAGAGTCCTGATCTCAACTTGATGGAACACCTTTGGGATGAATTAGAGCAGAGACTGAGAGTGCGTCCAACATCAGTGTGTGACCTCACAAATGCTCTTCTGGAAGAACAGTCAAAAATTCCCATAAACACACTCCTAAACCTTGTGGAAGACCTTCCCAGAAGCTGTTAAGGATGGGCCAACATCATATTAAATGGATTAATGGATTAAGAATTGGATGTTACTCAAGTTTATATGCATGTGAGGGCAGGTGAGCGAATACTTTTGGCAATATAGCATGTGTGCATATATTTGGACATTAGTTTGGATTTATTTTCCAAATTCTAGAACAAAAAAGGATTTTTCAAAACTATGAAACAACACATATGAAATTATTTTATTAAGTAACAACAACAACAGTCAAGTTTTCTTTTGAAATGAATCCTTTCTGGAAATTATTGTCAAATGCATTTGCAAAACCCATCAAGCACCATGATGAAACTGCCTCTCATGAAGACCTTCCCAAGAAAGCAAGAGCTGCAGAGGAGAATTCGCTTGCATTAACTGCTTAAAGTGGAAGGAAACTGTGTGTGTTTTGCATCAACATGGAGTTTAATGCATTAGAAACAATTAGTCTCCTGGCAGCCCTAGATTAACTGGCTTTTTTAAACTTCTTATTTTTGTTTTTTCATCTCACACACTTGGACGGATTCACTCATGGAAGATGTGCATTAAACCTTGGGCTATGTTTATGTTTTGTTTTGGGCTTTTTTCCCCTCTCTTTTTCCAAAAGCACATTGATTGCATGATTTCTGAGAGCAATCTTGCAGGAAATGCTTATTTTTTTCATGTAAGGCACATAAATTGGCAATTTACTTTCTAGTTCATATTTGATGCACAATTTTGGCTTTTAAATTGAGAATGGTGAGTCAATGTTGAGTACGCTGATAAAGGAAAACCATCGCCTCAGTTCTCAGATCCTCACACCAAGATGGGCAAGATGTTTGATGATATTGTTATAGTATCAACTCACCTGAGCAAATGAGCAGATGTTTTTATGGAAAAAAAATAATTAAGCACATTCTCTCAGAAAAAGTATTTCACAATGTTGATACTGTTTGGTAATATGGCACGACTCTGCCTCGCAGCCAGTTAAAGGAACAACTCGGAATGATGCTTAAGAACTACATCATCTCAAGACTCAACTACACTGACCTGCTGAAAGCGAAAACCCTCAGTATGTCTCTCGGATCAATAAGGACCGGCAATCACAACAAAACGTCAGCAGCGATTAAGGGAAATGGCAGGAGGCATCTCACAGCTCCCAGACTGCTCCATTAGCCATCATTGTATCTGTATTACGTACAACAGAATGAATACATTTCTTCTTATGTGGTGAGAAATCCCTAACCTGAGCAACCCTTGTCTGGCACACATCTCTGATGCCACGCACGCTTTTATCCCTGTGTACAGCACGCTGCATTAGTCTTTTATAAACGAAATGCGCTAGAGAAATGGCCTGTTTCGTTTTTTATTCTGATGAAAAAAGGGAATTCAGAATGAGAGTGATGAAATATTAGTATTTTATCACTATAGCATTTTTTAACACAAAAATCTGTATGTTGATTTAGATCAATAATGTGCCAGGCAGAGAGGAGAGTGGAGAGAGAGAACAGAAAAAAAACAACCTGAGGAGATTGGGTAGCGGGATCAGAACCGTCATAATTGTCATCCAAGGACATCTGCCACATAAATATATTTTTCTTTTACCAGATGTAACAGCTGTCTGGCACAGGGGCTCAGCAAAGACACCAGCATGTGCTTGTTCACGTTATCGCTCGGAAAAACATTTTGAAACTCCAAGAAACCAGAGAGAAGCTAATTATCGTGTGAATACAGAATGATCCATGCTTGTGCTCTGATTTAGGTCACTAATGATGTCATGTCCGCTGAGCAGGAAGCCCTATTAAAAGCTCTGAAAATGCCTATGGTTTGCGTGTCCACGTTTGCTCAGATCGATTAAACACATAATCCATGAAGAGCTTTTATGGAGCACCACAGGTAGATGGTTGTAGTGTGATGACCGAAAATTGCCAGCATTAACTTTCCTCGTGTGCAGTCAGGAGGAACGAAGTCAGATAATGCTTGTGCGTAAGTGCAGACAACCACATTGTTAAATGTAATATGTCTTATGTGGCCCTGTTTATGTAGCTAAGATTTTTTTGTTTTATGTAAATGAATAAATTTTTTTAGAAATCGATTCATTTACATAAAAAAAAAATTTAGGTTTGTTTAGAATTGAAAAAGAAATAATGAAATCTGAGAATTTTATATCGGATCAGGACATTTGTAAAATGGTGGTTCTGTCTTCTTGTTGTTTGTCTTTCGGCTGTTCCCTTTCAGGGGTCACCACAGCGAATCATCTGCCTCCATCTAACCCTATCCTCTGCATTCTCTTCTCTCACACCAACAAACTTCATGTCCTCTCTCACTGCATCCATAAATGTCCTCTTTAATCTTCCTCTGGACCTCCTGCCTGGCAGTTCCAACCTCAGCATCTTTCTACGAATATATTCACAATCTCTTCTCCAAACCACCTCAGTCTGGCCTCTCTGACTTTATCTCCAAAACATCCAACATGGGTTGTCCCTCTGGTGGACTCGTTCTTGATCCTGTCCATCCTTGTCACTCCCAAAAAAAAACTCAACATCTTTATCTCTGCTACCTCCAGCTCTGTCTCCTGTCTCTTTCAGTGCCACTGCCTCTAAGCCGCTGGTCTCACCACTGTCTTGTACACCTTTCCTTTCATTCTCGCCGATACTCTTTTATCACACAACGCACCTGACACTTTTGCTCTCCCGCTCCAACCTGCCTGTACACGCCTCTTCATCTCCTTCCCACACTCTCTGTTGCTCTGGACCGGTGACCCCAAGTACTTAAAGTCCTGCACTTTCTTTACATCTGCTCCCTGTAGCTGTGCATGTAACCTTCATTCTGCTCTCTGGATTTCCCTCCACCTGTTTCCTGCTTTTGCTACAAAGCACAATGTCATCATGGCAAACATCATAGTCTGTGGAGACTTCTGTCAAACTTCATCTGTCTCCCTGTCAATCACCAGAACAAGCAAGAAGGGGCTCAATCTACAAAGACACAATGCAACTCTCTATTACCTTCTCTGTACTTCTCCATCAGCATCCTCAAAGGAAATCCTGCATCTGTTGTACTCTTTCTAAGTACAGTGTGAAACCATATTTCTGCTCACAAATGCTCACCTCTGCCCTTAACCTTGCTTCCACTACTGTTTCCCACAGCTTCATTGTATAACTCATCAGCTTTATTCCTTTGCATTTGCTACAGTTCTGCACATCTCCCTTATCACAATTTCATAAATGTCCTGATTCGATATTAATTTTTTTCTCAGATTTCGTTAGAATTCTAAACGAACTTCATAAAACATTTGCTTCTACCACATGGAACACTTGCCTGCCATGTTGGATTAGGTTTCAGCACATCACCTGTTGGATTATAGAGTTAAAAAAAAATTATGAATAAAAAATAAAATGCAAAAATATATAATTTTTAGTGTGATGATACACGAAAGAATCGCAATATGTAGCTAAAAGATTTTTTTTCCATGTTTAATATATATACTGTACATCACACCATATTTATTCCAATTTCAGACCAAACTGCATGGTCAAATTATTTTTGCTTTTTTTTTTTTTTGATTCTGTCAATGTAAATGGAATATTTATAAATTCTTTAAATTAAATCAATCAGAGCGGGTCTAACTTACCTGACATTATTTATTAAGGGTGTTTCAGAACGAATTTGTCCTTCGGTGTTCTGCAGGAAGAAAAAAAACAAACGTTTTGAACTGAAAAAATGTAAAGATGTTGACAATAAAGTCTAAGACTATAAATAGTCATTACTGATGACGGTAATTAGAAAGTGAATAAATACCCTGCTTTTGCCTTATTTTTTTGCAGACTGCACCACTGATTATATCATTATCATCATCCTTATCGTTATTACAATCATATAATTATGCAAAAGGAAACACAATTTCAATCACACAAGCTCTCGTTTCAGGTGCAAAACAGGAGCGAAATCGATTGCTGTTAGTTTATAGATAACGCTTTCCAGCCTCACACACACACACACACGCACTTCTCTAATATCCCCTCACACTGCTGATGTATCGGTCCTCTCGCATCCTCATAGTGTCTCCTAGTGACATGTCGCACAGAATTCATTCCCCCTCTTTATCTCCAGACGGCTTCAGGTTCGAGCAGTGGTTCAATCAGATTCATGCCATTTGGAAAGGTCCTTCGTTCTACGCGAAGAATCCTGAATAAAAATCATCAGGCTTTCTATCTGTGCAGCTGAGTTTATCATTAGACGAGCTGCACAGTGAATAAGAAGAGGAAGCTCTAAGATGTGAAAGAGATGCGCTAACAGCGGTGTCTGTATTGATATGAACAAGCAGAAGAGTAGATGGTATCAGTTCTTTTAGTCCGAGTAAATATAGAGCTACTGTAAGTGGGGAAGTTAAATGTCATTTTGTTCCAGTTTCTTAGATAAAGCTGGCATTTAAAATGGATTGGCATTTATATAAGGTTTTTTTTTTTCCCTTCATTTTTTGTCATTTTAATGTGTTGTGTGTCTTAGATATGACTCAGGTAATGCTCAAATATTTATCAGAGGTAAATGTCAGGTAAAATTCGTTAGTATAAGGTAAAGTATATTTATTTGGTTGGAGCTTGGATATTCGGTGTAACATAACACTGATATCTTGCATTAAGTGAGTGTGGCCTAAAACAAAAGAACACACACACACACAAAAGTTCTGGGAAACCAAAACCCCATTGGTGAAAATGCTACGTTGCAGGTGTAGCATAGGAATTCAGTCTCAGCTAAGATTTACATGAAGCTCAGGATTGGTCTCATCTAGAGCCGTGCACTGAACTCTCATGCGCTTATTTGGTCCACAATATTTTCAAATGATGCTCCTCGACTTACGATGGGGTTATGACCTATTTTCATCCTAAGATGGGTATATCATTGATTGAAAATGAACCCTAGCCCACGATAAACATGCTCCGAACTCTTACATTAACCTTCGGATGAGAGAGCACCGTATAGCATATCATCACCTCAGAAGTAGTGGTTCTACAGAATGCGTCGTTAGTCAGGGAGCGTCTGTAGTTTGTTGAACTCTCAGCATATTGGAATTGACTCTGATTCTGACCAGGCAGTGTCTGAAGATGCCATAAAGGTATCACACGAGAGGCTCAAATCAATGAACGCGAGCCTTGTTTGTCCCATAACTATCATATCTATAAACTGTTTATGCACAAAATGAAAGTCTAAACCATTTACTTGTGTGACATTTCTTAGTCAAGAACTTTAGTCTCTAGCTTTCTTTTAAAAACATATTAATTCTGGGAAATGAATGAAAAAAAAACAAAAATGGCTACTTTTTATATCTGTCCAGAATGCATTAAGTATTTTCAGAGGAAAATGTTCATAGTTGCTGTTAAATATGGTCCTGCCCATAATTATTGCCACCCCTTTGAGTAAAATAGCTTTATCTCCAAACTGAAAAGAAAAAAAAAACGAAAGGAAATCCCTTTTATTTGGAATAATGTAAAATAAATGTAAAAATCCTTTTAATTAGAATAAATGTACTCAGAGAATAATAAATCGTCCATCAAGAAACATGTCTTTAAACATTTTCAGTGTATGATGATTTCCCAACCTTTACAAGGGGTGCCAATAATTGTAGCCGTCACTGTATGTACTGTTGGTTGTTCATGCCTGTAACATATTTATAAGCTCAGTAAAATGCCTGTGCCTTGAATGTGTAGCACTAAAATATTTATCTAAACGGCAAACATGTTGTCCATCTCTGTCTGGTCTGAACAGGAAAGAGGGAATTTCAGAAGCGTCTCTTCTGTAACTGGACTGGAGGATATAAATGGTCCACGGCGCTGACACTCAGGTAATCCATACAGTCTGTATAAACACCAGTGCTTTGATTTATTTTTTTTATTATTATTATTATTATTATTATTATCACATAAAGGCTTGTCATGTAAATATTGACTCATTTCATTAAGTCATTGGTTTAAAGGTATTTGATTTTACATCAAAGAATCACTAGTTAAAAAATTTTAAATGATGGTTAAAATATTTATTTAGTTAAATCTTTTTATATAATGTGACAAATCACTACAAAATAAATGCATTAAACATAATCTAAACATAAAAAAGATGATTTTGACTTTGATTTGGCTAGTGTTTCGAAAAGCAAACCGAAACAGATTCTGCAAAGAAGAGACACAAAGTGGCATTAAACACTTTTTACTCACAGTAAATGGGTCACATACTGTAGGACGGCAGTTTGAGAGATGGAGATCACGTACCATTTGCACCCATATGTGCATAAATTTACATATATTGATCTTCCACAGTACCTCCTGCTTTTGTGCAAATGCAGCAGATTTGAAAAAAAAAAAAGTTAGCATTTATACAAGTGGCATGCCAAAGTCTTGAGTCCCCCCCCCCCATATCCTCATATTAAATTCAATTTAATTAAAGAAACGGGAACAAATGTTATTCTGCGACAGGCTACTAAAGATGCAATTTATTTCAAAATCTGTTGTTTATGTAAAAACCTCAGCAGCAGTCTCATTTCCCCTCTCATCTGTTCCAACCAGTCAGCATTCAGCATCAGCAGTATACTAATCACCAGCCTCATCATCTGTCGTCATCTGCACCTGTTTCTCATTACAGTAGTTCATGCTGTAGTTTTTTTAATGCTTGAATGATTCATAGCTCACTCTGTGGCTTAACAAACAAAAATAAACAGGAACTGGACTGAAAATGTGAGACAAAAGCTTGGCAAAAATGAGAGACAAAAAAGTCCTACAGGAAGCCTACATTAAAAACGCTCTTTGGAAGCAAAATATGAAGAAACGAGGGGGGTCGAGACTTTTGTACAGTACACAGTATTTTTTTTTTTATTTTATTTTCCATTTGAAAAATTATTTTAGGTTTCTTACTTCTACAGTATGTTTGATATGGATATAATTTAAAAAATTATTTGAGGAAGATGAAGATTTACAATTTATATTTCCTGGTTTCACGCAGCATCACACTGGGTGGGTTTGGAGCCGACCGCTTTTATCTGGGTCAGTGGCGAGAGGGACTGGGCAAGCTCTTCAGTTTCGGAGGCCTGGGCATCTGGACCCTCATCGACGTCCTCCTCATCGCCGTGGGTTACGTGGGGCCTGCTGATGGATCGCTCTATATCTGAGATATAAAGTAACATTATACGGACCTTTTTTTTTTTTTCCTTTACAAAAAGGGGATTTCAGACTGGACTGGAAGACACAAAAATGTCTAACGCTCAGGTGAGATTAAGCTTGAGATGGCTTTCATCATCACTATGCTACAGGAAAACATAATCAGTGTTCACGTAAAAACACAAGGTGTAGCTTATGAGTGAATAACTTCCTAGCCGTCTGCATGACTCCCAGTCTTCGTGCACATTCGAGAGCGCTTGCTGGTTATGTGAAAGTCTCGCACGGTCACAAAGACTCTAAGTCTCTTAGAGACAAATTGTAATGCCACTTTGAATCGTAGTGGTAAGACGTACAGTAAGTGGTTTCTTTAGTCCTGTAGAGCCGGGGAAATGAGCCGTTACTGAGAAAATGAGGAAAAATGCACACCTGGGATATTGCCCTTGATTTCTTTTTGTCTTTTTGTTTCTAATGTTGAAAAGGCAACACAAACCTCTTGATTAAAAGGAGACACTCCAAGCCATTCTGCTGTTATGCAGTAAAACATTATGCGTGTGTTTGTGATGTGTTTACACCAGTAATTGTGTTTGTACCACTATTTCTCATTTCATCTGTTTTTTGTTTTTTTAACAAATAAGCTCCTGACAAGAGCAATTGGTTATACACCTACCAATTCTTTAGCTCCATTAGGTTTCACTAAGCAAATACATTCAAGCACACGGTTTAAAGGGCCGAGTGTGTACGATGCACAAATGGGGAGCAATTATAGAACTAGAACATGTAAAAAAATAAATAAAATGAAATTCAGACCCTGAACAATATTGTGTTCTACTTTGCAGTGAAAATAAATTTAAAAGGAACTGCTGGGAATTGGCACAGAGGAGAATTATAGTTTACACACTGTTGCACAATGAAATTGTCACTGACGGAGGTGTAATTATGTCAAAATGAAAAACTAGATATGGGTTCTTTGGGAGGAAATAAAGGACAGTATAACTTTCTGGAACATAATACAGAATGGATGTTAAGTGCGTTACGAACATAATGTTAAGCTGTCAGACCCAGATTTTCAACCCGGACTCTCATTTCTCTAGCGCTGACCCGCAAAGATCAGCCTTGTAAGCTGTAATCCTTTTCATTGTGAGCTGGCATCGTGCCAACAGAAAAACTGGAGGAAGACGTCCATGCATGCCAAGTGAATGCTTCTTCACCTCCCGCATTCCGTACACACTTCAGATTTTCTCAGCCAGCATCTCACGGGACGTTTTGCTCTCCAACATTGATTATTTTTCCATCTGATGCCAGTGAGCCTGTACCATAGACACCATTTGTCCATAGACAAATGATTCCTGTGTTCATGGAGATACAAACCGTTTGGTATGATTTTGTGAGTATGTTCACCTAGAAATAAAAAAATTAATAAATAAGAGCTCTGTGTTTTGGTTCTTTTGAAGCTTGAAGATTGCTGGGAAACAAGTAGCAGTCCCTGTAAATATCCAAATATAAAGTATCTCAAGTAAAAATGTGTTCCTGCTGCAACAAATGTTTAGGTGCGAAAACAAACTTGGCAGGATAAGTGAAAATTTTTAAAGCCTTTATTTATTTTATTATTTTCTTTTTCCCCACTAGAATGTTTTTTTTTCTCTGTCTATATTTACACAATTGTATATCCATGCTGTCAGATAAAAGCTAGATGGGAAACCATTCCATCACTGGGCATCATGTACCCTCATTCACATTGAGGGTAAATTAAGTGTACAGTACCAGCCTTTTTTTTAGAAGGTGAGACAAAACCAAACAACCGCGAGGATACCCGTGCAACCACTAGGAAAGCATGTGAACACTCTACCCTGAGATTTAGGGATCCTGGAGCTGTAAGGGAGCAATGCAATCTCCTGTGATGCCATTTTGTGGAATATCAGCTTCACAAATTATATTGTCTGTGCAAAAATAAATAAATAAATAAATCGCACATCACCTTTAGCTTTGATTACAGCACACAGTGTGGTCGCCAGTTCATGTGTGAAAATGATTCCTTATGCTTCTAGAACCACTCTTTCACAATTTGAGTGCTGGACTATGCCCTGTACCATTAGGGAAGGAACATTCAGTACATTCAGGTCATCAGCTGACTTCATTTTATTGCCACATAGCGTTGCTGAGCTTAGACCCGAGTAACTGAAGCAACCTTAGCTCATAACACTGCATCCAGAGGCTTGTACAGTGGACACTATGCATGATGGGTGCACCGCTTCATGTGCTTCCCTTCTTACCCTGACACACCCATCAGTCTGGAATAGGCTCAATCTGTATTCATCAGACCACACGACCTTTTTCATTGCTCCAAAGTCCAATCTTTTGCTACCTAGCAAATTGAAGCCTTTTTTCTGATGAATCTCATCAAGTGGTTTTCACAGCTGGTTACTGCTCTTACTTTCACTATTAAACATATTTATGGTTTTTACTGGGTTTTTTTTGTTGTTGTTGTTTTTTAACAATGCAACTTCACCAAGTGTTCAATCTCCATTCGTTTTTTCCCCAACCACATTTCTTTCACAGAGTTGACGGTTCAACACATATCCTCAAGCATAAGCAGTGCGGTTTAAAATTGCTATTTTCTTTTAAATTTATGGAGAGCATCAAAAGCAGAGTTTGAGTCTTGATTTTCATGCGCTTTGGGTCGATTCCATACATGCAATGTCCCAAGCAAAGGTAATTCTAAATACTACTTAATGGTTCTTCAGCTCTGTTATTTTTCATGCTTATCAGAGGCTTGCTATGGGTTAAAAATAAAAATAAAAAACTCCAGCAAACAGTCTCTAGGGTTTACACAGGAAAATAGGGAGAAAAAAAAACATCCAGTGAAATGGTAGTGCTGTGGAAAGAAATCCCTTGTTAATAATAGAGCTAAGAGAAAAATAGCCAGAGAAAAAGGAATAAAACAAAAAACACAACACTCTACAAAAGAGGTGAGGAGGAAAGCAGCTCTGAATGTGCACCACTTCTGTAGCAAATGAACCAAGAACACGGGTGAGCGTGTAGAGAATATCGTACAGCTCTTTCTCTGTAACCAGTAGTCAAGCCTCAAGATCCAACCTAACCATGATGTTCCATTTCTGCACTTCTGGTTGGAAATGCTTCAGTCTGAGTCTCCCGCTTAAAGTAGAATGTCAGCTCGCCCGCTATCAGCATCACTCACTCACTCCCACTCTGTCCTCCGCACGCTGAGGGTCTGGTGCTGCCTACGGTTCATCCTCTGATCTGTGATCGGTTTCTCCACACGACACCACCACTCAAGCCTGAGAATAATTGGAGGAGGAGAGTGATGAGTGTGTGCGCTACAAATCTGTTAAAAAGTCACGGCTTTGTGAAGTAACCTTGAAGTAGTGCCAACTTTGATTCAAGAATGTGAGCACCATTCACAAACCTACGTGCACCCTTGACTTCAGGATCATGATTTCATTCAGGAGCAAGTCGGTAACAACAGTAGATTCCTGATCAGCTGAAAAAATACACTCTTCTAACCCTAACCCAAGTCATTTTTTTTTCTAATGTGATCTCCTCTGGCGGCACAGTGGTGAAGTGGTTAGCACTGTCACCTTGCAGCTCCAGGGTCTGGGTTCAATTCCCGAACAGATTCGATTCCCTTCTCTGTGTGCATGGAGTTTGCATGGTCTTCCTATGCTTGTTGGGTTTCCTCCCACAGTCTAAAGACATGCGGCTAATTGGCATTCCCAAATTGCCCGTGGTGTGTGAATGAGTGTATGTGCCCTGTGATGGATTGGCACCCCGCCTCATGCCCCAAGCCTCCTGGGATAGGCTCCAGGCCCCCCGTGACCCTGACTACAAGATAAAGCGTTAAAGACGATGAGTGAGTGAGTGTGTTCTCCTCTTAAGTTTTAGATAGTGGGATAAGTAAGTATTTTCTGGAAATTTAGGCAACATTCACATTACAAGCCTGAAGCAACTCAGTTGAGTGTTTTTATTCGAATATGATGAGTGAAAGTGTTTTTTTGTTTTTTTCTGAAAGCAAAAAAACTGATGATTTTCGGCCAGTTTCATACGTAATCCTAAGATTGAATATATATCCGATACTTGTTCATGCGCCCTAAATGAGATCGGGCAGATTGGAACGCAGGCGACTTTGTGCCATTTCTGAAAACAGATGTATGATGTAAACCATCATGACATGCAACAGGCTTGTAATGTGAACGGAGCCTTATATTCATAACTAAATATGTGGGCGAGTCAAATTATGTCTTTCAAACAAATTATCAATATTTAAACCTTAATGCTTCTGTTACCCGCACTGTCTTATCAATTTGCCCCTTACAAATTGGCAGCACTGTCTTATCTATCTTATGTCCTGAAACAACTCACAGAAGAGCATAAACACAAGCGTTTGGATATCTGCAAACTAAATTAGGACCGATACTCTAAGTAAGTACTGGGGATTCCCAGCCAATGCACAAACTGCAGCCACTGGATGCAGTGCAGGTTTCAAGCCTGGATAAAATAGGATGGGTTGCATCAGGAAGGGCATCTGGCATAAAAACCTGTGCCAAGTCGTTGTGCAGATCAGATGTTCAGCTGTGGCGACCCCTTGATGGGAGCAGCTGAAAGGCAGACAAACAATTCTAAGAAAGTAGTTTCTTTACTGGTGCGGAGACGTATGGAACGGAAACATCCTCAATCGTTGACCAAGAAAAAAAAAGTTCAATAGTCAACCATCAGCTGGAAAAATTATGCTTATAGTTTTCTGGGATTCTCAAGTGCCAGTATTTGAACATTAGCAGGAAAAAAGGTTCAACAAATCAATAGTGCTCATTACAGTGAGACGCTTATTGAAGAGCTGAAGCCTAAACTTCTGGTTAACTGCCAAGAACTGCTATCTCAGGGCATGGTGATCTTGCGCAACAATGCACTTCCACACACTTTTGCCCAAAAACTTTTTCAGGCATTAAAGCATCCTCCCTATAGTCCTGATCAGACCAATTTTGTCCCCTGAACGCAGCCCTACAAGGACAAAGATTCACTTCTCATGAAGAAGTGAAGACATCAGTGCATTTGTGGCTCGCAGCTCAGCCTAATGCTGGTAAGCCAAAGCTTGTTGATAAATGGAAAAAGTATTGAAAATCAAGATGATCAGGTAAAAAAAAAAATTCTCTTCTAAAAGATCATTTAAAATGAATTCTACAACCAGAGTCCAGTAACTCCCCTTCATATGAATCAGTGGCATGAACTTGTACAAGTGATAAAAACACCACTTCTGAATATTTTTATCCAAGTTGATAAATTTTACTAGATTAATGGATCAAGGCCACTCTAATCTGTGAATTATTCATTTTCTGCTTTATACTTTTTAAATCTAAAACATTGAGTTCAGTGACCAAAATGACAGGAATTAATTTGTGAATTAATTTTAAAAGTGCTGAAATCTACGATCTAACCCTTGTGTTCCCTGAGCTGTTCTTGGAGAAACACTGATCCTGCACATTCACATGGTTTCCCTGTTCCAGGCTCAGGTTTGGAAATTTATGATCCAACCACAGAAATATTTGCATTTCACCCCTGAACAAACTACAAGTACATTGAACAAATTCAGATTTGGAGATTAGAAACACTTGAACAACATTTGAATAATGAATATACAATGTGTCAGTTGTGTTCAGGCTCAGCACAGTCCCGGTTGTGGTCACTAATTTTAGTTAATTTCTCTCCCACAGCTGCAATTTAAAGCAGCACGGGGCAAAAAACAAACAACGCACCTACAATAATGCCTGGGCAATTACATCCACCAAGAGTTCTCTTCTGTATGAACTCCAGCCCGCGGCGCTCGTTGTTTTGAACAAAAGGCTTTTATACAAGTTGTCATAAGCTTTGAGAAATAGACCTAGATAGATAGTTCACCAAAAAAAAAAAAAATAATCTACACACAGCAGCCTACAGAGTTGACTACTTTCAGGAAAAGGTAGAGGTTATTCAGAAGAGGCTTTTAAGACTCTGTGCCATTAGTACATTCTGCTCCTACTGTAGTACTCTTAAAGGGAGAAAGCATGTCAAGGTCTGTGGAGTGACACTTTCCAGTTCTATGATCATTCAGAGCTTGTTTCATGTAATTCGAGATTAGGACAAGTCAGGAGTTCATTTTCAATGAGTCATTATTTCACTAATGATCTCTTATGTTGTGGGTTGAGCTAATTCGAAATTGAAGAGGAAATTAGGAAAATTAAAACGATTGTGCAATTATGGCAGTCTAGTCACAGCTATTTTGTCCAAAGGAGCATCACATCAGTTATGTAAATGTCTTTCAAACAAACTATCGCAATATTTAAACCTAATAAAAATAAATTTTTCAAGTTTGTCAACAAGCTTTAGTACCCCCTCCCCCCCCTTTCTGTAAAAAGCCAGCAGTTGCTAAGGAAATTTTAAACGATACATTTTTCACAGCAGGCATTACATTATCTTCAGGAGTAACAACGCTGAACAATTTCGGGTTTGCAGCCTCATACAGCTTTTCTGATTCGGCCCACGTTTGACAAATCCTGATAAGACTGCCGTCCATCTGTGCCACATTTACACCCTGCATGCTCGGTGTTTGAGCGGCACCGAGTCAAGCAGCATTTCTACCAACAACCTACAGGGGCCATTTTGGAATAATCAGGTCAACACATAACTGCAAGTCCACCAAGAAAGGATATGGGGGGTGGCCATCAGCCATCGGTTTGGATAAAGCGCTCATCTACAATGTCAATAAATAACCATCATTGTTAATTGCAGCTTTAAGCAAACAGTTTTCATGTGCAGCATGGAACAAATCATGAACTGCCTCTGGTCATCCCCAAGCACCACACTAAACCTTTTTTCTTTCTCTATTTACAACAGGATTAACATCTTGAATACAAATAAGCCACAAAGCAACACAGCGTGAAGTTTAGTAGAGGCAATGAACACCAGATGAATGTCATTGCAGTGATTTATTTTGTACAGTATGAAATGTGCAGTACTTTGCCTTCACTCAACTGTAAAGGCAAAAAGCAAAGCATATTTACACGCCCGAGCCAAGCTGGAGCCTCACTACGTCCCGTCCCTTATAGGCAACACTGGAATCAAACAGATAGGGCTTTGGATAGGAATCGAATACTATGAACCACATACATCCCTGCTAAAATAGTAATCCCTTAAAAAAAAAACAAAATAGTCCAAAAAAAAAAAAAAAAAATCTTTAAAAAAATAATAAAAAGAAAAGAAATTAAAATTTAAAAAAAAGACACCCATGTTCTTAAGTGATTACTACTCAAGCTTATTTCCAGGAAATAAACTATGGCCACAAAATTAGTCTCGTTGCTGCTTTGTGTATGCGCAACAAGGCATTAAGTGATTGGACAAATCCACATGCCTGGACCACACTGGCCACATAAGTAAACAATTTACATTTTTGTATACATTAAGTTATTTAACTTTTTTTTTTAGAATACAAAACCAAGTCTGAATGTCTATAAAACAAACAAAAAAATATCCTTATTACCAAAAAAAAAAAAAAGTTTTACAAAAACAAAATCAGAATGTGTAACGTTCATTTTTGCAGAATGACACTTCACAATGATGGCAGTGTGGTGTATAATTGATGAACCTCACTGCTATAGTTCAGTGCTGCCGTTTTGAGAGAAGTGAAGCTCCCTCTGGTTCAAGTCAGGTTTGAGTGGCTGCGGTTTTTCCACGTTCTGCTACCAAGACCGCGTGAAACCCACGTGTGCCATCCGGACCCCTGGGCAGACGAACAACGCCAGGGGGGAGGCCGTCTGCATTCTGGATCTTTCTTCCCAGCATAGGGCTTCCTACTGGGCTGCTCTCCTGACTGGCCACCTGCTTCCTGCGCTGTACCCATGGACTTCCTGAAGGAGTTAAGCTGCTGTCCGAGGAATAATCAGCCCAGCGGCGGCCAGCCTCAGGGCTCAACCTGCCCTCACTGGCCAGGGGTGAGCGGGCATTAGGAGTGGCTTTGCGTTGAGAACAAGGGCTGGCTCGTGGGCTGTTCCATGGGCTGGAGCGTGGAGACACGGCCGGACTTAAGTGGAAGCCCCCAGGGCTCAGCTTGTTGCACGAACGTGACTTGCGTCCAAGTCGAGGTGAGGTTGGGTTGCTTTCTGTTTCAGAGGAGCTGCAAGCGGAGTCATCTCCGTGATACTGAAGCTCACGTACACGGCTGTTCAGTGAGCGGCTCTTGCGTATTCCTCCTCCCCCATTTCCGTTCTCCTCCCGCTGCCTCTCCTTAGGTACCTTCTTTTTAGGTGGCTTGGTGCCAATCAGCACCACCTTCAGCCCCATTGAGCCCTTCCCGTCTCCCTGCAGGCCTGCATATGCTTCATGCGCCTTCACAGCCGCCTCCACCTCTTCAAACTCAACAATGGCGCACTCCTCAGTGCCCAGCTGTGAGTAGCGCCCGCTCAGCTTCTTTAGATCAGGTGGCAGGTCTTTGCCAGGCTTCAGCACACGGACAGAAGCGATTGGACCATAAGTACCAAAGGCCTTGAGCAGGAGTTCCATGAGCCGCTCCTGCTGGGCAGGGTTTGCCCCAGGGCTCCCGTCTCCAGACCCACCCCCACCAGCCAAAGCCACACCAAACTCAGGCCAGCGTTGCAACTCACTCAGGAGCAGCATGCGGCTCGGCAGAGACTCGCTGGCAAAAACCGGTACGCTCGTCCTGCGGCGAACTTTCCGACCTTCTTCGTTCAGCTCCAACAGGGTGGAATGGCGCAGTGCATATGCTGTCGTCCTCCAGTCCCTTGTCAAGTGCTTTACCTGAGAAAAGTATCAACACAATACATTTAACTCCAAACAAAATATCTCAGCATGAAAAATGTAAAGGTTATCTGATTAGTACGTTTCAAGCAACATTGTGATCAATGTTCATGGTCATTTCGTAGCAACTCCATTTGTAACCAAACTTGCATTACAATGAATGGCTGAATATTTCAAACATATGGCATTAATACATACATACATGTTTCCATGATGATTAACTGATCACGAGACTGTGGAAATGGAAGAATGGGACATGGAGAAATAAGCAGTGAAGCAGAAAAGCTAAACCCCACTTCAACCCCTCTTCACTGAACATCCCACTCAGCATTACCAATTACCTACAAGGTCACCAATTACCAGAACCACTTCTCACTTGCTCCATAATTATACTGGTTAAATTAGGACCAAATCGTACAATTATAAATCGGGTGAATCTGCTGCACGTTTGAAAAGCTATAATGAATCCAGCATGTGTTAGGTTTTGTGACTATTAAAGTCCTGTTAACCATCTGAGATTTGTAACATGTGAGCAGGAAATAAAAGGGGAAGTCAGAATTCAGGTCGCAATAGATAAGCAATCAACGGCTTATGTAGCACTTACGACTGTATTTCACAAGAAGTGGGACAGCTGACTACTATGAAGGAGAATTATTTGCAACTGCAATACCCCTTTAGCCAGGACAAATAAGCTTAGCCCAAAACAAACTTTATAACTCATGAAAACTCTGGCTTATGGCTGTGGACATAATATAAAAGGTAATTCTATTTATATTAAAACAACAATGCCAGGCAGTGCCACTGAAAGCCAGGGCTATAGAATGAGTTTTGATTGCTTGAATGCTGCATCTCTGAAGTGCAGCCTTTCTGGAGCACATGATTCATACACCCAGTTGACAGCTTACGCAACAGTTGTCAGTTCTCCCGGATGCAGTAATAGATTCTCAGAGCAGGATCTACGCTCACAACCAACCTTCTTAAAAGACGTAAGCAGCTTGACGCTGACGAAGCCGAGTTTATTGCGCCGGACGTGCTTGAGCAAGAAAGCATCGTGTTCCAGGTTTTCATCGGACAGGTAGTACTCTATCTGAGCTATAAGCTTCTGGGTCAGTTCAGGGTCCGGGGGCTGCCAGCTCTCCTCCTCGAGCTCTCCACCACTAGTGCCAGCACCACTGAGGAAGACAGAAAATAAGGATTAATCTTTTTAAAAAAAACAACAAAAAAAAAAATCATCAAGATTCAAGTCTGTAGAGTAAGCCAATTCAACACTACTATAAACAGGCCATTAAAAAAAGAAGGAAAAAAAATATCTAAAAATCAAGCCCTCTCCATCTGACAATACGGTGGTTGCCAAGTGAGCATGAGCACATGGTCTTCTCAGGAGCCTTCAGTGATGAAACGCAACAGGGGAGCGTGCGCTCAAGATACAAATCTTTCCCTCTCCATCAGCTCGCAATTAAAATAAAAGCCGGCTCATACTTACACCAGTTGCCTACTTAATGCCTGGAATAAGAGCCAGGAATCAAATTAAAACTGATGACTCATTTCTGTGAACTCCTACACCCTTTAAAAGCTGGATGTAGACAAATGAAAGCATTCACAACATTCAACAAGTGAATGGCAGGAGAGAACCCCGTCACACACACAAGCAGTTGAAATATGAAAAAACTTCCTTAACATTGACTAATGCATTGCATGCTGCCTGAAGCTTTAATAAAACAAATTTAAAATAAAATACAATGCTGTATTCTACAATCAATAAGGTGCACTATACTGTATAGCCATTATGATCATCATTGGCAGCGCAGTGAAAGGTTTCTTGCCTG
This sequence comes from Clarias macrocephalus, assembly GCA_011419295.1. Classification (NCBI taxonomy): domain Eukaryota; kingdom Metazoa; phylum Chordata; class Actinopteri; order Siluriformes; family Clariidae; genus Clarias; species Clarias macrocephalus. Next base: position 51,702 of record JAAGKR010000282.1, read on the forward strand.
CCATGCAGAAGGCCCGGGTCCAATTCCCACCCAACGTCCCAAGCCGGATAAAATGGAAGGGTTGTGAACAAGGTCTTCAGGCGTAAGACCTGTGCCAAGGTGTGTGGACTGGATGTTCCAGCAAACCCTTGCCAAGAGCAGCCAAATGACTAAAAACATATATCCACTATGAATACATTTCTGAGCTGTAGCCCTACACCAGATACACATCCAGAAAACTTGTGACAACTTGCCAAAATGCCTCGCTCTGGAATGAGGTAGTGCTCTTCATAGCAGTTTCTCTCAATCCCGCTCCTTCAATTCATACACAGCACCAGACACCCATTTTTAACCTCATTACACGCTTGTCAAATCGTTAAAGGTAATTCGGGCGTGTTTGGGTGGAGGAAGTGTTATTTATGGTTTACAAAGGGCAACACAATCAGGGCGAAGCGAGCAGGCCTAGGAAGCACTGGCCATAAAAATGTCAATAACGTACAGAAGCTTGTGTGTGTTTACTGCGGTCAGTAGGGTGGAGGACAGTAAATAACCTAGGCCTGCCTGATGACGCAAGGGGTGGGGGGGGGGGGGGGTATTGGAATAACAGGTCTGGTATCATTCCCACCAGGTGACGTCAGCAAGGCACGGTTTACAGGTGCTCAGTCATAAGTTTAAGTCAGGGGCAGTAATTATAGACAAGGGTTGTGCAACACTGAACATGAAGTGGCATAATAACCTGATATATATAAAAATGTGCGCATGTATACACACAAATACACAGTATGTACATATACTGTATATACAGTACATGCAAACACGAATGTCAGTCCAATTACGCAAAGCTGTGTTTTGAATAATGTTTTTGCATGTACCGTTAAAGTTCGATATACAGTGTATTACGATGCGTCAAATATTCAAACAAAAGTAACAAGTCTGATACTTTTGTACTATTTGTGGCTGTGTTAAACCTGGAAAGTTGTGTACCAATAATAAAACTTGAAAACAAAAACAAATCACCTTGATTTATCGTGCCTCAGTATTTCGTCTTCGCTGTTAATCGTTTCCTCTTCGTCGGGCTCCTCGTCCTCCGCCGCCTGGATAGCCACAGTGATGGTTACCGGAGTCCCCATCTCGCGCAGGCGTTGTTCCTGGAAGCCAGAGACGGCAACAGCGGCGGCGGCGGCGCCCACGACCTCCACCGGGTTCGACAGCTCCGTAGCCGCGCTCATGACCGTGGCGGACCAGCGCGCTCTACACAGTGCTGCTTCGGTGTCCTCGGCGGCGGCGGCGGCTCCTCCTCCTCCGGGTCGATCGCACAGCGACGGCGAGCTTCTCGCTTCTCGGCACCCGCGCTCCGAAAAGACGAGCTCCGCGGCTTCCCGGATTCGGCGCCACGGAAACCCCGGCCCGTCCGCAGGAGGAACAGGAGGAGGAGATGGAGGTGGAGCGGCGGCGGAGGGCGTAGGAGCAGCGGCGAGCGAGACGCGACCGGGAGGACGGGAGTCGCCTCGCGCTGTCACTTCCTCGTGCGCAATAAGAGGCTTTGTGCGCGAGAACGGCGCACCGCGATTGGGCCACGGCGAGCCTCCGCACTCGTCTCCCCCAACCCACCAGCGAAACGCAAGCTGGAGCCAAGAGGGAGGAAGCAGGAAGGAGAGAAAGCGCAAGAAGGCGTTCACTATAGCTTGCATAGCTGTTTAATTTATTGTTACTATTATTAATATTATTGAGCTTTTTTTCCCCTCCCTTTTTTTTTTTTTGCATGTAAAAGTAAAGGAGCCCGGCATTCCATTTATGTGCAAATGACTTATAACTTAAGAGCCTGCAACTTTCACCTGAATGCAATTAAGCAATTAGGAATCAGCAATGCAGCTGCACCAATTAAACGGTCCGACCCAGTTTTCTTCTAATGCCACTAGGTTAAGAGGCTTTTCCACTGGGCCGGTGATAGGATTTGCTTTTGGGGCAGCGAGAAGTACAAACCCCTCTTTTTACTGTCAGTATTCACACTTCATTTTATGCAGCATTATTTTTGCACAGTAATAAAATACTCCATCATTATTCCTTGAACCAGGGTATCACCAGGAACATAAGGAATCAGCTCACTCACAGCATGTAGTAGAAAAGGTGATTTGCATCATGCAGCTTTCTGCAAGACTTCTTTATTGCAAATCTCAACACTGCACAATAACACCAAAATAATAAGGGTCACCGATGATATCATGGCTCATAGCACAAGCTGATGTGTGTCATTTGTGTGCGTGTGTGTGTGTGCATGTGTGTGTGTCTCCTTTCACACACTTAAGAAGACAGCCAGTGGGACGTCACTCCAGCTCTGTGACGAGAATGCTGATGGTGTGCAAAAACAAAGCTGCTGCTGCTGCAGACTGGTCTGGAAGGAGTTCATTTGAAAGGAATTTTTTTACGGCATTTTTTTCTGCATGCTGTTAAAATTGTGCCTAGCATAATTGCATTATGCCAAACAAAGACAATTAGGCACTTTAACGTTAATGCCCGTTATTCATTTATACATGTTGTCGGTGCTTAAAGAGCTATAAGGCCTAGAGGAATGGATTGCTCCAGCACCACTGCACATGCAAAGTAATGACATCATTGTGCACACACTGTCCTCCTCTACAAGCTCCCCTACAGCTTCAACTGTGTGGTTTGTTCTCAGTGTCTTTTTCTGACCTTCTTCATCCATGCCTTTGCTCCTTTGTGTTTAAATCCTCAATTTGATGGCGTGCTGCTTGGATACATGTTGCAGCGCCGCACCTCCCTCCCCGTCTCTGACTCAGTCAGGATATTTATAGACAGACTCCTGCACCCTGGAGAGTTAAGACAGACCAAGTCCTTGTGTGTGATGCACAAATAGAATCAGTGGCTAATCAATACCCTGGCTTGCTTTATACCTGTATACTAGGAACAGCAAAACCACAGTAACATGCATTTTATTTGTCATTATGTTGTCAGAATACAAAAAGGAATACATCATCTCAGTGTGTGAAATTATAAGGGGTTTACAAGTCAATCTGGGACTTGATTATTTTTTTGGTGAATGAAGGAATAAAATCGTATGACATTTATACAAGACTTAAACATTGAAACATTTGGCTCAAATGACACTACAATCATTCCAGTAAACACTCAGCGAGTGGAACATCTGATCTGTGTCACCAACTACATACCTGTTTGTGGAAACTGTAAACACAATCATTCACAAACACCACTTGCACATTACAGGAACTCGGCTGGGAGTTATTGCCACATCCCCTTTACAGTCCTGACCTCACTCAAAGCCCTTTCCACATGTTTGGGACATTAAAGTAGTTCCTCTGAAGCCAGACCTGGCTTTCTAACTTGATGGTATACAAGCACTAGTAAAACACTGGGATAAGTGCATTAGTGTTAGAGAATTATAGGATTAGAGGATTATAAAGAGAAATAAAGAGAATTTTTACTCTCATAACTGTTCTTTTATTCTGCACAATCAAAAGTCCCGGTTTGACTCAAATGCTCCACGTATGATGAAAGGATGGTGTACAACTGAGGTACTACCCTAAAGGTGATGATTTTTCTATACGACTAGTTCATGAAAAGTCTTATTCTTATTATATAAAAGCAATTTGCAAATGATTACCATTTTTGTAATGTATTAATAATACTGTTTAACTGTATATATTTTAATTTAATATTGTGGCGCATTTGTCAGGAACGTTAGTTCCTATTTTCACATGTTTTGTAGCAGCTGCAGTTGTTTCCTCACTTACACAGTTCTAAACAGTTCTGTTCTTATACTCTCTATTGAGGTTAAAGACTCACATACACACCCACACAGAGTTTATGGTACTAAGAAACCAGAAATTCAAGTATCAGAACAATTCTGACAATGTAGACTCCTTACAGAAAACTTCACCTTAAAGCATTGTTTGCTCTTTTTTGTTTAAAAATTCTGGGCATAATGTGTGTGACCTGTTTTGTGCACAGAATTATATTATGTGGTGTCCTAATACTTTCTACCATCACTATATAGAATGAATGTCTAAAATCTCTCTCTTTCTCTCTAATATATGGTCGCTCCCAATTACCCACAATCGTATAAGGCCAGATAGGTAGACAGATACATACATATATGTACTTTTGTTAAATGGGCATACTGGTTGTTTAGTATTTAGGTTATGTGTGTCTGTGATGACATGTGTCTAAGATCTATGTATCTTTAAATACACATGCACATATGAGGGTGTTCCCTTATTTATTTATTTATTTATTTATTCACGCATATTTACTGTATATATCTCAGTGGACTGCATAGGCTCCAGGCCCCCGGCGACCCTGTACACAGGATGAAGCGCTATAGACAATGGCGGAAGTTGTACAGTATAGTGTCCAGATTTACTTTTAACTTTCCAGTTAACTTTAAAACACAGTGTTAACAGCAGAACACTACGACTGGAAATACCGGTGCAGCCTATTCCATGTCAACAGGTTTCCAGTCATTTTCTTGTGTGTTATTAAGATGAGTAATCTGACTTATTTTAAGTCAGTATGCACACCCTTTTAAATGTTAGCGAACAAACAAGCACGGAAAACTCTGACAAAAACCGCTCCCGGAACCACTTTTTAAATTTGCTATTTCAATCCGGAACGTTTTTCAGTTGACACCGGAAGTGGCCGTAACTAATACATTATTGATGTTGGTTGCTAAGGAGGCGAAGTGTACATAAACACAAGCGCTGGTTTGATTGTAGCGATAACATTGGAAACATTCGTGTTAATTTTGAATCATAATTATACGTAAATATGTATGATTTTTGTTGTTATGTTTGTTTGTTTTTAGTAACGCGGTGGAATACAGATAACACGCCTTTAAAGCGAATAAATACTTAAACACGACAGTTACCGTTGGCTTGGATTACGAAGATAGCTTGCTAAGGGGCATTTTACAATTTTTTTTTCTCGGCGGATATGCGGTCTCATAAACAGCAGGGACGAGATACCCAAGGACAATTTCTTACACCCACGGTAAAAAAAACAAAAACGAATGTATGAAAACAACGACAAAAGGGCAGAGAATAAAACACCAACAGGTGCAAAAGTGCTAAATGAGTCAAAAAGCTGAGTCAGAGTCACAGAACTGAACAATATGAGCAACTAGTGTTTGTGCCAGTTATTCCCACATGGTCTATTTTCTCCTCGGACAATTAGGCTACAGTGCATCCTTCCCACACATCACTAAACAAAAACTTGTGTTTATATATACTGTAAATTAGACACTTTAATTCTTGTGTTCTGGTTATGACTTTGCAATAAGTCTGTTGTGTTCAGTGTCAAAGATCAGTGTTTTTGGGAAACAGTAAAGACACAAAACAGTCCTGAGGTCTGGGGATGCTTCAGCACATAGGTATAAGTGCTATTAAGACATACAGTTACTGTAACATAGAGTTGATTTATCTATATGATTTATTTTCTGTACAAAGCACTTCTTTATATTTCAGCATATTTCTTTTGATTCTTAGGTCAAAATGAAAAATGCAAAACCTTGAGTTGTGATCAAGTGTACATATACTCATCATAAACATATTACATACTGTAATATCAGGGGCATACTGGACTTGTGATTATTTTTTCAAACCGGTCTAATTAGAAGAATATGGAGGGGCCAAAAAATGTATAAACACTTCAACATTAAATATATATGCCTCTCTTTTGATGGTCACATGATAGCATCAATGATGGTGCGACTAGTGACATTTTTAGAAGAAACATTATACTGTGCATTGCTGTCATAATTCAATTAAAGTTTTTAAAAAGGGCATAGATAACAGCTTTCAAAAGGTGTATACATTTTTGGCTCTTCTGTATTTGATAGGGTTGAGGCTGGAAGAGTTACCCTGCTTTATTGTTTCCACACCCAGCTTTGTTGTGTGTGAGTCACTATCCTGTTTCACTTGTCTAGCTGAGGATTTAATGTTATGCTGAAGAATTCTGAGCTAGTCCTTCTTTATTATTATTATTATTATTATTATTATTATTATTATTATTATTATTATTATACTATTTTGTTCAATGCACCAGGCAGCAAAACATTCCCAAGCATTATACTTCCACCACCATGTTTAACAACTGCTGTAGTCTTCAGGTTAAATGTGTCTTTTTGTCTTTTTACTTATCTAATAAAAACGTTCCCCCAGAAGGTTTTTACATTGGCCAGTGTGGTCAGGTGCAAACTTTATTCAAGCTTGAAGGTGTGGATTTTCAAGCTCTCAGTTCATAGCAGGCCTGTGCCTTGGTGGTTTCTGGGTTGTTCCTAACCATCTAAATTAATTTACTGTCCACTCATGGTGACCGTTTGTGTCTTTTAACAGAACCTTGGCAAAGTGAATCCACCTCCCAATAACTTGTAGATATGTGCAGTAGTTTGGACTGATCTTGGAACTGTGCAGTTGTTTAGAAATGAGAGACATTCCTGACTTGTGTAAATCTAACATCCTGTTTCAGATCTTCAGATCTGCACTAAGCTCCTTGGACTTTCCCTTTGTAACGTGTAACGTGCAATGACTCAAACAAAATTTTGATGTTGACGCAAAGAAGCTAACAGCTATAGTCAATCATGAGTACTAACAAGAAAGCAAATAAAGGTATATTTAGGAAATACTTTTTTTAAGCATGGTTCCACTTTAAGTAAAACTTTAAATGTGTAATTTTGTCAGAAGAGTTAAATACAGGCTGCTGCTACTATTTATCTACACTGAAAAAAATTATAATGGCCTTGTGTAGCTTATACACATTCATATCATGTCTATTTTTACTCAAATGAATTATGCTTGTTTTTTCTATTTAGATTAGAATATTCTAAAGATAATATTCTAATTATGTTTAATGAGTTTAAACAGAAGATTTTAACATTCTTTATTATTATGTATTTTTGTTCAAGTTGCATAATTTGCTTGAGTGGAAATTAAACATGTTGAGTGGCACTTAAATATGTTGATACAGGAGTCATTTTTTAATGCAACTGTATTTGTTTGTGTTTTTATATCTTCAACATCTACAGGTAAACAGCTACAAGATGCATTTAGCAGCAGTGAAATCCCTACTGCCAGAGAGAGTCATACCCAAGCCTGTAAGTATTCTGTGTGTCGTTCTGATATCCCTGTTATCTAGAGAATGAGCAAGGCAGAGACTAATAATAATCACCGATAAATCTTGTCCTTGGTTGTGCCCCACCTTATTTCTCTCACAGCTTGACATAAGGTTGCCAAAAGACCTCACAAAAGCCAACGTGGACGTTTTAAGTGCTAAACTGTCTAAGCAAGGTACTGTATGTATGCACTTACCGCAGACACCTACAGTATAATGAAAATGATTATTGTACTTTTTAAAAGTGACTTTTTGCTTTTTTAAAACCCAAAATCTTTGTGCAGATTGCAGGCTGACCATGTATAGTAAAAACCTCCATACCACAGCACTGGCATTTGTGAAAGAGTTCACAGGGGCAGAACATACCCTAATGCCCCCTCAAGTCACTGTCAGGAGGGGGAAAGCAAAGCGAGTCAGCCAAGGTGCAGACCTCACCCACGCTCCCAGCATGGCCCCTGTCATATTAAACCCAATCGGTGAGAACCTGTGAAAAAATACCTTGTCTGGAAACAGAAACAGTTGTTTTTCCTGGGTAGCCACATGGATTGTAACTGATTTGCTCTATGTTGGAGTGGGAACAGTTCCTGATTTCAGAGGAAAAACATGCTTATTTTAACTTTTGATTACCTGCTTATAAAATACTGTGATATAGGATTATATGCTTGCTATATATGAAGGAAAATTTCTGGTAACCTTTGAATCCTTTGATTTTAATTCTACGTATTATGTAAAGAGTGAAACACTTTGGTACATGCTTTTATAGAAAAATATTTACGAAAAGCAGCATCTTGAAGTGTTTTATAACATTTTGTACCACTGCAAATTGACAGTTGCAAGTTTTTCTGTATTAAAGAACGACCCGTTCTACATTTTATCCATTTATAGTTACACTTAATGTTATGTAACATTAATGAAAGAAGTTAATTATTTACGAGTAAGCCGTGTTAAGCAGTCATCCTTTCATAAATCTTAATTATTCAAGTTAATAAGACAAATTAGACAATAAGACAGCCCAGGTCAGATTGATTTATAAAAGCACATTTAAACACAACACAGTTGTCCAAAAGTGCTGTATAATCCTAAAATAGCTGCAGACACAGTAAACAGGCTGTAAAAATCAGACAGTAATAAGAAATTAAAGATTTAATAAAATCCATATGAAACAGAAAAATTCTAAAAGAAATAAGAAGTCTTAATCAGTGGATTAAAATAATCAAGAAATTAAATAATAAACAAATAAGCTAATAAATAAACAAAATATAAACAAGGAAAAAACATATTTACCTCATTGTTACATTGTGTCAAATGACAAATAATGAGTACTGTATATACACAAATCAGCTATAGCGTTATGACCACCTGAGTAATATTGAGTAGGTCCCCCCCCCCACCAAAACAGTAATGTGTTGTGTGTTCTGACATCGTTCTATGTGAATCAACATTAAGCATTCAGCAATTTGACTTACAGTAGACCTTCCAATGGATCAGACTCCACGGGCCAGCCTTCACTCCCAACACACATCACTGAGCCTTGGCCTTCCATCACCCTGTTGCCAGTTCGCTGTTTTTCCATCTTTGGACTGCTTTTGGTATGTCCTGAGCACTGCAGACTGGGAACATCCCACAAGAGCTGCACTTTTGGAGTTGCCTTGACCCAGTCCTGTATCCATCACAATTTGACCCTTGCCACAGAACCTACAGTTGAAATATTTCAGTACAGTGGCACCTGGAAGTCATTGGGATATATTTACCAGCGAGTGAACATTTTGTTCCCGAAGTTGATATTTTGGAAGGCAAATATAGTGGACAAGTGTAGGAGTTTGAGCAATTCTTATGTGGGCCAAAATCTGATGGCAGATCAGAACAACACCAAAACTACAGACAGGCTCATGGGCAGCCAAGGCTTACTGTTGCATGTAGTCTGATCCAATAGAAAAGCGACTATACCTCAAATGGCTAAAAATGCTTTTTTAATTTTATTTACGGGGGATATATTTGTGTAATATTAAAGAAAGGTGAGAAATTAGAGAAAAATGTAAGATCTGTTTATGAGAGTGGTCCATTATTGAAGTCCCCATATAGAAAGATGGATCTTAGTGTGTCAGAGCTGCTTTTACAGAAAATTAATTAACACATTTTGAGCAAACTCATCTCAAACTCAAACGGTTTAACATTTAACCGAAAGCCATTGTGATGTCTTCTCCATCAGGTGACCCCGTAGCTCTGAATGACAGAACTGCTTCAGGTTTTCCCATGACCTTCTGCTGTCGGAGTGACTATCCTGTCATCCCGGACAGACTGGACCTTGACCGGTAGGTTGTGCAGTTCACTTAAGTGCAGTTTCAGTTTATAGGGTGATGTAGAGTCTTGTTTCAGCATGCATTCAGCTCAAGGATGTGCAGATTGGACTCAGTTTATTTATGCTTAGCTCACACACATGTGTAACATATAATTGTCTAGACAGAGACTCAATAAGTGCAGGAGACTGACAAATAGTGAACTAGATATTAGATTCATATTTGTCGTAAGAACGAAAACACATTACAGACACTGTAAATGGAGGTATAATTATATAGTGTAAAATGAGAGGTAGAGGTAGTAAGCAGATCACATACAATTATTATAATAATGAACTTTTATGTATAAGGGCATTTCAGTGACACTGCACAAGCACAGATACAGTGAATAAAAAGCATATAATTAGATGAGCACAGCTCTGAGAGCGCGATTTCTGCAAATCACAGCTTCATATTAATGCACTCGTTTTAATACATTATCGTTTCTATAGTAACACACGGACATGCTCCACATAATCTAAGCCTAATCAAGTTTAAATGCCCTAAAGTTTTACTTTAAGCTAAAGCTAAAACCATATAATTGTTGATATTGTGCATGTGTTGGTCTTAAATAAATAAAAAATAGTATTCCAGTATTATTAGGATAAACACTTCAGGGAGTGCTATTGTAGAAAAATAACTGAGGAGTGAACTGTAAACTGTGATATTTAATTAGTTATTAAAATACAGTCTATGGTTTAATGATAATCAATCCCAGGTCTGTGTAACTGACTTGATTGATAAACCCACAAAATGCGAATGTAAACTCATCTGACAAACTTCTATAAGAAGTTTATATAGGAATTATGTTCATGAGATTCTTTGATAAGTGTCTTTATTTTAATTATCATGTATTTAATTTGTAAGTATAGAACGACACATCAGTTTATAAGTTTATTGTAATCCAGTGCCACAATCACAGTGTGTAAACTGTTTGCTTGTTGATGGTCCATCCACAATATTCATGTACTGTAGTTCCTCTGGTGTCCTGTGAATGACTCATCTCTTTGTGAGGTAAATCGGGTGCATTAGGTTCAGTGCTCAAGTCCAGCAGAAGCAAGAACTCCATCCAGAATCATCCAATAATCAGGCATGAAACTCAGCAATGAGCCAAAAGGGGGCAGCAAAGTTCCTGGAACGATCCGTGACCTTTCATGGAAACAAAGGTTTTCATTCTTCTGCTCCTACCAAACCCAAAAGTCAAGAGATTCAATAGATTATAGTTCCTTTAACTGCAAAAGGAAACTTCATCAAGGGCTGCATTTGATCCTGGAGTGTTGCTAAATATTGCTGAATTAGATGCACCATGATACACCTCAAATAGAGCAATTTCACGTATTAAGGTCATAACATAAGTGAAGATATATTTTCTGCAAAGGAAACACTTGTAGAAATTGTTGTATTTTGATAACAAGTGAGACAGAAATCAATAAAATTATGTTGTTGTTATGACCTTAACCTAAGCATGGATATTTTCCTTTATCTATGAAGACATACAGTCACTGGTTGTATCCTGGATGTATCATTAGACTCCACACTAGACTTTACGTGTGATAAGAATTTTTGCCCAGTGATTTAGTAGATGTTTTATATCATAGGTTGAAGTTATACAGTTTGAAACAAGATATATATTTTTTGTGGTCTTGAACTATAAAGTCATGATCTCAGCTTATTAAAAAATGTGCATAATTTGCATCCATAGCCACCTTTTGACCTCAGTGTACTTATTACTTAGCTCTGGTGGTGAGATTAGGTTGAAATTATTATTGTTTGTGTGTGTAGTCGTGGCCTGATGGAATGCCCAAACCTGGATGGGATGAATAAGCTCCGCTTCCTCAACCTGCAGCACAACCGGATCTCTCACCTCCCCCACCTGGCTCACTTGCGATACCTCGTCTTCCTCGATCTCTATGACAACCGTTTGACTGACATGTCGTCCGTATCACCCCTCTGCTCCCTTCGCGTGCTCATGCTCGGCAAGAACAGGTGTGTATGAGCAGGACACACAGCAAAGTGCTTTTACAGCGGAAAACCTGTGGAAAACTTCCAGGAGGCGTATACTTTATTTAACTGTATTATTTTCTATAAATGTGTCTGAGAAGGCACACAACCCCATGACGATCAGTGCAGCTGAGCGGAAATAACCGTTATGATTCAAAACCAATCAGGAAAGCACACTGAGAAGAGTGCTGTCATTTTACGCTCCATGTGTCAAGATTAATAATAAGAGGAATAATAAGAAAGGAATAATAAAGAAAAGAACACACGTGCTGTGGAAGTTGAACATTTATGATGATGATTCATCAGACTTTATTGCTCAGCCATGTTCAGTCTAATTGTCAGAGTAATAAAGACGTGCTCTTTGGATGAGTTTGGTGCTTGTGCTTCCTGTCTGGAGCACACAAATTGATTTTCATGACCATTTAAGATTGCTAGTATAGACTCTTTAGAGCAGGGGTAGAAAATATATGGCCAGTTCTAATCCGGTTCACCAAATGGATTTAGAATGCACTTAAAGTCATCTAGTGAGCTTTACTTTAATGAATATATACAATAAAAGAGCTCAACTCAGAGTTAAACTCAGAGCTGTAAAACTTAGCTACTTAGAAACTCTGCAAATACGTTTGGGATTCTTTAGTTACTAAAATGTGTTGATGTAGTCATGTCTCTTTAAAAAAAACATAATTTCAGCAATGAATTTGAAAATTCGACACACTTAAGAGAAGTTAAGACATGTTATTGGACACAGATGTTGTTTTTTCACTTCACATTGGACTAATCCTGCATTCGACTCAACTCGTAATTGCGTAATTATTCTGCAGTGGCCTGTTTGCGAAGACGAGTTGACACCTCTGCTTTGGATTGTAGAGAGGCTTTGAAATAAATAATAGCTCTCTCCAGTTGATTGCTGTGAACATGTTAGCTTGTTCATACTGGAGCTGTACTATTCCTCCTGTTCTTCCCTAACAGAAGGGTGAAGTAATGTAATGCATGTATCCTACATCAGGCATTATATAACTCTGGAATGTTATTACGTTTAAATAATTCAGGTGTGATTTACAGCCCACTTAACCTCGGAGTGAACCTCGCAAAAAAGTCAAAAAAAAGAAGAAGAAAAAAAAAAAAACTCTTGCCTGCTTCGCTTTGAAGTCTTTACCTAATTACTGTTAAATGCCACTGAGATCTAATTGCACAGGTCTGCCCTTTGCCTTGGGGGCCTACAGACTGAGACCTTACTCTGTCTTTGCCATTAAGCTACCAGCTCTTCCTTATAACGAAAGCACACAGTAGTGTTAAGTTTCTGCTGGCATTTCTTCCCCATTGAAAGGCTTCTCCCTTCTACACCCTTTATACAAAGGACTGTCCTGTTGAGGCATAGCAGCCTGCCGACCTCCAAATGCCAACCTACTGACTCCATCTGCACTGTTTGTCTAAGTTCTGAATTTTTTTTTTTTACTTGGGTGAATTTTTGACATTTTCTAAACAGTTTTCTAAAGCAAACGAATTTCAATCACAAGCAAAATTATAGCTTTCTATAATCTGATTAGCCCATTTATTGATTTCATTCAGAATGATGTTGTTCATGGTTGATTTTCATTCATAACGATGATGTCATGATGGAGGAGCATTGCAGATAGTTCGACATTATAAACTGAAATTATTAGGCTTATGATCAAAGTGTCACATTTAGTTTTTTTTTTTTCTTGAATTTTTGCCCTTCTTGGGGTAGCCACAAGTTATTAGTGCAGGTTTTACATCTGAAACCTTTTATGCCACAAACCACTCATTTTTCTCCATTTATTTAAAAATTTCTCCATTTTTGGGACGGCGCTTAGGATGCCCTTTATCCTCAGTGGCTGGGTATATATCTAAGCATTTGTGGTTTAAGGGCCTTGCTCAAGGGCCCTACATTGCCAGTTCGGATTTCAAAATCTTTTCCAAATACATTTTCAGCCTTTCAGCCCTTTATTACGGGATCTGACATCTGATATCTTTTCTCTTATTTCTGATCAGATTTTTTGCTGATATTGCTTTAGCAGTGACACTGATTGCAGCCAACTCCATAAAAAATATATATTTAAAAATTTTTTTTACAAATCTGCATCAATCTAAATTACTGGTACCCTTGGATTTAATACTTAGTGCAATCTTTCTCTTCCAGCGTCTTCTCATCCTAACCTCTCATCCTAACCTCTAAGCCTGCCCGAAAGTCTCACATTTATTGTTTGAGAAATTAACATTTTAAAGCCTGACTTGATTTATTGATCTTAGTGGGTAGATGCCAAAGTTTGCTTATATAAAAACACCTCCATGCCATTTTGGTACAAATTATATTATTAATGTTTTCTTACAGCAGAGATCAAAGTGTATTATATTTACAAAGGTTTGTTGACCCTGACCTAAACCATCACACTCTTATGTGCTTGTTGAAAATCTTATTCCAGAATAAGTTCCACTTTGCTGTTATAGTAGCCTCTGCTATTCTGGAAACGTTTCCCACTAGATTTTACAGCATCCTGTGGTCATTCCGCTATAAGAGCATTAGTGAGGTCAGAGAACGATGTTGGAATAGATGTTGGATAATCGCAAAGGTGTTCAGTGGGGTTAAGGTCGGAGCCCTGTGCAGGACTCTCAAGTTCCACTCTGATCTTAACACACTATGTGTTCAGGAGCACTGTGATCCTTGAATAGGTTTGGATCTTTTAGTTTCCATAAAAAAAAATTGTACGGTTACAGCATATACTGTAGGGACAATATAGTGAACTGTGTGCCAGAATTTTGGGAAAGAACTGCATAATAATGTGATGGTCAGATGTCCGAAAATGATTGAACATATAGTTTATACTGGCAGAAAACTCGATAGCCAACAGGTTTTTCCAAGCAACCAACCATAAGCCTATTACTTATTTTTTTTTAAACTCAAAGGAGGACATAATCAGTTTGGCATGATTGCATTTTTCTGTTTTGTTCTTTCAGAATTCAGAGGATATGTGGTCTGGACAGCTTGACAAAACTTGATGTACTGGACTTGCACGAAAACCAGGTATCAAATCATGTCCTTTATTAAAGCCCCTAAATCATGTGTGTCTCACCACTAGACTGTACTGTCCTGATGTTCAACCTGCTGCCAGTCTGAATGCCTGACATTTAGTGACTTTAGTTGTGTCTTCCCGGATACTGGTTGAACAGAGCAGTGCTGATTGGCTACTCAGCAGTGAGGAAGTGTTTGCATGCTGAGGACTCTAGCAGAGGTGACAAAATCAAGCTGATCCCAGAACAGCTTCTTAGAATGACTCAGAGTCAAAGCTCAAAGCAGCAGTGGCGATTTCTTTCTCTTTTTTTCTTCAGTTCATTAGTTCTGAGTTATGAATAATGATGGGTTGTCTCACTGTTGACAAGTTCCATGCAGGAGTTTCCCTAAAATCAGCTAACAAAAGCAGCAATGGTTGTGCATTAATTAATTCCAATTTCTGAATAATCATTGGGTAATTTGTAGATAATTCTTGGTTTGCAAAGTGCTCCATTGTGCAAGTTTTACGTATGATAATACAGCACTGTATGCGATATTCTAATTAGGCAGTCAGCTCCAGAATTATTTGCATAAATTATGAATTTCTTTTATTATTTTAACAGTATATCTGACAGTATAAGAGAAAGCTAACAATTCTTTAAGAAAATATTTTTAACCGAAGTACTTTGTGGTAACGCTTACATTTTAAATATATTATTATTATTATTATAAAGGGTAAATGGAATTAAATAAATACTAACATAAGAACAGACAATGTCATTATATTTAACCATTTCCACTCACTCACTCACTCATCGTCTATACCGCTTTATCCTGTGTTCAGGGTCATGGGGGGCCTGGAGCCTATCCCAGTCAACTTAGGGCATGAGGCGGGGTACACTCTGGACAGGGTGCCAATCCATCACAGGGCACACACACATACACTCACTCACACACTCATCCACACACTACGGGCAATTTGGTAATGCCAATTAGCCTAATCTGCATGTCTTTGGACTGTGGGAGAAAACCGGAGTACCCGGAGGAAACCCACCAAGCACGGGGAGAACATGCGAATCGAGCCAGGCTGGGAATCAAACGCAGACCCTGGAGGTGCAAGGCAACAGTGCTAACCACTACACCACCGCCGCCTTAACCATTTCCAGTCCCAGATTTTTTTTCTTTCAAATCTAATTTCAACCTGTCAGCTATTTGTTTCAGGATCTGATACCCGATATATGTTCTCTTATATCCAGTCCGCCATTTTTTGCTGATATTGCTCCAACATTGGTACTGGGTGTTTGGTTTCTGCCAACTCCATAAAACAAAACAAGTCTGCATTTGTCTTAATTACAGGCACCCAGTATTTAGTACAACGTTTTCGCAACCTTTCTTTTCTAGCTTGTAAATCTTGAGAACACAAAAAAAAGAAATTTTTATCTCAATGCAGAATCTATGTACATACATTCTCTTCCAGCTTTATAATTGGGGTTTTTGCCAATGGTGTTAGAGAGAGAGAGCTTTAGAGAAAGTATTCTGTAATATCTGCTACATCCTCTTAATGAGAACTCTGCTTTTATTTTCACCGTCTTGTCTGTCTTTCCGTTCATACACTTTCTTTCTCTGTCCAGCTGTTTTACAGTATCCCTTCTTCATCGTTTCTTTGTTTTAGCTTTGTGTTTGCAGGAGATGTCTTGTGGTGTGGGATCTGATCAGATGTCCTGCTGTACACTGGTACTGGTCATTAGCCTTCCATTACACTGCTGGGTTACATTCCGCGTACAGTCTCGCCATTCTCAGATGTAATCTTGTCATCTTGCATCCATCTCCTCTCATTAGATTATTTCAATCTCTCTCTCACTCCTTTTCTCTCTCTCTCTGTAGCTGATTGATGGAAAAATGGACTAAGAGCTCCCCTTTTACCCCCTCAATGCACAAAATTTCCCCACAGCCTTTACTTATACCCGTAGTAAACACCTCCTGGGTGAACTGTAACTCATCTTGCACTAATGAATCAGCTTGTTGCATTCATAACAGATGAATCATTTTAATTTCACCCCGGGAAAAAAGGATTTTTCTTCACTGACAATAAGGACATTATTATTTGACTAGAAGTGATACTTTCAAAAAAAAAAAAAGGCACAAAGATGCCTCTTTAACATGTAAATGATCTCCATTTACTGACCACAATCTGTACTCAATCTGCTTTCCACATGCATCTACATTCCACATGTTCGTAAACATCTGGGCTTGAATTACAAATAGGTTTTACCCTGCGTGTTTTGGAGACTGTAAGTGTCAGGGTAAAGAATGATTTATTCCCCTCCTTGACACATCTTATGCTTACCTTGTGGTAACATTTTATGAAGGTGTTTACCAAATGTTTGTCTGAGAATGTATTTGAATCACTGTGGTATTTAATCAGAGTCAGTGACTTAAGTTCAAATGGTTGTTTTTTTGTGCGGAAGATGTTCATATTTGGAAATGATTTTAGTTGTTTGAATGTGGTTTAAGTGTCAAAGAGGGGGTTTTCCAGTAGCGCCTAGACCCTAGACCGGTCAATAAAAATATCTTTGAGCTGAAGTCCAAATTTCATGTTTGTGTTAGGATTCAGATCTCTATATATTTTAGTCATGGCTAATGTGCTTATTTTGAGGGACTCAAAATTGCCAAGACATTATATTCTTGGCAATCAGTAGCAATCATGTACTGTAGGCACGAATCAGAACACCAGAACACGATCAGAAGTATCCCCTTTAAACATTTGCATGAATCACACGTCCTGTTCATGGTTCAATTTCTTTTACTTTGTAGATCATTAAGATCGAGAACGTGTCTCACCTAGCAGAACTCAGAGTGCTGAACTTGGCAGGAAACTGCATCTCTAGGGTGGAGAACCTGCAGGGCCTGGAATCTCTGATCGAACTCGACCTCAGACGCAACCTCATCTCCTTTGTAGTGAGTACTAAAAAACAATAACACACTCACAGTTTACTATATTCCTTTTTTTAAATATATTTCCTGACATATAGGGACAAGAGACAAATTAATTTGTATGATAGATTTATTCCTTTGGCTATTATTATTCAACTGTTGCAAAATACCGTCTGAGCATAAAGACAGCTGACAGGGATGTGAGTTTCCTAAGAAAGTGTGATAAATAAAAAACCAATGAGCTTCAACTACAGGCATGCCCTTTTTTCCATTAACAGTGTGTCTGGGCAAATACAAAAAAAATCTCTGACTCTACTGTTGCAACACTGTATAATGAAACAATAATCAAAACAAAATATTTAAGCAAAAATAAAATGGCAGCACAGCAAGTGAGATCACAAGATCAAAATATCTTGAAAATAATCAAATGTAATCAGAAAAATGTATTAGGCTATATTAAAGCATATAACCATATATGTAAAGGATTTTAGCAAGTACATAGTGTATGAGGATAATCATATATAACATTCAGAAAGGATTTAACATCTTTAAGAACATATTTTGAATTTGAATTTGAGTTTGTTTTAGCTCATTATTCTGAGTGGGAACATAATTCTCAATATTTAATAAATCATCAAAACCCCACTGAGACTATTAGTTCAATAGTGCTGAGATAGTATGGGTAAAATGAGACCATCTTAAGCTGTCATAGTGACATAAATGACTCAAGGACTCAGCGGTTCCAGAATTTTTTCATTAGTGTGTTTGTCTTTTTATTCTTAAAGTTATTTTATTATTATATCCCCCCCCCCCACACACACACACAAAATAAATAAATAAATAAAACGTTAATCATACACCATAAAGACATTTTAGGTTTAGGTTTCTCTCTATCAGGAAATCCTTTAAGTTTCTTTATACAACACTAAGTTCCAACCGAGCAAACTGATTGGACGAGAGGCATTCGATGAGTGGTGATAAAAGACAGTAACAGCACAAGGACATTAATATATGTACTGTATCACTACGTGTCACAAGTGTTCTAATAACCATTAATTATACTGTCAGTTGCAATATGGATGAAAGTAGGGCTCTACACAGTACTGCAATATTGAGGGGAGAGTGGTTGCCTGCCAAAACCCACATTCAAAACCAGTTTGAAAAAGTTGAAACCAGTTTTAAAAAATTATTAAACACTTTGTCCACTTAATAATTCCTTCTTAGTCATTTCAAATGGTCTCTGAACCGACCGTGTTCATTTATTTATGGATACAAAGCTAACTAGCTTCTAACACAAGACTAAATACCAAATGTGTGAAACAGGGGATTGTACCCCCTATACAGCGCATTAGTGTTCCAATTAAAACTATTTGGGATAAGATAAGTGAGCTGATTTTCTAAACCAGAATAAGTGGAGACATAAAGAGAAACTTATGAGATTCACAGGACTGTCCTTCAGCTCACCTTTCGGCTACACAGTACGAGTAAGAATTTAAAAATATTTTTACTCATGTTAATTACACTAACTGTCGGTCGCTAACTGTCAGTCGCCAGCTCCCCCAGTCGCGATTAGTTAGGATAAGCGGAGCAAAATAACTGGTTAAATAAAGAAACAAATCTTAATCTGTTAATACTAAATATATAAAAGCAATATCACATTTAAGCCTGTGCTGTTTTGCTGAATATTAGCATGGCTGTAATACCTTGTAATACCATGGCTTAGTGGTTAGCAATGTTCTCTTCCCGGAGTTTGCATGTTCTTCCCGTGCTTGGCGGGTTTCCTTCAGGTTCTCCGGTTTCCTTCAATAGGGAAAGACATACAGATTAGGCTAATTGCCATTCCCAAATTGCCCGTAGTGTGTGAATGTGCATGTGAATGTTGACTGGAGGCCCTACCACCGCATCACAGTTGTGCTGATAACCAACACAGCATTCCCTCTTTTGTAATATTGCTTAAATGTAGAACCCTAGAACAGTTGGGAGTCAAAGTGTTCCTAATAGAACTTTTTAAGACAACTGGAACTGCTTCCTATCTAAAGAACAGTGCAGAGCTGTTCTCACAATTTTTTTTTCTTTAATGCAGGTTTTGTAATTCCACCCTGTGTATTGAATGCACTGTAACACTGGCCATGTTGTGTATTGAGATGAAAATGAAACCCACTTCTTTCATTCATTCTGCTCTAGCAGACTCATTTCCTCATTTCTGATTTGTTCTTTGAACGCATTCATCTCTGTCATCCCTTTGTGTTCCCATAGTTCCTGTATTTTGATCACGTTTTGTTTAGTGCTGTGTTTAACACTGCTTTCGGTGCTTGCTTTGCCTGTGTAGAGAAAATAAATTTTAATCAGGTATTTGCTACTTGTTGCTAAATTCTACTCAAGTACATATACAGTATATACAGTCTACACGTACATATACAGTATATAGTATGTTATGGACCATAAATAATGTCCTGCTATACCACACTAGCTGGGCATTTTCCATATTTCCATGTTGCCAAGATACTCATTTCCGGTGAAGACTGTCCAATGTCTAAAAACATGATAGCTTTACTTTTGACTGTTACAAAGTACGTTTATATGTTTAACATTTCTTTAATTTGATAATTTGATTGAAGTATTTAATTTAGAGATTCCAACGTTACTCTTTACATCGATGCTAAACCAATAAGATGATCTACGAGGCCAAGAAAAAAAGATTAGGATATACTGTAACTGGATCAACTGTTTATATGGCTCATATTTACCTCCTAAACAGCAGGTTTACACCACCACTCTCATTCCCATTGAAAATTCATTCCGATTGAGCCGGATCTGCTCTGACTGAGGTGTGTACATGATGCATTTTTACTCTGATTGGGTTAGCATTATATTTATTAGTGGAATAGTAGGGTTCATATAAATCAACTAAACTTTTTATTTATTTGTTTGCAAGGTACAAGAACAAGCATCTTAATATGAACCTGTATTTTGCATTTTTAACTAGAACTACTGTCGTAGACAACTGTAATAGAAAACCTTCTGAACAATCAAATAAAAAAAATTATCAGAGTTTTGATGTGAACAGTATTAACTGCAAAGATGAGCTGTGAGAATCCAAATACAGACAGCAGCTTTAATAAAACAGGGACGATGCAGAGGTTGGAGTCAGTAGATCTGCAGATGTTGTACTGGGGATTGAGGTTGGCTCAAAGTTTAGAGCCAAGGAAAGACACTCATTTAGTGGAGATATTGAGAAACAACTAAAGGTAAGGAAATGTTTGGATAAGACAT
>JAAGKR010000282.1:72397-234179 GCA_011419295.1 Clarias macrocephalus
GTGAATGTTGACTGGAGGCCCTACCACCGCATCACAGTTGTGCTGATAACCAACACAGCATTCCCTCTTTTGTAATATTGCTTAAATGTAGAACCCTACAACAGTTGGGAGTCAAAGTGTTCCTAATAGAACTTTTTAAGACAACTGGAACTGCTTCCTATCTAAAGAACAGTGCAGAGCTGTTCTCACTATTTTTTTTTCTTTCTTTAATGCAGGTTTTGTAATTCCACCCTGTGTATTGAATGCACTGTAACACTGGCCATGTTGTGTATTGAGATGAAAATGAAACCCACTTCTTTCATTCATTCTGCTCTAGCAGACTCATTTCCTCATTTCTGATTTGTTCTTTGAACGCATTCATCTCTGTCATCCCTTTGTGTTCCCATAGTTCCTGTATTTTGATCACGTTTTGTTTAGTGCTGTGTTTAACACTGCTTTCGGTGCTTGCTTTGCCTGTGTAGAGAAAATAAATTTTAATCAGGTATTTGCTACTTGTTGCTAAATTCTACTCAAGTACATATACAGTATATACAGTCTACACGTACATATACAGTATATAGTATGTTATGGACCATAAATACTCTCATTCCCATTGAAAATTCATTCCGATTGAGCCGGATCTGCTCTGACTGAGGTGTGTACATGATGCATTTTTACTCTGATTGGGTTAGCATTATATTTATTAGTGGAATAGTAGGGTTCATATAAATCAACTAAACTTTTTATTTATTTGTTTGCAAGGTACAAGAACAAGCATCTTAATATGAACCTGTATTTTGCATTTTTAACTAGAACTACTGTCGTAGACAACTGTAATAGAAAACCTTCTGAACAATCAAATAAAAAAATTTATCAGAGTTTTGATGTGAACAGTATTAACTGCAAAGATGAGCTGTGAGAATCCAAATACAGACAGCAGCTTTAATAAAACAGGGACGATGCAGAGGTTGGAGTCAGTAGATCTGCAGATGTTGTACTGGGGATTGAGGTTGGCTCAAAGTTTAGAGCCAAGGAAAGACACTCATTTAGTGGAGATATTGAGAAACAACTAAAGGTAAGGAAATGTTTGGATAAGACATTTTAAATGATTGGGAATGCACAACTTAAATAACAACCTTAAATGGAGGTATTTACTGCAGATGTGAGCAACAGTAGCAATCAGGGGAGCTAGACCAGAGAATATGAGAGTTGGGGTCTATGACAGCCATGGTAGTTCTTCAACAGTTCTGCTGTGGAACTGACAATACAGTGTGCAATGTACAAAGCTACTTGGATGAGTAGTGAAACGTTTCTACTAAACTAAGAAGTCCAGTTGACACGACTTAACTTCCAGATAATAAAATGTACAGTTCATTGAAAGGGGGAATGTTTTAACAGTATATGGATGGAATGACCAAATGTACGCGACTCTCTGAACTGACTTAATTCTCGACTTAAGTCAGACAGAGGTCCAGGTCAACTATATAAACTTATGATCTAATACAGTGAAACCTTGGCGTACGAGCATAATTTGTTCCGGAAACTGGCTCGTATTCCAAAAACACTCGTAAACCAAATAGAATTTTCCCATAAGAAATAATGAAAACTCTAATTATTTGGTTTACAGCCCAAAACAATAAATACATAAAAATAATTAATACAATATATAAAGTAAAAATAAAACAAATTAACCTGCATATAACATTTTAAAAAAGGAAAAATTAATCCAGAAAGATAAGTGTTTCCATTTGTGCGCGCAGGCGTGTTTGCATGTGTGTGTGTGTGGAATTAGCCTCTCGCCTCGTCTTACACAGTAAAACACCTCCTCCCTCCCCACACCTCGCTCTTTAAGTTTCACAACTAACATACACAATGCAAACACTGTTTTAATGGAAAAAAAAATTCTCTAATGATACTTGCAAGAACGCATACTAACGGAATCACTGCTGTGAAGTAAAAAATAAAAAATAAATGAACCAGCACCTTACCTTTGAAAAGAATCGCGACAGAGCTGAATTTTCTGTGTAAATAAAGCGCATGTGTGTGCATCGGTGTCAAATTATGCGCGCATGCAAAGTGTGTGTGTGTGTGTGTGTGTGTGTGTGCGTGTGTGTGTGTGTGTCAGTCAGTGTGTGTGGGGCACAGTGTCAAATTACGCACACGCGCACACAGAAGAGAGAAGGAGATGTTGATTATACCAGTAAGAGATGAGCACTAAGACGCAGCGGGGAGACGATTACCCATAATTCCCGCAGCGCAAGAGAGAGAAAAAACATTGGCTCAATTGTGATCACTTGCCGCTCGGTGTCAAAATAACAGTCGTATGCGTGATACATGATACTCAGCGCTCGTAAACTAATACTTGCTGGGTTTCCGATTAAAAATCTTTGCTCGGTTTGCGGAACACTCGCAAACCACGTTACTCGCAATCCAAGGTTCCACTTTATGTCTGTTTGTTTAGCACCAGGTTTTTTGCCATGCTTTGAGGCATTTCCTGGTGGTTTAGCGGTTAAAGTTTTTGCCCTCTAATCAGAACTTTGTGAAGCTAATCCCTGCACTCTGTCCTGAGCTTCCTCTCAAGTTAAGATATTTGACGAAAAAAACTTCACTGCAAAGATGTCTTTCTTTTTGTCTCCATAAAAAAAATGCAGAGAATTTCTAATGTGCAGTGAAATGAATTTGGATATGATTAAATAGTCAAGCAAAGAAAAGAGCACTTGTACTGATGAAACCTTTTTGAATTATGTAGTATCATTCAGGGTGAGTTCTCTCTCGACACAATTCTGTCTGGGTTTGTCTGTCTGGCTGCCTTTCTCGGGATTGGTACGTTTTTGGCCAGCACCATATCAGCTGAGTGATGATGTCATCGTCTGTAGCTAAATATAGACACAGTCATACAGGAAATGAAAGAGGGTTTGATAGATGTATTAAGCTCCTCATTTAATCTCTGAAGTCATACATAAGCATATGCTGTTCTGAGGTTTATAGTTAGCTTTGATATGCAAATATTATAGTGTATTTTTGTCTGAGAGTCCTCCAAAATGTGCTGGGGGTGTGTGTGTGTGTGTGTGTGTGCGTGTGCGTGCGCGTGTGCGCGTGTTTGGGTTTGAGGCTCATCCTTTGTTGTGTGCCCTTTAGACACATGCGTCCTCTTGTGTATTCGATAAATCCATTTATGTAACACAACAGACCTAGATCTAGAGGTTGTCGTTCCTGTTACACAATGACACCACTCCAACACACTGATCTGAACATGGAGCTTTGGTGCTGTTTTAAAGATGATTTTAAAGATGATCAGACCGGTGTCCTCACATAGAACTTAATCTTTGATGACACTCATCTTGTGTGTACATGATGCATTTTTACTCTGATTGGGTTAGCATTATATTTATTAGTGGAATAGTAGGGTTCATATAAATCAACTAAACTTTTTATTTATTTGTTTGCAAGGTACAAGAACAAGCATCGTCATCAAGTGCTTCAGACACTGAATATGCACTCGCTGGGCAGCTTACTTATACTGTATAATTCTACTACTATTACTACTACTAATAATAATAAAAATTAGAAGAAGTGGAAGAAGAAGAGGTCATGCTGAGACGCTTTGCTTTTTCCAAAGTGATGCGTTCCATCAATCAATTTTAGATGCTGAAAGTAGATATTATAAGATAGTAAATTGTGACCATTAAATTATGGCACATGGTCAGGAACAACACTCAGATTGTGGCATTTGAACAGTGTGCACAATGTGTGCTAAGTAACCATTCCCCACACCATTACACCTCCACCACCAACCAACCTGAACTGTTGATACCAGATAGACCTGACAGATTCTGATCTGCCTTCTGCTTGTTGCACCAGTAATTGAAATACATCAGATCTGGCAACGTTTTTCTAATCCTATTAGAGAAGCTGAAAAGATAGGATGGCACATGAGAAGGTTTCTCTCAATATTGCTTCCAAAATGTCAGTAATCGCGGGCGCAGTTTGAAAAAGTTGTACTGTACTTCTTTATGTTCATTGGTGGATCGCAAACTAATAATATTAATAATAATACTGCCACCTACTGTATGGGTGTGTAGATGCCCAAGTGTGCACAGGTTCAGAACAAAATAGCAAATATGAAAAGTGACCATTTGGGGGTAGAGGAGTGGGTAATCATATTTAGGCATGTTATGAAGGACTAATGCGTAGACTGAAGCCTGATATATTATGATAAAAAGCCTGATTTTCAAGAAATAGATCTCCAGGCTTCCTGAAGGACTTTTTTGGCTCTCATTTTTGGCAAGAATTTGTTTCCTATTAATTCCAGTTTCTGTACCTGACCAGTTTCAGAGGAATGTTTTTGTTACTTAAACCACACAGTGAATTATGAATCATTCAAGTATAAAAAAAAACATCTAATCTAAGGCAATAAATGAGTGAGAAACAGGTGCATGTGATGACAGATAATCAGGCCAGTGATTAGTAAACTGTTGATGGTTGGAACAGACGAGAGGCGAAATGAGGATGCTGCTGAGGTTGTTACATAAACAACAAGTTTTTAAATTGTATCTTTAGGAACTTTGCAGCATGTCACAGTAAAACATTTGTTCCAGCTTCTTTTATTTATCATTTAATTAAATTTAATATGAAGAAATAAGGTGTGGTTCAAGCCATTTGCACAGTAATGTGTATCTGCTGTTGTAGCCCATCTGTCAGGTTCACTGCGTTTGTAAACAGTGATTATATAAGTTCCAGTAGCTTTAATGTCAGCTCTTGACCTGTATCTGTGTTCTGCTGCCACATTATTGCCTTGTGGGACAATTGCAAGAATGTCCAGGTGTACAAGTGTTCCTGATAAACAAATAGCCGTGAATACACTGCCTGTATGCCTGTATTAGTGGGATGACGAAAGAGACATTGCTGTAGAGAGAATCCCAGTGTGTCTAAGGATCAATGATTTTTTACTATCTCTAATGCAAGGCTAAGCCATCTGTGCCTCACTAAAGTAGATCCTGGACAGTAGCTTATCCCTAGAGGCCTTAAAAAACATAATTATTATACAACCAGACAAGAGGACACTTGTCTGAGTGTTTACACACCTACCTGAGAGCATCATAATCAGGCGTGACGAGTGCAGTACTGAAGGCTGGCTTTGTGAGAGGAGTTAAGGGGCAACTTGCCAGCTAATAAGTGCTGACTCAAGAAAGTATACTATAGTAATTGTGTGTGTTTGTGTGTGTGGATGGATGGAAGGATAAAGATGTGCCTGAAATCTGATCTCAAACACACCCACAATTGTTCGAGTATAATTGCTAGAGTATAATTGTTGCCCTCTGTGACATTGCCACCCGTGTCCACATCTGCCAGTCACAGCCTTTTCCCCCTCGTCCACCCTCCTTCCTTCCCTCCCTTTCCCCAATTTCTTCTCTTCATCCTTTGTTCTATCTCTTTCCATCGAGCACTCACATAGGATAATCACAAAACACATCCCCCCTCATTTGGTCGTCCTTTGCCGACGTCATCAGCTGGACCATCTCAGCTATTCGCAAAGCGTGTATGAGCATCTCTGCATTTCCCCCTCTCTCTTTTTCTCTCTCTCTTTCTTTCTCTCCCCCTCCTCCTTGTCCTCCTCCTCTCCTGCACTGTGTTCACACCCCTCCCCAAGCAGCCGCAGCAGTGTGTGTGTGTGTTTATGCATGTGCGCATGCGTGTGCGCTGGCCGGATGGAGCAGTTTGCCGGCGCTGCAAGGTGACTGGACGAATGGTAAGAGCTCACAGCTTCACAAGGGATTCTGCAGCATCCCTCTTTCTCTCTCACCCTCCCTCATCCCTCATTATTTTCCCTTTCTCTCTTTCTCTTTCTCTTTGAGTAGACGGAGGTGGACCAGCTGCCCTGTCTCCGGCGTCTCTTCCTCAGTGCTAACAACATCAGCAGGTAAGAGAAAGTGCGGCTGCATTAACCCCCTCCTTTCCACGACTCCACAAAAGTGCTGAGGTAGACATCTTTTTTTTTTTTTTGCCCTGCCCATGCGTACGCTACATTACAAAATAACTGTACTATCAGTTCATAGTATAGTGAGTGTGTATATAAGTATACTTATATATGTAAGTATTTGTGTATCTTTCCTCTCTCTCTCTCTCTCTCTGTATATTTGGAGTTCTGCTTCTCTTCTGGTTTGTCTTGTTTCTTTACTCCTTTGAAATCCTTTTGTCCCGCTATTTTGCCATGTCATGTGTCCAGCTCCGGCCAAGCTGAGAGAGAGAAAGGGGGGAGAAAGATACACACGGTGTATGAGTGACTCTGCATTTTTGCTCATGACACAGGAAATGTGTGATGGAGAAGGTAAAGAGGGGTGATGGGGTGATGAAGAACATGGTAGGGTAAGGGAAGAGGTGATGGGGTAATGGGGTGTTGGAGGATGTGATTAAAGGGGGAACAAGATAATGAAGGAGCTGATTGAGGAGGTGATGGAGATAGGGTCTGGGTGATGAAAGAGGTAATGGAAAAGGGGTGATGGGGTGATGGAGTTGGTAAGGGGCAGATGATAAAGAAAGTTATTGAGGAGGTAATGGAGGAGATGTTGGAGGGGTGATTGGGTGATGACGGGGGTGATGGGCTAATGGAGCAGATGATGGAGCGGTGATGGAGACATGGCATGGGTAGTTGAGGAATGATGTGCAGGTAATGAAAGGGATGATGGAGGAATTGATAGGGTAATGGAGCAATGGGGCTAAGAAGCACCCAGAGAGAGAGAGCACTGATCATAAATGGTTGAAAGGTCCAGGCTAATGATTTATTCATGCTGCTATGGCCTGAGAGAAAGAGAGAGAGAAATATGAATGTGAAAGGCACCAGCTGTGTTTCAGGAAGCTCTTTTCTCTTTTTTTCTCTTCTCTTCTCTTCTTTTCTCTTCTCTAGTTTTTATTTGCTGATTTCACAGGTTTACTTGTATAGCATTTAGTATTCAGTACAGCAGCATAAATTCAGTACAGCAGCATGTATTCAGTATAGCGGCATGTATTCGGTACAGCAGCACACATTCAGTACAGCATTATGTGTGCATTTCAGCAGCACGTATTCACTAGAGAAGTATGTCATGAGAACAGAAAAACGTATTCAGTATGTTCATTACAGCAGTTCAGTACAGTAGTACGTGTGTAGTACCAAAGTCTGTGTTTAGTATGAACAGTACAGCAGCACATATTTAGTACAGCAGTAGTGCGCTTTAAATTCTGCTGTACTTATTCAGTACAGCATTATGCATTCAATATAGGGGTACAGGTTAATGAGGTTAGTATGTGAATAATGCACATAGAGGTTATATTAAAAGTTATATTCAATACAGGGTTTCCTAACAGCATTACAGTATATACATATAGTGAAGTGCATGTAAGTTACTATTGATACAACCTGAAATTTGTGATTATGTATATGTCTGTGTGTGTGTGTGTGTGTGTGTGTGTGTGTGTGTGTGTGTGTGTGTGTGTGTGTGTGCGTGCGTGTGTGTGTGCCCATTAGTTTTGGTGAGCTGGCATGTCTGGGAGACTTGTGCTCTCTGAGTGAGCTCGCCCTGGATGGAAACCCTGTAGCTCAGGAGTCATGCTACAAACAGACCGTGCTGCGCTCTGTGCTTCCACTCCGGCTGCTGGACATGAAGCGCATCACAGTAAGAGCATGCGTGTGTGTATACATATATACGTGTGCTTGGGACGTCTCTTAGCTTGTCCTTACAAGCTCAAAACTTCAGCCCTGTGAAACTCTCCAATTTGTTAAATTGCTGATTTTTTCTTGAAGTTTTCTTTAACAGCAGCTCTGACTGTTATATGTCAGTATGTCAAATCACAGGTGTGTATATTATGTTTTGCTTTTTTAGTGACAGCTCATCGCAGTGGATGCTCCACGTCACATATTCATAATAAATAGATTAAGAAAACAGTATTTAAAAGTGAAATATATATGTTAAAGTTTTTTGAACATTTATGGAATGAGTCTTCAGCAGAGAGGCAATTCTAGAAGGTCATCACAGTGACTAATCTGTTTCACGGACGTTTCACAATATTAAATATTACTACGAGGTTGAGTTCCACACTTCGGTTATATTTAAACTTCTGTTGGTCTTATCATCTCCCCAGTCACTGCTGTGCAGGTGTGAACGTGTTACATCAGTTCATTTGTAACTGCAGTGCGAGTAAAAATGGAAGTGCCACATGTGATTTGCATGAAAGAAGAACAGAATGCAGCTTTTATTTATTTTTTTTGTGTTCGTGTGTGTGGTCCAACACACGGTGCCGAAACAATTCAAGGACGAGCATAAATTACAACTTTTGGAGCGATACTCTAGCGAAGGAAAACATCTCTTAAAGAGAATCATTACTGGTGATGAGACACGGATTCATCACTTAGAGCCTGAGAGTATAGAACAGAAACATCCTCAATCGCCGACTGAGAAAAACTTCAAAAAGTCAACCATCAACTGGAAAATTGATGCTTACAGTTTTCTGGAATTCTCAAGGGCCAGTATTGGAACATTATCAGGAAAAGGTTCAACAATCAACAGCGCTCGTTATAGTGAGACGCTTAGTGAGGAGCTGAAGCCTAAACTTTGTGTCGTGATCTACACTTCTGCCTTCACTGTCTACACTGCAAAAACTTTTTTTGTTTGAAGCTGTTAAAGCATCCTCCCTATAGTCCTGATCTCGCTCCATCAGATTTCACCTGTTTGGTCCCCTGAAAGCATGCATCCCTATGAGGATGAAGATTTACTTCTGATGAAGAAGTGAAGACAGCGACGAAATTCGTGGCTCACAGCTGAGCCTAAAACATTTTTTAATGAGGGAATGTGAAAGCTTGTTGACAGGTGGGCAAAGTGTATTGAAAAGCGAGAACAAAATTATGTGCGTGTCTTTTCTAAAAGTTCATTTAAATAAATTCCACAGCCAGAGTGCGGATAATTTTTGACTCACCTTCAGACAAATAGTTAAAAAGCAATAAGTGATGTTCGTTAATAAAGTAAACATCACACTCATTGGCTGTCATCTCTGATAACAGTAAGTCTGCTTTCACATCCCATCATCCCACCTTAGTATTTTCCTGCCGGAGCACACCCTGAAGTGTTATATATTCTTTACACTGTGTGTTCTCCAGATTTTTCACACACACACACACACACACACACACACACACACACACACACACACACACACACACACACACACACACTAAAATGAGTAATCACCCAGATTGAAGTGAGACAGGATATGCAGGATACAGCATACGCAGATATAGACAGTCAACACACACACACACACACACACACACACACACACACACACACACACACACACACACACACACACACACAGACACACGCGCATTGAGATGGGTCTTTGTGTTTGTGTGTTTGCATGTGTGTCTACGAGTACATACTTTATATTTCTGTCTGTGTTCTGTTCTGATAATGCCACTGAAATTCGCACACACAAACACACACAAACACATTCACACACACACAGACAAACTCTCTCTCTCTCTCTCTCACACACACACACACACACACACACACACGTGTGTGTGTGTGTGTGTGTGTATGTGTGTGTGTGTGTGTGTGTGTGTGTGTGAAAGAGAGAGAGAGTTTGTCTGTCTGTGTGTGAATGTGTTTGTGTGTGTTTATAGCCTGTATTTGCATATGTTGTATCAAGAGGCTTTTCAGCAGGGAGTGTCCAAGTCTGAGCACGTACCTGATTTCTCACAGCCTCACACACACACACACACACACACACACACGCACACACATGCACGCACACACAGACAATGCCCATGGCACCTTGTATTCTGCTGCAGACACGCCGCCCTTCTGCAGTTTTCAGGAGTAATGCCAGCACACACGCTTTACTTTCTGCACTCCTGAAGGCATCCATCAGCAGAAAAGCTTTTGTCCCATCTAATCGCTCTTTCAGGAAGATCTCAGTGAAAGCATCAGATGCTCGCAAAACTAATTTGGAGGGAATTCTTACTGTTCCATTCATCTTCTCATAAAGATCAGCTGATCCTGATAGATGTTCCTGAGTGTGAAGTGTCTATCTGATCGCAGAGCTGCTGCCTCGGGCCAGCTTTAATTAAACAGTACAGGAGAATTACACACACTGCTTTAGTCTCATTAGCCTTAATTACGTGTCAGACATGTGTCTATTAAACCAAAACACTTCAAATATGGTACTGAAAGTACCACAGAGAGAAGTGTTAGAGAGAAATATATATATAAAATTAACATTACTGAGGAACCGTATGTTTCATAACCTACAGGTTTGATAGGAAATCCAAGAAAACAGCAGTTTTATTTAAAATTAGTTATTAATGTTTTTTATGTAATTCATACAAAACAGGGCTTAGGTTATTAACATATTATAATAATTATCAAAAATTTTTTTATTGTTATTATTATAATTTATTTTGTAGAATTACTTAGTTTACTTAATCTTTTCTATCATAAATTATTATATATGTTGTTATAATATAATTAGTGTTTATTACATGTTCTTATAAATAATTAAAATATATTATTTGACATTGAAAAATGAAATGCATCTATAAGAATTTTAATATATTTTTGCCTGTTTTTAGCAAAACTGTGAAACTTGAAAGAACTACAAATAATGTATTATTTCTTAAAAAATAAAATAAAAAAATATAATAATACATATAATAATTATATTAATTGATAGTATTATTATTATTATTATTAGTAGTAGTAGTAGTAGTAGTAGTAGTAGTAGTAGTATTTTTATTATTAAGAATTAATACAGTTAAATAAATAATGATTATTTGAAGCACAAAGAAACAGGGAAATTTATAAGACATTTTAACATTATACACTTTTATAAATTCAATATGAATTTTTTTATATTTGTATAAATGAAATTAACTCAGCTAATTATAACTGAATTACTTTTTAACTTGCTTATTTATTTATTTATTTATTTATTTATTTATTATATATTATTTGCTTACTTATTACCTACCTATTTACTTAGTACTCTATTATTACTTACTTACTTACTTACTTACACGTTACCTGAGAAAAGTGCAGCAGCTCAGCATGCAGCATGATATTGCAGATCATCAAAATGTGAAGAAGTGGAAATATTGTTGGGATTCCCCGGTAATCAGGAGTGACTGGTGTGGTGTAACTTGTGTTGTGAAAGGGAAATCTGGCTCAGCTTAATCGTTTCCTCCCTCAACTCCTGAGCTGCTGTAGTGGTCCACCCACGCTATTTTGTGTCAGCATGGCACGCAGAGCAAGTTCCAGACTGTTCTACAGGGAGTGTATTTCAGAACTTACTATTTCCCTCTGCAGATTTTAGTGCCTTGGCCTGCGGGGATCTCGTGCTGACTGATGTGTTGGAGCTTGGAAGGTGAATGGGTGTGATATGATATGCCCGCCAGATAGGGTTTTTACAAAGCAGAGTCGGCGGATTGACATCTGTGAGTGAATCCAGGAAAATATTTTACATTTACTAATAGCAAAGGGGATAAACTGATGGGTTTAGTTTCAGATGTCTCCACTGACACTCAGTTTGTCCTTGTTAGTTGTTTAGGCTGATCCTAATCTGTGGAATGTTTTTCTGTATCTATGGCTGAAGGCTATGCGCGTTGTTATGCTAGTTACAGCATCAGGCTCATTGTAAAACTAAACCTCACAAAAGCTGTCAGTCATAACATAATACGTTTACACAGGTCTCATTGTATAAAATACTAGAATTGGTTAAGAATTGAATAAAACAGTTGGCGTGTGCTGTTATAGGAACATCATATACATTGGGATGATTATTTTCCAATAAGTGCAATGATTTGTCAACATTAATGTTTTGTTTTTCATCATTAGAGAACAGCACATCATATTTTATAGCTATATTGAGTGTTGTGGAACGTCCTCAGAACCGTGTCCTGTTATTATCAACACATTTACATTTACAATAAGGCATTTTGCAGATGCCCTTCTCCAGAGCGACTTACATACAGTATTTATCTCATTATACATGTATATCTGAGCAGGTGAGGGTTAAGCCCCTTGCTCAAGGGCCCAACAGGCGCAACTTGGTGGATGTGGGGTTTAAACCTGGGACCTTCCAAACATTAATCCAATGCCTACACTTAATCACTTTGCTATCCATGCTCTCATTACAACATCATTACAGCTAGAAACAGTTGTTCCCTCACCAGCCACTCTTTTTTCCCCCTTGTTTTGAATTTAATAAGACTTTTTACTTTGAAGAAACTACAAACATTTGCTGTATTACAAAGGCCTGAAACTGGAAACTTCTTCCATAAATGTTACATCAATGCCAATGTCCTTCTTAAAGAAAACTTCACCCATTACATCGACACTTATTATGATCTGTTTATTATTATCCTTAAATTATGACTCTGTGCGGATTTTGACTAGATTTAGTTGTCGCAAGAACAGTCGGACAAATTTAGATCAAAATCTAAGTGCTGCTTCAACAGTTGGCTAAAAAAAAACAAAGTTTGGCGGAATGTTGCAGGATTACACAAAACTCACAAAATCCAAACATATCATTTGGAATTTAAAAGAAGAGGAGTTTATTGAAATGTGACAACAGAGAGAATATCTATACAATATCCCCTCACAGGACAAAAATTAATGCGGTGTAGAAGATGCATTACAGATTCCAGCTAGCTGGTTTCTCTAAAGAGACAATGACCATTGTTAACAGCGCTATACAAATTAAATTTAAATTAATTAAGTTTAATTAAAATATGCTCTGGTCATTATGTTTATTAACTATTACATCAGAATGATACCAGTTTATGTTTTATGATAGAAGAGCTCCGAACCTGTCTGTGCCAGTGTGAACTCAGTATGGCACAATATAGTAATTTTTTATGGCTCTTCCATGACCTTTATGGTATAATCTGACATAAAGAACACACTTTTGCCACTGTTTATTTATTAATTTATTCTCTATACACTTATCCTGTACCTGGTAGTGGGGGGCCTGGAGCCTATGGCAGGAGACTTTGGGCGCGAGGTGCGGTACTCCCTTGACAGGGTACAAATTTATTTCAAACATACCTGCACACTCATTCACACACTATGGCACATTTGCAAAAGCCAATTAGCCTAATCTGAAAGTCTTTGTACTGTGGGAGGAAACAGGAGTACCCAGAGGAAACCCACCAAGCACAGGAAGAAAATACAAACTCCACTCACACAGACCAGAGGTAAGAATCATACCCCTGACCTTGGAGGTGCGAGGCCACCGTACTAACCAGTATGCCACCGTGCTGGTTTTGGTACCATCTATTATAGAATTGTGGCGTAACAAAGTTGCAACTATGTTAGAATACCCATAATAGTATTCTTATAAACCTTGATTTAATCTACGACTGTTTTGAGCTGGGCTGCTAAAGAAAACGAACCCTTGTGACCAATCAGATTTAAAAATTCATCTCTACTGTTGTATAAGAAAGAAATAACTTTTTGTCATAGCAGCATAAAGCTGATAAAATTTGAGAGTTCTCAAACTCGCATACTTGCTCTAAAGCTCTTTTCACATCCTTGTATGCACACACATCACATTCTTTTCATGCCCTTCAAACGTCTGTGTTCTGCCCATGTACTGTATACATCTTGCTGGAGCTGATCTGTGAATAGAGAGTGTCTCTGGATTTGTTCTGCAGGAGGAGGACAGACGCACGGCAAGTCTTTTAGCACGAAAGGAGGATGAAAAGAAGCGCGAGAGCCACAAACAAGCCGCTCACAAGGTAGACACTAAATAACCTGTCACTTTTCTTTGCATTTCATGCTGTTTGACTTCATAATGAGTACTCTTGTCCTCTATTCTCTGAGTACTGTATACATAATATCTTTAGCAGAAATCCTGCTGCTGCGGTGACAGGCTGCTCTTTAGCCTGGTGCACAGAGGAAGACGATGCTCATTAGATGAGTCATTAAAGAGCCCTTAGTCTTTTAGTAATAACACTGCAATTTTGTGAATTTGTTGCTTGAAGCGCATTGTTTGGTAAGGAAGAAAGCCAGATGGGTGGTGTTAAAGTAGAGAAGAGTAGAGTAGAGAAGGTCATTATTTTCTGATAACAGTATATGCTGTATACATCTTATATAACAGTACATCTTCACGAATTACAAGCTATTGTTAATTAAAGAAACATACGCATGTTGTAATTTTCTTCCATTTAGAGTAGCATTTAATTTTGCAAACTGTCCATAAAACACGATAGTTGATGTTCTCACTTTTAGTACAGCTAGAGATACTCATGTTCTGTATCAGGTCAGTACATGCAGTACATGGTCATCAACTGCTTTGAGCTGATCTTATAACAAGTGGAAAAGCCTGAAATTAACTTTGAGAAAGGTTTTTTTTTAAATCGAAGATGTTTCCATATAAAGAGACTCGATTGGATTTTTGTTAGGTTTAATCAGTGTACATATGCAATGTTAACAGCGATAGAGAGTGATTTGGGATTCAGCATTGTGTTAGGAACTAGTTAGCTTTGTAGCCATGAATATAAGAACATGGATTGTTCAGATGCTATTCAGAACAACTTAGAAGCAATTGTTAGGACTTACAGTGTTGTTTACGATGACATAATATTATCAGATGTGTTTTCTTGCTAAAAGTGCTTCTGTGACTGGTTCTGAATGTGAGATTTGGCATGAATTTGCTCTGTAGAGACCTATTTTGACTTATGCTGCAATTAAGAAATAGTGAAATTAATAACGGTAGAAAACTTGGGATGCGAAGTGATACATAGAGATAAATGTCCCAGTGCAGTTACCATCCATTATCACGATTCGTAAAACCTGATTATATTTTCACTGTCAGTGATTTAGTGTGAAAGCTGTTTTTTTTTTTATAAAAGCATTTTAGCTATGTATTTCTTTAGGATTTTTTTTTCCTGTTTTAACATTTTTTTAATTCCTACTTTTAAAGAAATTATTATTGATATTATTGACTCAAGGTTCTATGCTTTGGCATGCTGAGGCATTTCCTTCTATGACTGTTACAAACAGCTGACACTGGAGACTCCTTCTAATATACAAAAAATAGGAACATTGCAGGAATGTGTCAAAACAGAACTTTACTTTTATAATTTATTCCCCTCCTGCTTAAGTTAGCTTTTACCAAAGAACTGGCAAAGTCTTATGTTTTTGTGTAATGTGCGTGTGATTTATTTGTTTTCGTTCATGTCTATGCCGATGGGGGAATGAGAATGAAGTGGGAGAGACTAGTAGGAGTTGATGGTGTCTCTGTAATGGAAGCCAGTTAATCCCTGATAAAATGTCAACTCCTTCATGCCTTATTACACACACACACACACACACACACACACACACACACACACACACACACACACACACACACACAGAGGGAGGGAGTGGCACATTCCATACCTGGTTGAGGTGAAACCTAATAAGAGGCTAAAAAAGGAAGATTTCTCTTAAATTTCCTCTGTATTACGAAGTGCATCATGGGTAATATGTAGTAAAACCTAAAGAACGCTAAGGACTAACAGACTACTTCACATTAGGACTATAAGGGCATCATTATTGACTATATTAGCCTTTTTGATTTGTTAAACCATCTGTGTACGCCTTGAAGTCATGCTTTTGATGTGTGTGGCGAATTTTCCAGTTAGCTCATCTTTTTCATATGCTCCATAGCTAGTGTGTTGCACCTCCACCTCTTGACGCCGTCTCACGGCCTCATGAGCTCAGTGACTGGCGCTAGACTGTAAACATGATATACATCAGTGTAGTGAAACTCAGTGAGGGTTATTGGTAAGTGAAACTATAAAGGAAATATTAGAATCTCAGACCTTTGTATTTTTTTTAGGTACGAGTTGAACTTGAGCTGTGTATTGCTTAAATATGCCCCAAAAAAGCTGTGACGTGCAAAATGGGTCAGAAGCATACCAAAAATATCTACCACAGCCACATGCACCAACCAACAACACCAATGTTGTGTTCCACAATGTGTATTACAGACAGAGAAGTGGTTAAGCCACAGATCGTTAAAGCAGTTATGGGGTTTAACACTAACCTCATGCTATTGTTTTTTCTTTTTTCTGTTAACCCACCATTCAGAGGACAATAAGGACAACTAAATGCCAAAAAGGGGGAGACAAATATTGTGCTAAGAAAAATCAAATAAAAGGATGAATAAAAAAATTATTAGCTATACACAGATGTTTAACACTGAACACATATGTTTAACATTGTCAAAGAACCTATGTTATTGTTTTAAGAATTAAATAATTTTATATTAAATAATTAAAAAAAATTTGTATAAAAATATTTTAAGACATTTTAAAACCTTTTTTTTTATTACAGTGTTTGGAGGATGATTGGTGTCTGGTTAAGGATTTTAAATAATGATGAATAAATTAATGAATGAATGAGTAAGCAAGTAGTTTAGGAATTTAGATGAATATATAAATATCTTAATAAGTTTTGATGTAAATAAAAAAGTTTTCTTTTTGTGGAGTGATAATGCCACACCCATTTTATAATAGTAATAAGTTCATTATTTTAATTAATATGAAGTAAGGAATTGTTCATGTGCACTTCCACTAATCCAAAACTAAACAGAATTTTTACAGAACAGGAAGAAATAAATTGGAGAAACAAAATTATACTAGGGTGAATATTTATCACCTGCATGACAGGCTGAGAAGCTGAGCTCAGTAACATTATGCAATCTAACATCCTGGTGTATTACCAATCAAGTCCCGTAACTGATAGTGTCAAAGTGTGTATCTTACTACCACCCTGTGAAAACAAACATAGCTGTGTCTTATTTCATCCTTCTGGCACAAAATCCCTGATCTGGTTCTTCTCACAGTTTCTTCCTCATGTCATCTCAAGCTTCTTTTTTTTGCCACCCTTGTCTCCAGCTTACGCATGAGGCATCTAAATCTACATCCTTCTTTGTGAGGTTCTAAAGAAGTACTTAAAATGCAGTAGATGTCAGCATAAAAAGTCACTTCATCTCATTAAACTGGTTCCCAGGTGGTTTCAGCCAATCAGTTCTAGGTATTATATCTGGCCCAGGTAATGACGCTCTGCTTGTCCAGGTGTTTTGGTGTTCTGCATTATCATTCGATAACATCTGAAAGTTGTTGTTCGGAAACAGCTGCCATTTAACTGTGATGTCGCTGTTTCCTTTTCTTTTCTGGCCTCAGGAGAAGCGACGGCTGGCCATCCGTAATGCAGCGCAGCAGTGGGAGGAGTCCAGGAGTTTCCTTGAGCTACCAGCACAGAACGGCGCCAAGGAAGAACTGAGTCCAGAGACAAGCCCCGCCCACAGTCCAGGCCAGACCAATGGGATCACTCAGGAGCCTTCACCTGATGACCTCAGGTAGAAAGATCAAATATGTCATAATTCTATATTTTAGGGAACAATTATTTAATGATAGCGGGAAAGTATAAAGAAAATGGAAGTAGAAGATAATTAGTAAAAGCTAGTTACAAATCTCAGACCTCTGTCATTATCATGAAATGTACATCAAAATGTAGAATATACTGTAGCTCATTGACAATTCCTTCTCTCATAACCCTATTCCACCACTAAGGCTGAAAAAAAATATGCTCAGCTCCAGTGCTATAGTGATGCTGGTCTGGATCCAAGAACTAGTCAAGCCTAGAACTAGTTATGTTATGTACCAGTGACATCACTGATTTTCATCATCACAGGTTATTTTTATGGTCATGTTAAAATGAGGAAATTAAGAAGTGCAGAAGGATTTTCCCCCCACACTTTCAGAAAAAAAAGAAATTAATTAAGAAATTAAACAGGACAAAGCATGCTACTGTAGAGCTCCTGTAGCTTTGTCACATTCTCACCTGATTTTTGTTAATACGGCTATCTTGCCTTTTATGCCCACACCTCTACAGTCGTCAACCTGCCTAATCCTTGCGCTTCCAAAACTTCTGCTCTGTCCAAGGCTATAATTTGTTCAGAAAGCCTTTTAAAACACATGTCAAAGAATCATTTATCAAAACTGGAGGACTACAATATAATGTGAATGTAGTTATATTCCACACTCTCCCCATGACTATTAAAGGACATAATGTTAAATGTGTGTTTAGATTCAGATTTAAGTATCTGACTCTGAAGCATTTAATTAATTATCTGACTCCAAAATACAAGGAAAAACTCCAGCCATTGTTAATATAATGAGAACGGTTTGCACGACATTAATGTAGCCTGGAAGCCAAGGAGAGTGGACTGGAATGTGTATGCGTGACCAATGACAACTGCACTGTGTGGCCGTTGCATCCAAAATGACTGAGCGAGTACAGAAACACATTTGCACCAGATGATTCAGAAGGCTTTGATGTTTTTTTTTTTTTTTTTTGGTGAAACATCAAATCACAACACACCACGTTATAGCCCAGATTTAATACTTTGCGACTTCTCGCTTTTTTTTTTTTTTTTTTGAACAGTGGAAGAGGCACAGGGAAAGGAGTGTGAGGTCGCTATGTGCCTACTTGGAAGGGCGTGAGTCGTCGTTGTCAAATGAACAAAGTTTTTTTTTTATCTTCTCCAATAAATGTCTTTATTTTTATATCTTAAATGGCTGGATACTTTCCAGATAGACCTTGTATAACCGTCTGGTTTTCAAGCTGTTGTCATGCACTACATTGCCAATATCCAATTAAATTTTGCTGTTAGCAAACTGCCATTTTGCCCACTGCTAAAACTCTTTCTCAGACCATACACCTCAGTGCGCTGCTGAACTCTGGGTATTCTGACTATTCTATAAATATGCCACTATGTCATGCACCTACAGTCGTTCCCTAATGTTAAAGAGTGAGAGAAATTTGTCAAACCAAAGTGCAGGCATAAATACTTTACTAATATAAACATGCAAATTATATTGACTTTCTTATATATCATTTTTATACGTTTCTCTTCCCTCTCAGACGAGATAGAGGGAGTCCTCTTACTGTTCCTGAGCGCCCAGCAGGGGGCAGTGACAATAAATTGCGCTCAAGCAGCCGCCCCAACAGCCCCCGTGACCCCAGGTGCGTACACATACATACATACACACATACACACAGACACATGTATCCTCCTGTAGTATGCAGTCTGCATCTAATGCCTGTTAAATAGATCACTTGTGGATGTTTCTCCATTTTCTCCACTTTGCATTCCCATTGCAGTGACTTCACATTCCTATAGTGTTTGATCTGCTTTTACTCTCTCCTCTCTCACACACACACACACACCGTCCACTTACATCTGTGTGTGTAGTGCATTGTATGTTTATCCCATCATATAGAAGATGCAATGGTCAGAGTATATTCTGAAGACACACATACATACAAGCACACATACATTTAAAATTACGGATCCTGTAAGTTTACTCATTATCATCTTTAGGACAAAATGTGTGTCTAATTAACCTCGATAAACATTTGCTTCGCTATGTTTGACATATTATTATTATTAGAGTGATCAATTTGTATCATAAGAGAAACTGAAGGAATGTAAAGCATTGCTTTAGAAAGCAAGTCTGCCCATTAAAAGGAGTTTTACACTGGTTTATATTATAGCAGTGTGTGTGTGTGTGTGTGTGTGTGTGTGTGTGTGTGTGTGTGTGTGTGTGTGTGTGTGTGTGAGTGGGTGGGTGTAGCCCTGTAGCACACAGTTCAAATAAAAAGCATGAATTACGAGTTTTTCCTCCCAGGACACATTAGTCTTAAGAAACAGAGCCGAGGTCTTTCCAGGACCTTCCAGGCATTTCCATCCATGCATGTCCACAGTTTAAGTTAAGTTAAGTACGTGCTTTTTTGCATTTTGGTGGAACTCCTTCCAGAGACACAGGATACAGTATTTCACACTTAAAGACATTTTAGTGTAGCCAGGTCACGTAGCTGTATGTTTTTAGGAAGTGACAACATCAGATTACCTCAACGCAAGAGTTCAAGAGATGAAACCCTGAGTCACTTACTGCATCATTGCGCTGTCCTTAACTGAGCTCGGATTTGTTTTTTTTTTTTGTCATTGACTCTACTTAGAACCTTTTTCTGAAAATTGACCATTTGTGTTTGAGCTAAGCCTCTTACACTCTTTTGCCACCTTACACCAACAGGTTCACATTTACAAAGCGAAATCTCTTAAAACCGACACCCATTAACCACCCAGAACTTTTAAGTGTGTGACGTAAAATATAGCGTCACCATTAGCTAAAAGGATTAGTTGGATTTTGTGTCGTTGTGTTATATAGCGTAATGAAATCAGCATTCTAACCATAGAATTGCTAGTGATCATGGTTGATAAAATTTAACCCTTGTTAACCCAGGCAAGCTTGTGACGCCATATATATCACTTTAATATAGATTCTGAAGCAGAGCACACACAAAAAAGTGACTTCATGCTATAAGAAAAGTATAGCCATCTTCTTAGCTTTTATAGTGATATATTGTAGGAACTCCCTTAGCTATTATAGTGATATAGGAACACGTTTAGCTATTATAGTGATATAGAAACATGCTTAGTTATTATAGTGATATAGGAGGCAAGGGGTTGGACACTTCCCCATCTATCTCCATGGCGCAGAGGTTGAGAGGGTACATGACTTTAAATTCCTTGGATTCCATATCACAAATGATTTTTTCTGGACACCACACACTGACACCAGGAAATCTTGCCAGTGGCTCTATTTCTTGAGGAGGCTGAGGAGGTTCGGCATAAAGACCAGCACCCTCTACACGTGCATTATTGCGAGCCTGCTGACGGGATGTTTCACAGTGTGTTATGGGAACAGTTCCAGTCAAAAGCACTGCAAAAAAGTGGTAGAAACAGCACAGAACATCACTGGAAGCACGCTCCCGTCCGTCCATGATATACATCTTTATAAAAGGAATAAAGGAATGGCTGCACTAGGGTGCCTTAAACGATTATCTACATTGTGCAATACAATTTTAATGTATATTATGTGGAGTTTAATGTACAATATGTTGATCATGTTCAATACCACTTATACACAGTACAGTATACAGTACAACGCACACATTTATGCATGTACATACAGTACATACATACTGTATGTGCTTATACCGTATATATGCAATATGTGCAATACCACATATACACATACATACACTCACATAAGCATATGTATGTTTGTATGTATGTATGTATGTATATGTGCTTATGTATACACACTTATACTGTATACACACACATACAAGTTGACTGGCTCTTCTCGTCGAACGATTTTCATTGTACTGTTGGCCCTGTGTTAACATGCATATGACAATAAACTAAACTCAAACTAAACTAAACTAAACTAAACTCAAACTAATATTATAGTATATAATATATGTGAATATATAATATTATATAATATCATATTATATGAATATATAATATACATGTGATTCTGTGAATGAAAATGTAACGAAAGAGAAGAGCTAGCAAGAGAAAACAAGCAGAAGAGGGAGTTTGTTTCTCATCCCATCCATTACCATCCCACACCTCAGAGATAAAACACAATCAGCCAGTCAGTGAGGATAAATGTCCTGATAGACCGGTTGCTCTGAGAGCCTACTGCTTTGACTGAATAAATACATCAAACTATGCTCTGTGTGCCAGCCAGAGCATTCGAAACTACATCACACCCGTACCTTCGTTAAAAATAGCTATTATTGTTGGACGTGTTTCAGCTGGAGCTTAGTCAGTTCCTTGCAGGCAACATGAGGACATGGCTTTGTTTCTCTACTACTTTTTTTTTTCATCACCTTTTATCTGAGCATGTTTGTTTCAGGGACCATGTCTCCAGGACGCAGCTCGTCCATTGCAATGTGATCGCATGCAAAACGGTGTGAGACACTGACTCACATCACTGACTCGGTTTTATCTCCGTGCTAGTTGTCAGCACGTCTTCATGTGCGTATGTGTGTACTTTGAGATTGATTGATTAAGGTGAGGGATCAGGAGTTCCTGTCAGTTCCTGGCGCCTCCAGGTCTGCTCATGGGGTCAGTTAAAGGGTTAATGTTTAAAAAGCAAAATGGGACAGAATATGGGACAGAATTTTCAAATCCAGAAGTGATACATACTCCGATTAGGTTGTTGCTGTTGTACATTCGACTTTGAGGTTGGATCCGCACGTTATTTTTGGCACAGGTTTTACACCGGATGCTCTTCCTAACACAACCCTTCCATTTTTTATCGGATCAACAAACCTAAAGTATTAAATTCCCTTTGATTCAGATCCACCAGATGGATTAATAACAGTTACTTTATTAATCCCAAAGGTAAGATCTTATTGTATGTATAATAAGAGGGTCGTATACACATGGCTCTCTGGAGTCTTTGAATGTCAAAGGTCCTTTTACACTTAAATAATATCTGTCCTATACTACAGTTCTATTGGCCCGATTTTAACACCAATGCGCCAGAAAATCACAAAAGGTGTTCCCTCCCTTCCTTCTTTATCTCAACCATATATATCCATGCCCTTGCATGGCTTCCTGGAACAGCTGGGTTTTATTTTGGATTTGTTTGGCTTGGAAGGAGATAATAAAGATTAAATAAAGGGCATGATGAACACTCAAGTGTTTTTTTGGGTTCAGCCAAGTTCAGCTCTTTGTAGAATCACTAGGATCATTACTTAATCAAAGTCAGGTTTATGGTACTCAGGTTTCAATGTTTTTTCTTTTTTTTACGCGTCACTAATTATATATAATTTTTAGACTTCTGATTTTAAGAACAACAACAATAATTATGTAAGGTTGTAAACCTCATGTCTTTCTTTGATCTCAGGTAGTCGATTATTATTTTGGACTTTTTTTGCCCTCTACACTAAAGGTGTATTCACCTGGATAGATTTTTTTTTCTAAAACAATGGCCACCTTTTACAGCGCTCTTCCCACACCTGTCCTCATTCAACTCCTTCCTGAAACAAATCGAACAAATTCCTCCCTGTTCTCTTCGGGATTCCCTGTGTGGTTCTAGTGTTACACCGTGTCTCGCCCCATTCTGAGTCTCCAGAGAGTGAAACCTGAATAAGCCAATCACACGTATTTGGGTGTTTTAATGCTAAAGACCGGTCTTCGTGTAGCCGATCCGCTGGCATGTGGATGTCACTGGGTTACGGCGACGCCGGGTCACAGAGCTCCGCCCGGATATCGGGCCTTCCTGAGACTCACCACGATCCTTCACTCTCACGGCTTCATTATTAACC
Organism: Clarias macrocephalus; assembly: GCA_011419295.1. Taxonomy (NCBI): domain Eukaryota; kingdom Metazoa; phylum Chordata; class Actinopteri; order Siluriformes; family Clariidae; genus Clarias; species Clarias macrocephalus. The sequence goes on from JAAGKR010000282.1 coordinate 95,599, forward strand.
ATACCCTCTCCGGTGCAGCGCCAGGAACCGAGCCAATTAGGTCAGACGGATGTCTGTTCTCTCTGACAGACTGTTTTAACTCGGTTTTAACTAGCACACTCGGTTGCTCTGTCCTATTGACACACACGTAAACAAACGCAGAGCTTTGTAAGAGAGTTAACGATTAGCATCAGTGCTAATGGATCAGTTAGATAGGAATTGGCAGTGTACCATTTAGGCACTCAGCGGTGTAAGCAGTGTGACTCTGTCTACTGTGTTTATATCTGTACTCGTTGGCCTCTGTGTGAGGACGTCCTGTATCAGGGCTGCTGTAGGAAACCCAGAGGGGTTCAACTCAATGGATAACTTGACCAAATTAAAAAGGCTGCAGACACAGAAAGCATGTTTGGAACAACTTAGTATTTCAGACTCATGGTTAATAGTTAATAAAATAGTATTTTATGGCCCCTTTAAAGAAAGCTTATAGCTAATGTTTAGCATCGTGCAAACCACAAGTTTTGTACACAGTAAACCGTCTTTGCTCATGACATCTGTCATAAAATATGTCATGGGTTTGTGTGATTGCTCATTCTTTTTTAATTGTTGATGTGATTTTTAAAAATTATGCTTGGGATTTTGCTCTGGAGGATGGCAAGGAGTTAGTTGGCTGTATCAGTTGAGGTCTGTTTTATCAGCTAATTCTACTGTAGCACCGCTATGAAATCCCAGCAATGGTGGTGCTAAGTGATGATGTCAGTGAGTGCCGTACATATGCACAGAGGCAAAAAGTCACATGAATTCCCATCTGATTGTTCTCATTCAAGTCATATCTGTTATACTGTATATGCAATCTGGGACCACATTATAAAGTGTGGAAACTGATCTGTGTCACATTAAATTAAAACTTAGAACTGAGTCACTACAGGGGGGTAACGTGAACATAGCCAGAGTGGTGGCACTCGAGATTATTTTTTATAAATGTTACATAAACATCTCCTTAATGAAAATGATCTTTTAGCAAACAATTTATCTATAAAACTGTTTTTGTAATGCTGTCACTCCTGTCTGAATTTATCAGTTCTGTGGGATGAAATGATATAAATAAGCTTATTTAATTTCACAGTATTAGCTTTGCGCTGCCAGAAAACAGGACTGATAGAGTAACTAAACCCTCAGTCATGGGTTAGATACAAGTCCTGGCAAGCTTTAAAAGTGGAGCAGTTATTAAAAAAGTAAAGCTCATTTGAGCACTGATATGACTCGTATTTAATGCAGGAGACTTGAAGTACACGTGTTACCGATACCACTTCAGTGATTCATTTAAAGCTGACTTTACAAGCCATTGTTTTTGGGCAAACATCCCAAAAGCACTTTAGCACACAGATCAGTAAAAGATGATACTGTCTTACGTAGCTGTGATAAGGCCCTGACCCACCAATGCTCTCTGTTTTGTCGTTTCCAGACTCCAGGAGGCAGGGGGCGCCAGCGTGCAGAGTCTGTCTCTTTCTGAGAGCCACGTGGCTGAGCTCGATGGCGAGACGGTGCGTTTGTTCGGTCCAGGAGCTCTGGAGACTCTAGAGAGAGGCTGGGGGGTGCAGACAGCCAGCGCCGTCACTACCATCGCCTTCCGCTATATTCAATACGACAGCATCGTGCCCACTCTGCCACGCATTCGCCTCAAATTCCCCAACCTCACGGTGAGCCTGGGTTCTCCACATTCTAGAACCAAGCTCCATCATCCTTAATGTCCCTCTCTCTCTGTGCAGGTGTACATGTACATGATGATGTTCCTATCCTCCTCACTTCTGTAATCATTCTCTCCTGTCTCTTCTCTTCTCTTCACCTTCTTCTTTATCCTCTACTTCTATTCATTTTTTCTTCCTCCACTTTTCCTTTGTCATCAGTGTCTCTTGTTCTTCTTCTTTTCTCTTTCTCCTTTCACCTCTTCGCTTTCTTTTAATTTTGGTTTCTCTATTTTCCCTTCTCTTATCATTGTCTCTTTTCTCTCTTTTATTTTTTCTCTTATTGTCTCTTCTCTTCATTCTCCTTAATTTTCTCCTCTTATGTTTTTTTCTTGTCATCATTGTCTCCTGTCCTTTCTCTTTTTTTCCCTCTCTTTATAAATTTCCCTTTCTTCATACTTTTCTTTTCCTCTTCTTTTGACTTATCATTATGTTTTGTGTTTCTAAGCTCATTATCTGCCTCTATCTTTTCTTTTCTCCTTTTTCTATACATTTTTCTTCTTTTATTTTTCTCATCTCTCATCAAAGCCTCTCTTCTCTTCTTTCCTTTCTTATAATTATCCTTTTCCTTGTGTCATCATTCTCTTTTATTACTTTTCTTCCCCTCTCCTCTTCCTATTAATTTTCTCTTTTTCTACTTTCCTTTCTGCCATATTTTTTCTTGTCATCTCTTGCCTTCTCTTCTCTTCCCTTCTCTTTTTTCTCTTTTCTTCTATTCTCTTCTCTCCTTTTCCTGTTCATTTTCTTTCACTGAGTTTTCAATCTTGGTCTTCAATCAAAAATCTCTTCAATCCTGCTGTCTCCTGCTTTTTTTCATTTTTATTTTTTTTCATTGCTCTTCACTTTCTATACTTTTTAATTTCTTATTTTCATTTTTCCTTCTCTGATCAATCTTTCTTGTGCTTGTCTTATCTTTTCTCACTTCTCTCCTCTCCTCAGCACCTGATCTTCAGGGAAACTAATATAACACGCCTGCTGCAGTTAGCAGCACTAGCACAGGTAAAGAGGCTGGAGCAGGTGACCATTGATCCAGAGGGGAACCCTGTAGTAGGTCTGTCCCTGTGGCGAGCCTTCCTCATCTACAGACTCAACCACCTAAATCTACAGAGAATCAACGGCACAGAGGTACACACATTGTCACACACCTACAGTACATCGTCATCTGTGTAATCATCATAATCATAATCGTCATTAGAAATACTAAAACCAGACGCTTATTCATTAAGCACATACACACACACAGGCTAATTTAGCATTCACAGCTAATGAGGTAGTTAGTAGGCGAGTATGTATTTACCATTTGCTGCATATTGACAGGACATTTTCTGTCTCTAGTAAATGCTTTGTCCATCTTTTATGTAATAGCTCATCCTTTTGTCTGCCTTACCAGGTGACGATGAATGATGTCATGGCAGCTGAGCGCCATTTTGGGACTCTGGGTCACGTGGCCTCCACGGAAACCCCACACTGTCGACTACTTCTACTGCTGGAGGAGTCTAGGTGTGTGTTCACACCATGGTGTCTGTGTGTTTGCATGAGTTAACAAGAATGTTTTGCGCGGAAATATGCTTGACATTCGTAACAATTATGTGTGCGTATATGTGTGCGCACATGTCTATATATTGACCTGTATTTACTCAGGGGCAGGATGGTACCTGCTTGGCACCAGCAGGCGTTCCTCATCCCAGCCAAAACCACTTCTGACTCCATCTGTCAGCCTTCTTGAGTAAATCTGCTTATGGCAGCAGACAGCATCACAGCACGAAATCAGCCATTAGTTCCTCTGTAGCTTCAGCGTGCTGTCACATTTAAGCCAGCACCTCACAGGAACATCTCATTAACATATCAGACCCGGGTTTCTGGAACCTGTTAGACCCTCATGCCTGAATTTTCTAGCCATAATCATGAATTATTAAAGTATTCCTTAAGAGTGTATCTGTGTATTCATCACCTGTATGAAATATAACGAGGTGTTCTGTGCCCTTACAGGAAAATAATCATAGATTTGTCCTGACACAATTGGCGACTCCTTCCTTAGATCACTGAAAATTTTAATCAACACCACGATCTGACCAATCCGATTTGAGAATTCAGCAGCGCCTTATGATCAGCTTCTGCAACATTTCCTTTCTTTGAACCTAAGGTGGCAATAGAAGGTAGATGGGTATGCGTGTGAAGATTTAAAGCCGTGTATAAAAGTGTGTGCACAAAAATGGCAAAGTGATAATGGCAGGTCAGTGCTTGTTTAAGGCAGGTGCCATTTTTAGCCTCAGAGAGAGAGAGAGAGAGAGAAAGACAGAGATCTAAACATCCCAGGCTCCAGGTGAGAACTTATGAAACATACTTTGACCCTGATAGATATCAGTTTCACATTCTCACACCACCTCATTCAGGAGCTTTAGAGGAGAACCTTTATTTACAGATACAGTGACACGCTTCTTACACACACAAACACAAACACATCTTTCATCTTCTGTCTCTGATTAAAACCCTGAGCCACACACACACATATATATACAGTATATATATATTTACGCCTGCAGGTAGGCAGCGTGTTGAATCGCTGGCAAAGCGAACAGGAGCCAGCTGGTTCTGTGCTGCATTTCATTTCGTTTTATGATAAAACATCTATTACTCCTGTTCTTTCTCACATCTCTACATGTATACATTATAGTACAACACAGTAATCGTGTTATCTTCCCACACACAGTTATTGAATGCTTTGTTAAGTATAACACCCAACTCAGGAGTGCAGTTATAGGAAAACAATCAGTGACAAAACTATTTCTATGAAATTAATTTTTTTTTTATTTAACAGCGCATCCTTTTATAACACAGCAATTTCCAAGCAACTATCTTTCTAATTAATTAAAGAAAGATGCTTTTGTTTTTTCTCCGACTATCATGACATTCATAGTTACATGTTATAACCACTTACTCAACATCCAGTCTTTCTTTTTTCGGATACGTTAATATGACCAGAACAAAATGCAGCTTATCATGTTATGGAGACATTAGAAAGTATATGAAAAAAAACTTATTGCCTGTTCCAAAGCGCTGACATGGAAGATTCACTGTGTTTCTCTGCAGAAAGAGGCAGCTGCAGTTCTTGCTGGAGGGCAGAGTTCGGAGGTTCGGTTTGAGCCCTGAGGAGCTGAGGGAAAACGGCAAGCTGCTGGGGGAGAGCATGAGCCGTGCACTTTTTAACTATCACAGCAAAGAGACTGGAGGCTCTGACAGTCCAGAGGTGACACATCTCACACACACACACACACACACACACACACACACACACACACACACACACACACACACACACACACACACACACATACAGTAGCTTCACAATAGCATGTAACATGCTGATGCCACTCTAGGCTTTTTTCTTCTGATTGTGTAGCTTGTGTAGTCAATGTAGTAAATAAAAATATATATATATATAAACTATCTCTAAATCATTCAAGAGGGTTGTTGTAAATCATCAAAAACTCTTATAGCTCGATAGACTGTTAGTTGTTCTCAGTTTTTGCTAATGTTTTAAAATTATAATTCGAATTAATTATAGGTAATCAAATTGCAGCATTATTATTACATTACATCATTTAGGCATGTAGACATGGCCAAGACGATCTACTAAAGATCAAACCGAGCATCAGAACAGGGAAGAAAGGTGATTTAAGTGCATGCGTGCGTGCGTGTGTGCGTTTTACCCGTCCAGTCCCTTTTTGTTGAGGAGACGGATGGCTTGTGGAAAAAAGCTGTTACACAGTCTGGATGTGTGTGCCCGAATGCTTCGGTAGCTTTTTCCAGATGGCAGGAGTGTGAAGAGTGAGTGAGAGAGGTGTGTCCGAACAGCCACAATGCTGGTGGCTTTGCGGATGTAGTCTGTGAGAGACCCCGATGATCTTCTCTGCCGTTCTCACTGTCCGCTGTAGGGTCTTACGGTCCGATACGACACAATTCCCAAACCAGACAGTGATGCAGCCTAGCTTTTACCTCTCCTCATGTTATTTTTGTTAATATTGCATTGGTAGCACGGAATAAAACATGATAGGGTGGTGTTGAAAGCGAAGTTGTTCCCACTGTGAAGTTGATCGTTTTTCCCCAAACAGCATGTACTGAAGTGTTTCATTACTCTTGCACCACAGTGATTTGTCAACAAGTCAGTGATTATTTTTTTTTTTTTTAAGAAATGAAAAAATGGCTCCCTTTTTTTTAAACCATTTATATTGACAGTTAATGTTTTGGATGGTCACAGAGAAACTGCATAATCCTGAAGAGTTAAAGCTAGTAGTGATCTACTGTAGATAAAGGAACTTAAGAAATGTAATACTTGTATTCGTTTGTTCCTTTGCCCTAATGCTATTAAATGTAAACCAGACACATGTGAACTAATGTTGTAAGAGCATGGAATTAAAATGACATCTCACACCATAGAATTGTACCCAGAGCATAATTTCCATTATTACACGCATTAAATAATGAAACATATTCACATTCCTTCAGACAGAATCTACACCAATGATTGTGCTGTGCTTTTTATAAGAAGTATATAGTGACGTGCTGGTGAAAATTCATAATTTTTTTCTGTAAACTGTATTTTCCTCATGTTTACCCTTCATCATTCTGTGTCCAGATTGTAAATTCTAACAAGAGCTCTTAACGTCCTCAGGAGACCGGCAGCGAGGTGCTGGAGCGCAGCGCCGTGGTGGATCAGTACCTACGGGGACTCCTGCGCTCGGCATCCAGCACCAGCGTGAAGGGAGAAGCGCTGCACAAGCTCTGGCCCACCATGTTTGTAGAGATGGTGAGGGACTGCGTGCTCAAGACCAGGGACACGGCGGCGTGCTTGCGCACCTGCCTCGACACGCTCTCGAACGCCAAATGAAAAGGAGGAGAGCGATGACATGGAGAGTGTGTAGAGAGAAATGAACGGATGTTTTCTCCACCCAGGGGGAAAAAAAAAACATTCCTGATGGCTTTTTTTTCTTTTTCCCCAATCACAGTCTCCTATGGAGATTAGTCCAAGTGTAGGGATTTGAACTTGTGTATGACTCGGAGGACAGACTGACACCTCTTTGAGGCTCATTGTGACACATTTATGCTCTGAGAAAGAGAAGGGAATGATCTCTGAAAAACATGATGCCTGTGATGTTTTTATGCTTGCTCACTTACACTTTCACGAGTGTCCCAGAAGAGAAGTGAAAAGTGATGCGTCTTCCTAATGGTGCTGCTAACACAGACACAAAAAAATTAAAAACCCAGTCCGGTTCTTATTCTGTTCACTGTCTAACTGCGGAACATTAGACGAGATTAGACAATGTTTTGTTTCACATTTTAGCCGTTCAGTCTCTTTTAATGCTGCTGGATAAGATCCAAATGTCTTTAACTCTTCCTGCACAGAGGGTTTTCTTTCGCTTTTGTTCTATATTTTACAGGATATTAAAAGAGAATGATGAACTCTTGACTGCTCGGCGTCTGAGTAATGAAAGAAAAGCACAGTGCCTTTCCAAAATCAACAGCCACCACCGGAGATGGGCGCACCGGGAGTGGGCCGAATCTGTCAAGGTGGCACTCTGCCCGCGAGAGTGTTTTCAGGTTGCTTGGCAGGGCGTGAAAAATGTTTTTCTTCATCTTCGCAAGTTCACAGAAGAGTCTGAGGTGTGTAATTACCAGGGAGAGGAATGTGCAGTAGTTAGCTTTTCATCTGTTTAACAGGAGCGTTTTTGTTTCAGAATAGACTCTCTACATATCCCTTAATTACACATACACACACTCGCATGCACACATGTCCAAAAGTTTTATTGTTGCACTTGTCTGATGATTTGTAGATAGATCACTTTTATATACATAATTATAGTTTCACTGGTGGGTAAAAAAAAAAGGGAACGGGAAATGTGCAAGGTTGTGTAGATTTATAGTCACATGACTCCAGACCACATGTGCTCAAGATCAACACCCTTCCTACCTTTAATGGGGAACGTAACACACTCATGCTCGAACGGCAAAAAAAGGGAAATGTGTGGTCTGGAAAAACCCTTCACATGGAGAAAGTTTACATACACTCATCCTGAGCCTGAATGTCATGGCAAAATTGTGCTTACGGTCTTTCTGAGGAAGAAGGTACAAGATATCTTTTATTTTGAGTTTTTTCAGAACTGGATCACAATTATACATACATCACCTAATATTTGATTAAATGTACATTAGTAAGTTTCACCTTCATCAGACAGGCTTTTGGAAACGCGATATTTAAGAATGGTCCACAAACGTTAAGCTAGCCTGCTTTGTCCATTACACACCGAGCTTTAATATGTGTTTAAATCCCTGTCCTGATGGAACATTCAACCGTGCCCAGGTTTTCGCCGTTTACATCATGATTTGAGGTTATGCTGAAGAATTCTATTCCAGGAGCAGCAAAACATGATGCTACCACCACCATGCATAACAGCTGCTACATTGTTCTAAGGGTTAAATGTCTCAAATTACTCCTCCAAACATTCACCTGTTCAAAACTTACTTCCATAAGGCTTTCACTTTGTCCGCCTGGTCAGCGCCAAACTTTATTTGAGCTTGAAGGTGTGGGTTTTGGAGGAGGGGTTTCTTTCTTAGACAGCAGCCTTTTAGTGCATGATGATGTAAAACTCACTTGATTGTAGACATTCACACTGTGTGATAACCCAGGATCTCTATCTCCCCCCCTTTCTCTCTGTCTATCTCACACACACACATACGCATTCACTCATTCACACAAAGAGGTCATTTACAGTAGCCGTTCCACCTACTGGCACATATTTTGGTAAACTTAATAGAAAAATAAAAAACTATCCTGAATGCTCAGAATCTCGGATCTGAGATCCAACCAGCCAAAGCATACTGTCAAGACAACACGGGAGTGGCTTCAAAACAACTCTGTGGAATGACCCAACCATAGTCTGGATCTGAACCCAATGGAGCATCTCTGGAGATCCCTGAAAACAGCTGTTCATCCAACCTTGTTGAGATTGTGTGCCAATCTTGTAGCATCATTCACAAGCTGTCGACTTGATGCTGTCATTGCCTGCAGTCAAAGGTGCTTTAACCAAATACAGAGTGATAGGTCTGAATAATTATATAAATTAGATATTATAGATTCAGTCTTTATTTTTTTTATAAATTATAAAAAACACTCCAAACACCTGCTTTTCTTTTGTTATTGTGGAGATTTGTGTGTTGGTTGATTCATGGAACAAAAAAGTTTTAAATCCATAACAAAAACATACTGTAAAGTGTGGAAACATTAAAGGGTCTGAAAACTTTCAGTCGTCACTAAACCTGCAGTCATGTTTTTTTGTTTTGTTTAATTAATAACCACAGAGTCCACAGAAATGTCACGCAACATTAAACACTGCTGCATGGACCTAATCCGGCCCTAATCCCTCTATACCAGGGTAGGAAAATCCCCAAGGCAAACTAACTCGCATCACAAATGTATGTTTGTGTGGATTAAAAGCTGATGTGGCGCACGGAGGGAAGAGTTTCAACAGCCAGCAGAAATCAAACAGAAATTATTCAAAAGACTTGGGCTTCATTCTTTTTTATTTCTGGTTTTAATGTTTGAATGTTGGGTTAAATTGAATGGAATCAACATGTAGACAAAAAAAGATGATTTTTTTTTTTGTCTTAATAACTTTAAGAAAGAGAGAGAATGGTGAGGGAATGACTGTTTATAGCTGCCATAACATACTGTATATTTTGCAAACCTTTCACAACTTTAATTGGAATTAAAAAGGGATAAAGGTACATTTTGCTATAACAGCATACCTCATCAAGAAAGAAAGTATTACAGTCAGGTTAGGAATCTTGAGAGTGTATTGAATCTCGAAGTCTCTGTGAGATTTAGAACACATGGGATCGTATTAGGTTAAAGATTTCTTTATACCCAGCTGTTTATTAATCTATAACACATCACAAAGATGAAACCTATCACATCAGAAACTAAGCAGATGCTTTTCGCTAAGTGATTATAATCCATTCAGTCAGAGACATTTAAAATGTTGATTACAGTCTCTTTTTTTTAATTAATGAATGTGACAAAAGAAAATCAGATGCAGCTATTCAGCTGTAGCATCCTATCCAGTAAACATCATTGTCAGACTTTCTCAATTCAGATTCAGATTTGAAATTCCTGGAATTAGGATAAGAATCCTCCAACACACTTTTAAAATCTGGAAGGATAGTACTTTCACTTCTTGTGGTCAGAAAATAATAATGAATGGAAATCAGTTAGACTAGGTGGCTTAGGGGTTAGCACTGTTGTAATGTACCTGAGGGTTGAGCGTTCGATTCCCGCCTTGTGCATGGAGTTTGCACGTTCTCCCCGTGCTTGGTGAGTTTCCCCCAGGTACTCCGGTTCCCTCCCACAGTCTAAAAACGTGCAGATTAGGCTCATTGGAATTCACCAAATTGCCCGTAGTGTGAGAATGTGTGTGTAATTATGTCCTGCGATGGATTGGTACCCCGCCTCGTGTCCTAAGATTTCTGGGATAGGCTCCAGGCCCCCTGCAACCCTGTATTCAGGATAAAGCAGTAGAGACAATGAGGGAGTCACTGAGTGAGAGCTATGAAATCAGAGCTATGTTTAATAGTGAAAATAAGAGACACACAATGTGATGAGAACTCACAGGATCGGGAATGAACAGCTTTGTGTCCGTAAGAAAGTTAGTGAGACTCGTCAGGAAAAAAGGTTTTAGATTGTTAGAGTTTGGACTTTGGAGCAATGGAAAAAGGTCATGTGATCTTTCGAGTTCAGATTGACTCTATTTCAGAGTGATGGGCAAAAAGGGGATGATGTCAGGGTAAGAAAGGAAGCGCATGAAGCCATGCACCCATCATGCATAGTGTGCACTGTACATGCCTCTGGAGGCAGTGTTATGATCTGGGGTTGCTTCAGTTGCTCAGGTCTAGGCACAGCAACATTAAATGGCAATAAAATGGAAAAAAAAAAAAGCTGATAACTTAAATGTACTGAATGACCACGATATCAAATCTATGGAATTTTCTTCCCCGATGGCACGGGTATATTTCAGAACTCAAAGTGAAAGAGTGTTTCTGGGAGCATGAGGAATCATTTTACAAATGAACTGGTGAAAACCATAATTAAAGTTAAAGGTGAATGAAATATTAGTGTGCGCAACTTTTTTTTGGCCAGGCAGGATACATCTGAGGAGTTGATGATTAAAGGCTTTGCTTAAGGGCTCAAGAGGTGCAGCTTGATAGTGCTGGGGTTTGAATCCATAAGCTTTCAATCAGTAGGCCAGGCCAACATCATGACTAATAAGCTAACACTGCCATGATTTTGTTCAACACTTAAGTGTTTCTATTACTAATAAAGCCATGCAGAAACCAACAGCATGGTAGAAGCTCCTCCTTGTCTTGGTGGTCAGATTTTGCTCGTCCACATATAAAGCTTTTCTCTAGTTTACAGAACCAGGAGCGCCACATCAACTGAAATATGTAAAATTGTTCTAACAAAAAAGCTGCAGAGCTCACTTTTAATGTTTTAAAGTGTTATTATTTGTATCTTAAACCTACACCATATATCTTCCCAACCCTGCTTTTGGAGGACCCACTGTCCTGCACATGTCTTGTCCCACCCAGTTTATTTTTAGGAATATAACGATATATATGGATTGAAAGGCAAAGGTTTGCAGTAAATAAATTAAAGGCAACAATCATTAATTGATTATGAATGATTATAACAACTTGTTATAAAAAATGTGTTAAAAAACATTAAAATGATGTATAAATACAGTAAGACGGCAGAGAAATCTGATACATTTAATCATCATCATCATCATCATCCTCATCATCATTTATGAAATCCTACCCCAGGGCTGGTATCATATCTGGCAGAGGGTACTAAATCAAATCGTATCATATTGTGGGGAAGTCTGATGTTTACACCCTTAGGGTTTTCCCTCTTCTGACAAACATACTTTAACTCAGAAGAAGCTGTTAACTCTTGCAGACTTTTTGCTACAAAAAGGGAATGTATTTCTATTCAAAAAGTAATGTTTCTCCTACATTTATTAAACCCACATAAGAATAAGATTTTCACATATTCTGCAGAAGGCTTAATATTCATGAATAATTGCAACATGGATAGAATTCATGTATTTGTATGTGTTGGGGAAGAGAGCTGCATCTTTCCAGCTTTTAAAAAAAAATTATTTTATTTAATTGCACTTTCCTTTTTAACTTCAACTGTAATTCATGACATGTGAATATTTATTTCTACAAGAACCCACTTAAGCAAGTCCAAACTGAACTTCAGTAGCCTGAAAAAAGGCTGATGAACTTAAGGCGACGCGGTGTATTGCAATCGGTGCGGAGAGCGCCCCTAGCGGTCAGTTTTACTACCACACAGTGTTACACGTTACAATGACGTTGAAGGTAACAACTTCAGCAAAAAAAGGAAAAAAGCACAATCTGATTTCCCAGCCCTAATATATGTACAAAAAATTGGACCTAATTTAATTTTGCCATATTTCAACCTCTACAAATATAGTTTTACACCTTTTTCCCCACACACAGTGAATATGATTTTAATTTTCCATACATTGTATATATTTTTTCACATTTTCCATAAATCGATTATTTTCCCCACCTTATTTTTTTTCTAAAGATGAAATTTAATTTATCATTTTGTTCCACATATTTTTATTTGTTAATTTTTTTGTTTTTCAGAACTTATAAGTTTTTCATCTTTTTTATTTTTCATCATCTATGTACAGCATGTACATGCTAGTGCATGTGTTTATTTTGTTATTTTTTTTATTTTCGACATGATAGTTTTTACATATGCAAGACGTTATTTTTTTCACGGGTGGTTCACGTTTTTATGATTTTCCCATATAATATTAAAAATGTAGATGTAGTTCATATAAACGTTCCCAAAAGAACATATGATTATTAATATTTTATATTGTATATTCTGTATAATTTATACATTTTTATATATTCCTATTTTTTTTTAAATCTGTAGATGTGTAGATTTAAAAATTTACATTATTTTCTTACATTATTTTTTCTTATTGAAGAAAAATCCTTATATCTTTCTATCTTCTTATTTAATCTTATCTTTTCTTTTTAGATCACCAGCATTAATTAAAGCATTTCACCGCATATCATACTGTGTATGGTTGTGTAAGTGACAAATAAAAGTTGAGTTTGAAATAAAAATGTAAAAAAAAAAATAATAATAAATTTGTATTTATGTAGTATATGAAGATTATTTATGCTCTATTTATTTTCACATGCTTATTTTTCACTGTGTGTGTTCTTACTGTTCCCATATGGTATATATGAAATGTGATTTTTTTTCCCTTCACATTTTATCACAATGTATCCATTTTGTTAGATCATTTTCAAGATGAAAGTTTTCAGATGAAAGTTCGCACGTGCGGTGTCAGTTCATATGTTACTCATACGATCACGTGTCAAATAAGTGAGTTTTAGCAATAATCTCTCTCTCTCTCTCTCTCTCTCTCTCTCAGGTCCTCCTTAAACAGGGAAAACATTCAGAGCCTGTGCTGGAGTGCTTTACCAGGTGACTGATCCTCTCCATTAAGGACTGACTCTCTCTCTCTCTCTCTCTCTCTCTCTCAGGATTAATGAAAAGCGTCAGTTCTGCGGAACGGCATGACTTTGGCGCATGCAGTCTTTTTCTTTGTGGCTTTTCACTGCGCTGGAAGCAGAAGTTGAGGATGTAACTCTTCTCCCCGGTGGAGATTACGCTGTCACCATGCAGCAGGTCGGAGGGATCCGTGTGCCTCTTATCTGTCCAGACTAGACTCCGTGCGCGCGCGCGTCACGCCGAGCTCCCGGTGCTGAATGAAAGCTCGGTGTTCACCTGGAACCGCAGTCAGAGACAGGTAACACTGTGCATGCACAACTTCTCACTCCTCACTGTCTCAACTCAGGGTGTCTGCGGTCTAAAACATGAAACAAGAAATCCATTATTGTTAATTGCTTTGCCAATAATACGGTTTTATTATTATAATTACGAAGTGTGGTGCAGTTCTCAGCATTCTCAGCAACATCCTATTGAACAATACTTGTATGTGTTCTTTACTAACATGCAACTATAAGTTTGGGATATACAGTATTCATCCATTGATTTATTTTATGGAGTCTATCCTGCGCGTGAGGTGGGAATACACCCTGAATGGGACGCCTATCAAACACACACACACACACACACACACACACACACACACACACACACACACACACTGTACCTACCACAATGTTTTTTAGAAACCCATGTCCAGTTGCAAATTAGATGATCTTAGATGCTCATCATGAAGATTTAAATCATAGAGTTCAAACAAATCAGTAACAGATATTATTTCATATTTGCCCAGACAGCATCTGATCTAATGTAGCATTTGGCTTAATGGTTAGCACTGTTGCCTTACACCTCCAGGGTCCGGGTTCGATTCCTGTCACAAATGTTTTCCCTGTGCTTGGTGAGATTCCTCCGGTTACTGTGGTTTCTTCCCACAGTCCAAAGACATGCAGATTAGGCTAATTGGTGTTCCCAAATTGCCCGTAGTGTGTGTGTGTCCTGCGATGAATTGGCACGCTGACGCCGGTTTACCCTGCTTTATGCCCTAAGTCTCCTGGGATAGGCTGCAGGCTCCCCGCGACCCTGTACATGAGGGGGGGATAAAGCGGTATACAGTACAGACCGAAAGTTTGGACACACCTTCTCATTCAAAGAGGTTGAATTTGTATTATGGCAAGAAAAAAGCAGCTAAGTGAAGAAAAACGAGTGGCCATCATTACTTTAAGAAATGAAGATCAGTCAGTCCAAAAAATTGGGGAAAATTTGAAAGTGTCCCCAAGTGCAGTCACAAAAAACATCAAGCGCTACAAAGAAACTGGCTCACATGCGGACCGGCCCAGGAAAGGAAGACCGAGAGTCGCCTCTGCTGCGGAGGATAAGTTCATCCGAGTCACCAGCCTCAGAAATCGCAGGTTAACAGCAGCTCAGATCAGAGAGCAGGTCAATGCCACACAGAGTTCTAGCAGCAGACACGTCTCTAGAACAACTGTTAAGAGGAGACTGTGTGAATCAGGCCTTCATGGTAGAAGATCTGCTAGGAAACCACTGCTAAGGACAGACAACAAGCAGAAGAGACGCGTTTGGGCTAAAGAACACAGTAAAGAACACAATAAAGAACACAATAAAGAAAACTCTTTGAATGAGAAGGTGTGTCCAGCCTTTTGGTCTGTACTGTAGATGATGAGTGAGTAGCTGATCTAGGTGAGAGGCAAATTCTCAAGTAACAAGTTTACATTAAGGCATTTGTTCTAGTTTGATCTTGTTTCCATAGCGATAGCTAACAATCATATTGACTTTTACGAGTCTTTGCTTCACATCCCCTAAAAAAGTTTAACCAGGTTCAAAACCATGTTAATTAACTAAAGAGAGGCCTGTGTTCATAAATAATGAATTGTAAGGACATGTTTACATACTGTAAGATTTGAGGAAGGAGTCTCCAGTGTCAGAGCTTTGTAACACTCAGTAAGTGTTTCACTAAGGGAAAGTTCAAGGACAGAGAGTCACACAACAAAAACAAGAAGTAACAACTTTTTTAAATAAAGAAAGAGAAACAAGAGGCTGTTTGTTTCATGGCTGCAACATTAAACATGAGTACATTATATAAATGTAAAAAAATATGATGCAATATAATGATTAATGATCTTTAATCAATAAAAAGTAGCTATTGGCAAACGGCTGTAGTATAAGAGGAAGGAAACACTCCATTGTTTAAAAAACACTGTTTTTATAAAGAAGTGGTTGTAGACCGGGCCAGTTTCTCATTTTCTCTGTCCACCATACAACTTTGCTAGTAACTATAGCATTCCTGGTATTTTCCTATACATTAAAAATTGACATGACATATGGACGGTTTGACTGCAAAATGAGATCCAACTCCTGGATGGAGAATGCGACAAAGGAAAACACAATACGCCATGGCTGCCAAATGCAGCAAAACCAGGGATAGTGATATAAAGTAAGAATCTGTAGAAGTTTTTAAAAAATATAGACAATCTGGTGTGGCTGAGGAAAATAATTAGGAAAAATGAGTAAAAGTAAGAAAATGACATTTACGTCATGTTGCAGTTACACTGTTCACATAATAGTGACTTTAAGAAGCAAGTTGTCTTTGGAAAAAAAGAATAACCATAGACTTATACCTTCCTGCAAATGATAAAACAGTGCTTAAAATGCCTCGCAATTGGTGTAGCAGGCACTTGTTTCACCTGCCACGCCAAGCTCATGAGTTATAGTCCAAGACTCGATAGTCTCTATAGTCTCTGTCAGTCACAGCGATCACGGCCAGCTGCGGGTTTTATTTTTTGTTAGGCTCATGTATGCAGAACATGGTAGATAGCATTCCTAGCTGGCTTCACGTCTCTTGGACAAAGCCAGTGTTAGGCTTCACCCTCTACAGTTTGTAGCTGTCATATGATAAGGAGACCTGACTGTTGGCTGGGAATCAGCCAAGACTAAATTAGGGAGAAAATGGTGTCAGTGTCCATTTACTCGACAGCCTGAAATGAAATACAGTCAGTCTTACGGGGAAAAAAGTCATTCAAACTATCCCTAAGGTGTAATTAGCTTCATGGGGAGCACTTTCCAAATTTGGTGCTCCAGTTCAATGAAAGAGTCCTGGGAATTTGTTAGAGGTCAAAGCTCATTTGTGTCCTGTGCCACACAGCGAAAGCACAGCGAAAGCACAGCTGCCAGCTTGAGGGCTGAAACAGACATTGCACTTGACCACCAAAACTGACAAACTGTTTTACATTTCCCAGGTAGAGCTCTGCACTTTCCGTCCAGCATGAACACGGTGTCATGTGTAAGGTAAGAATCTATACAGTGTTACATCAGCAAGAGTTTTTCGAATTTTCAGAAAAGATGCAAAATTTTTTTGCACTTGTTTTTTTAGCTCTTTCTCAAATTGCAAATTACGAGGGGCATTCAAGTCAAACTAGACCGTGTGATGAAATTTCTGGTGAATAGAGGCGTAAAAACTGACTGACATTTAAGCGCAGTACGGTGATGCATTGGTGCATTAAACATTTTAAAGAAGGCCATAAGTTTGTGAATGATGATTCTAGCCGAGGTGGCTCGGAGCCCTTTAAAAATTGACGAATAACTTGTCTCCACATTGCGGAAGAGACACATCTGTCTGTGGAAACTGTGCACACAGTCATTGTCAAAAATCACTTGCACATTACAGGAACTCGGCTGGGAGTTATTGCCTCATTCCCCATCCAGTCCTGACCAGATTGTCTCCGAAACATTTCCACATGTTTGGGGCATTAAAGGAGTTCCTGGGAGGCCGGTGTTTCAGACATGAAGCGGGCAGTCTGAATATGGCTGCAGAGAAAACTTTCTACCTTGATGGTGTCCATGCACTAGTGAAACACTGGGATAAGCGCATTAGTGTAGCAGGGGATTATATAGAGAAATAAAGGGAGGTTTTACTCTTTGAACAGTTCTGCACCATCAAAAGTTCCAGTTTGACTTGAACACCCCTCATATACAGTATCTGCTACAGTATTTGTACACTGAAATGTTGTGCTCTGTGAAAGTTCATGGAAGGACATAGGCTTTTTATTCACAGTGTTGTCATGGTTATCGCCCTGCTCTGGACGAACCTGTCTGCCGGCCAGCTCACACTGGACCACAAGAAGGTAACACTGGCACCAGAGATGCGCTTGAACTTTCCTTTTGACAAAACATTTAAAGTGATTTAAGATATTTCCTAGTTAATCTCAAGGAGCTGTTAAAATAGGCATTTAAAGCATTTAGAACAACTGAGAAACTGCCTACTACAGACTAACGCTAAAATACACTCTGTATGCGCCTGGACATTCGTTATTACCTTTGGAGGACAAGCCTAGTGGATTTTAAATGAAGCAGTAATCATGTTAGATTTTCTTCTATGTCATTATATTGTATATTATAAATAATTTGCACAACACTGAATGCTCGATTTTGATTGGTCAGATGCTGTTGATTCATTTTCTATACCAGCAACTTTGACCGTTGTTTTGGCTGACATGCAAATCACAGGTTTATATCAGTGCTCTCGTTTTTCCTAGGTAAAATATAGTAAGATCTTACACAGGGACTTAGTGCACTGTATGCTCCACATAAATGGATAAAAAAAACCTGTAGTAGTTATGATGACATATTCTGTGAGGAGACATTTATTTAACATTTATTTGAGGAGTCTCGAGTGTAAAAGCCGTGTGAAGCTGTCGGTGTGTTTCCTGACATTTCTGACTTTGTGTTCTTTTCAGTTTGTCAATAACATAAAAATGTGTGTGTGTGTGTGTTTTTGGCTTTTCCTTGAAGCAAGATACGAAAGCTTTTGAGGGACCAACTGCTTCTAACTGTCATAGCTTGTGGTTTCATGTACGATACTGTGTAAAAAAGTGTAAAGTGCTTAAAGATCCCATTTAAAAATTGGTTCATCATTTCATCAGCAGAATACTAATCACCAGCCTGATAATCTGTCATTCTCACTGGTTCATGACTTACATTACAAAGCTTGAAATGATTCATAGGTCACTGTATGGCTTAAGAAACAAAAAAACATCCCTCTGTAACTGCTCAGGTACAGGGACTAGACGGGAAGTGAGAGTCAGAAATCTCCTTCAGGAAGCCACGAGAACTATTTCTGAAGGCTATATCCAAAAACAAGACAGGAGCAAGAGGTGTTCCCATCAACAAATTGCTCTGTAATAAAAAGAACACTATAATTTTTTAAAATCCTTTAATAATATGTCCTATTAGTGCTACAATGGTAACGTTGATCCTTTTTCTTTTATTCTTTGTACTGTATATTATGTTGTTACATGCTGTCAAGGCATTGCCAGAGTGCTTTCGATGTCTTTCCTGGTGATCTTTTGCCAAGCCTGTAAATTTTAATTACCCTTTACTCCTATTCCCAAAAACGTTCCACTTTTTATCCTGAGAAGCTCTACAGCTGGTTCAGTGAATGTTTAGTGTTGCTTTCTGCCTGCCAAGTGCAGTGGCATCCAATGGATTTGCAACATGTCTCACTGATGATCATGAGCAGGTCTTCTATCAAACATTCCTCTTTGTCACATTTAACTGTATGTCCCAGGAGATTTTTACGAGGCAAGTCTATTTTTATACACATTTCAAGCTGTTTCAAGATGACAGGCAATTAACATCAGTGTTCCTGCTAAACTGCAAAAGCCCTGAACCACAGCAGGGTCCTGAGCATGGGAGAATATATAACCAGGCTGTGTGAAACCCCTCTGAGAAACCTGATCCTGGTGCAAATCTGAGGTCCTGGTAGAAAAAGGAGGTACAAAGACAGAAACAAAAAACGACGTGTGATTCATAGTTTGCTGACCTGAGACCAGTTTGGCTGGTTGGGATTAGGGGAGATAATGCTTATCTCAAAGCAGGCATTTAGGGATACTTTTTCTCGCCCAGTGTGAAAGGAGAGGAGGTCAGATGTCTGAAAATCCAAAGAGAGCACTGAGAGGTCATTAGCGATAAGAGGAACGAGAGATCACGGCGACCAACGGATGCCTTTTCAACAGGTGATGATGTATAAGAGGTCGGGAAAATTTACGCCGTTAATATTCCTCCATGACAGATCGGTTAGGAACCGAAATGAACTTTCACTCAATGTTTTAGTGAAGGATGGGCCATTAGAATACTTACTGAGTCCACCCTGGACTGTCCACTCATAGTAAGAGTTTGTGTGGATCAGCTGTTTGACCCAACGCTGACCTGGAAGATGACAGAGAGTTTGAGTTACAGGAACAGAAGGGAAGGAGTTTGGCGCATTTGATCTCTGAATAGCCGTCTGGCATTGACAGACAGCTGAGGATGCCGTGCCAGCAATTCCGACTGCCCAGGCTTTAGTCTCTGGTGGACCACTGCTGCGCGCTGCTCTCCAGACCTTTATAACATTAATTTACTCATTTTGAGAAAGCAAAATGTATGAGGGGCCGCTCTTTATGAAGCAAGGGGAACTGACAGCGCCGAGTTAATGAACATAGCAACAAGCAGATAATAAAATAGAAACAATAAGCCCATATACTGCAGCAAAAACATACACTTTTTACATATGTAGTGGGAATAAAATGTTTTAACGTACATTTTAACTGTACAAAAGTTTTATGCACCTGCGTTTTTAGTACAAACTTTATTATACAGGTGTATTTTATGACTTCATTATTAAGTCAGTACGACAAAAATCAGATTTTACAATACAGATGTTTTTCCAAACATTAGTATGGAATCTTACAGGAAGCTGTCTGTAGGCCAGAAAAAAAGTAAAAGAAAAGAAAGGGAAGAGAAAGCTTCTGGGCTTTGCCGCATGATGCATGATACGGATTTTATGATACGGAACTGCTCAGAAGGACTATGGCTGGTTCAGCTAATTTTCACCTAAAAATGCACAAATTGTACGTACTGTAAGATTATTTTAAGCAAAGCATTGTCACAGCAATGATTGACTTTCTTTCACTAATTACT
Organism: Clarias macrocephalus; assembly: GCA_011419295.1. NCBI lineage: Eukaryota > Metazoa > Chordata > Actinopteri > Siluriformes > Clariidae > Clarias > Clarias macrocephalus. The sequence goes on from JAAGKR010000282.1 coordinate 115,906, forward strand.
GTTTACTGATTTACTGCTTATATAGTATTTGTCTTAATGTAGACACATTTGAATTTGAACACATCTTGTTTGACAACAGTTATTTGCATGTTTCTGTGCAAGACTTTTGCACAGTGATATAATAATTTTTTAACACACACACTTCTGTCTTTATATATCTGGAATCAAATTGCATTTATGAAAAAATAAAAAATAAACGCCTTAAGAAGCCTTATTACTGTAAATCTTAGCTCAAGATATTGTAGGACTTACTTATTAAGCATTTAAACTTAATAATGTACCGTTCCCACACTTTCACTGTAGTTACTGAATATTATTATATTATACAGTATATATTTTCCCCTTTATATTATGTTTTAATATTAAGGGGAAAAAAAATCTTTGACGCTTACATTCCCACAAACTTCAACATGTTTCTCTATTTCATTCTGTATGTCTTTGGCTGCAGGTGTCTCCTAGACCAGCAGTCGAACCTCCCATTTTGAACAAAGACCCGTCTGGATCGTGGGGCTCTTGGGGTCCATGGGGTGACTGCTCTCGCTCATGTGGAGGTGGGGTACAGGAGCAAAGCAGGCCATGCTTTCGGACGTACAGCCCTCCAGCCACAGTTTACACTGGGCATCAGGATTCGAGTATTGTCATATCAGCGCTAAAGCCCTCTGTGCCTGTGCATCATGGTAATAACAGGCCTCTTCCGGATGCTCGGGGGTCACACCATACCAGCCGCGGGGAGACAAGAAAGCAGCAGAGTGATGCTCGGCCTGGGAGGCGGTAATCAGTTTCATAAGTGTTTCTTAAGGAAGTTGTGGTTTAAGAGATTAAGATTTAAACCAAGATTGATTGTAATTTTTAAGATCAAGTGGATTCATTAAATCTACTGATTAATGAAGAGTGAACAATTTCCCCATATATATAATTGTATACACCAGGAATTCGCTCTATTATGTAACATACTTATTGCATCATGTGGTTCCTCAGGCGAGGCAGCAGCACTCGGATCAGTCCAGGGATGTACGGTTACGGGAAGATGCCATATGTGGTCTCGTCACAGAGAGATCCCGGACAATCCGTGTACAGCCAGCGACAGCCTCGCTCACCCTCTGAATACAGATACAACAGCTACAGGCAGCAGCAGAAGTACAGAAAAACTGCGCAAAGTCTCCCTCAAAATACCCATCACGGTACGAGCCAGCAGGCATCCTGGGTTCCCCTCCACCAGCCCAGCTCGAGTCTCCAGTCTCAGGGGAAGCCACACCCTTCTGGCACACTGACATCAGGTTTTAGCCAAGCTTCGTCTCCTGGGAGACCTCATAACCCGTTACAGCTGCCAGCCTCCTCCTGCTCTGGAGCTGCCAGCCAGTACAAGATTTGCAACGTGAATGTGAGAATCTTTAGTATTTAAAGCATGTTGAGGTTTCATATGAAAATTATTCTACTGCAAAGGATACCGAGCGTGCGAGCGTCTGCCTTGGGAATGTGCTGGATGGCAGACGAGTGCATTTTATTAATCGGATAAAGCACGTAAGACAGGAACAGCGTGGCATGGCGTGTCTAACACTGTACAGGACATCCAAGGACGTTAATACCTTCCTAATGATTTTGTCCTTGAAATGTTTAAGCTCCGCTATTGTGTGTAGAAGTTCCAGTGCTTGTTGAGGCAGAGAGGATTTTGGTATGTGCGTATGTGTGAACATGGTGGGAGTTGACATCTCCTCAGAGCGATCATAAAATCCAGAATTATCCGGGGGGAGGGAATGTTACAGAGTCAGGGGTTTAGACACACACACCTCTCTCTCTCTCTCTCTGACAGCTTTAAGAGCGTAGGTCAAAGATTATATATGAAATATACTGTGTGCTAAATGTCTAATGAGTGTAACTTATTATAATTTATTGTATTTCTTTATATCAAAGTTTTGAAATTCAAGATAAGTTATGGGGTAAATACTCTAAGTTATAGAGAGAATATGTTCTTCCATAAAGATAACAATGATTGCAATGAAACAATCCATAAAATCAGCACCTGCATCCTTCTGTGTGTGTACTGTATGTGTCAGGCTTGTCCCACAGCCAGCAGGAACATCAGAGACATCCAGTGTTCCTCATATAACAATCACCCCTTCATGGGCCGGCTCTATGAATGGGAACCTTTCAACGAAGGTGAGATTTTCACGTCTCTTTTTTAAAAATTTGCTGTCTTTCAGATATTTGGCGTCTCTAATGATATATGAACCAAGATGTAATTTTACGTTTGCAGTCTGCGTGTCATTGTATACCTTCACTTCACGGCTCTACAGATTAAGTCTTAGTATCACTAAGCAACAGGAATCACACAGACTCTTAGCGCAGTACTAAGAAGAGCATTTAAGTGACATGTCAAAATGACAGCTTGTGCAGTTAATGAATGAAAGGATTGAAAGAATAATGCAGGTGGAATGTAAGCAAATTCGGTTTATTACATGTAATGTTACCTTTTAATCCTGCTGTTTGTTGCAGGTGCTAAAATGTTCTGTCATGTTGGCGCATATTTTGGAAGTGACGATCTTTTCTGGCAGAGATTTTATGATTCCCTAAAGCTGGAGGAATTTTTTTTTTTTTTTTTTTTTTTAAGGGAAAGCCTTCTGACAAATTTTGCTTGAATTTGGTATGGTCACTTGGTTTCATATGAGGATGATGGTGATACAACCTCATAAAGAGATATTTTTAAACGTAAGGTGTACTATTGAAATAATTTCTTCAATTATAGATTGAGCATTATGTTACTACACTGCACAATCATGTATATTTTTGCTTATGCACTCGATTCTGCATACACGTATACAGTCTATTTGTTTATAATATACATTTACATATTCTCTCGCTCAACTTCTATACCGCTTTATCCTGTATTCAGGGTCACAGGGACCTACAGCCTATCCCAGGAGACTTAGGGCACATGGCAGGGTATACCCTGGACAGGGTGCCAATCCATCACAGGGCACAAACACACATGCACTCACTCATTCACACACTAAGGGCAATTTGGGAACGCAAATTAGCATATCTTTGGACTGTGGGAGGAAACTGGAGTACCTGGAGGAATCGAGCCTGGCCGGGGATCGAACCCAGACCCTGGCGGTGCAAGGCGACAGTGCTAACTAACCACTACACCACCTACAGTTCCATATTCTGCGTTTAAAACTGTTTTTACTGTCTCCTCTTTTGTAATATATAGTTTGTTTATTTTCAGTTCTGCTTTTTTAAAAATCTATTTATACTTACATTCATTATTTTTGTGGCATTCATTGATGACAGCAAAGGAAGAATTTCATTGTATGAGGGGTTTCTTTACTATTTTTATATGACAATAAAACTTGAAACTTGTTACGGTCAATTAAACATTCTTAAATGGCACCTATTATGCAAAACATGGGGGGGGGGGTCAATATTTCCTCCTTTTCCTTTTTTGTATTGGCTGATGTTTATTGCCAATACAAAAATTGGCTGAAGCCATGCTAATGTGACATCACATAAGAAAAGCCCTTCTCCTGATTTGTTGGTTTTCACTGCCGTTCTTTGAAGCATCGTGTGACTCACGAGTAGCACATACAGTATACATACTGTAGATGGGTCCTTAAACAGAAGAGCTCAGCGTCAGATCTATAAGAGTTGGTAAAGAAAAGGCCTCTATGCTTGTTTCTCTGGGACTGAAATGCAGAGTGCATTGTGGGTATTCTGTACTCTCAGGAGTTGGTCCTGATTTGGACACTAGTTCATCACAAAGGAATAGTAGAAATTCATGAATGCACAAGATATTCTTTTATGTGTCTACAAAATGTGAAAATTCCCTAATTAATGCATAATGATTACGTCATGAGTCTTTAGTATGTTTTTATTTGGCCTGTGATTGTGCCCTCTGTAAATCTTCACAGTTCCTGGTGCTCAGCTCTGCGAGCTCAACTGCCGTGCGATCGGATACCGTTTCTACGTCCGCCAGTCAGAGCGCGTCGTTGACGGGACGCCGTGTGGACAGAATGCGACGGCCATCTGCGTGGCTGGGACGTGTCAGGTAGGAGGGACAAGTCTCTGTCACTTTGTACTGCTGGATCAGTTATGGTTTAGTGCTGTTTACGGACAGTGTCATCAGGTTATGTACAGTAATACCTGAACCCTCAAAGTGCTGGGAATTCGGACTCCACTAAGAGTCGACTCTTTCGGCTCACAAATAACTCATTGCTGGACATAGCTTTTTATCATTTTTTTTTAAATTAAGAATGATTACGATTAATTAGGAACCCTTGCACTCTTGTAGCATTTTCAGTATACAAACGAACAAATGTCCAGAAGGCGCTTAAAACTTCTTTGCATCCGTGGAAAGCCAAGCAAGTTTATTTAATCATTCATTAAATTCTCAATTAAGTTTAAGTAAGGTTTAATGTGTATTTATTTCATATTTGACTTCATTTGCATGTCTTTTCGATGTTTTGATTGTTTTTACATGAAAAAATCCGATTATAGTGTTGGAAATTTGTAATATTGGTAATATTTTTGGGTGGCTGGAACAGATTATTTGCATTTACATGATTTCTTACAGGGAAATTCATATCGCAATACAAATTTTCGCCTTAGGAACTCGCCTCAAAGGCATATTAAAATTAAAATATGCTGCATTTACATGAGGTTCCACTGTAAATCATTTATGCAGCTGAAAGACAAAAACGCATGTCTCACATGTTTCCCCACAAAAATTATATCTCAGATGTGGAGCATTTAATACACATAAATGAATAATAATGAATGAGTTATTTGCACACGATGGTGCCTGGCTATGAAAAGTCGGTGCAGGTGAAAAAAACTATTCATATACTCCATAAGAGTTTGTGAAAGACACTTTACCAATTCCTCAGGATTGCAAATGCATGTATACACACCTCATGAAATGGCCTTGAGTTCCAAAACACATTTAAAAAAATAAAAAAATAAATGTTTTTTACTTTGTGTGTGTCTTACATGAAGCATGACTTAGGAACACAAAGCACAGTATACATATGAAATTAGAGCCAATCTAAAAATGAAATGTCAAACTAGCACTTCTCATTATCACACTGGGTCATAAGATGATATTTATTATTTGATTTGACTGTTATTTGATTTTTATCCAATTTTAAACATTTTAGTATTTCCTTATATTGTATGAAGGTCGTTCAACATCATAGTATGTACAGAAAATAAAAAAAGATTCATTTGACCTTGGAAATTTGTACAGGGTGTGATGTGAAGTGGCCTTGCAGTGTGTGCTCTCTCTAAGGATGTACAGATTCTGTATTATATAGATAAACGTGGCATGTATGATTAATATAAGCAGGCTGAGTACTCTGATCTGAGTATCTTATTATGGGTTTAAGTAAGAGCAGAGTACTGTAACACAGGTACCGTAGATAGACAAAGTGTAGTGAGTGCAGTGGCCAGTAGAAGGCAGTAAAGTACAACTAAGTACTGTTCTGAAGCTTTGCGCTCTCTGATTATTTATACTCACAAACTGCATTACTTTTTCCAAAGAAAGGTCGAATTGTTACTGGACCAAGATACACATAGACATACTCTCCCACTCACCCACAGACAGGTGTCATCTCTTAGGTTTGGCCTTCGTTACTGTGGTTGGCCTTTGATCCAGTCCAGTTTGGCTTTGCTTAGAATTCTTTTTTTTTTCTTTTCAGTTTTTGCATTTACTTTGCCAAATATTTTTGTCCCGAATGTTCGCTTTTTAAGATTAAACCATTACAAGGACTGATGAAACTCACATTTCTGGCGTAACACTTTTTACTCTTGACACAAACACAATATTAACATGTTTTCGTATATTGTATAAGATATGGTAAAATGCAAATGTTTGCATACATTTAGAATTAAATAAAGACAGTAAGACAAAGTAAGTGTGCTCTTATAGTAGAGAAATGTGCTCTAATGGCTGTACAAATGGGGTAAACATATATAATAAAACACCCTCATGGGAGCCACTAAATGTAAGAAAAAGTGATCTGTAGGGTGATGCTACATGCAGGAAAACATGATAATGAGGAAATGCCTTTTAGAGTGATGCTACATGTGAGAGAACATGACAAAATGTTCCATCTAGGATGCTGCTTTATGCAAGAGAATATGATAAAGTGCCCTTTAGGGTGATGCTACGTGTGAGACGACATGATGAAACACCCTTGCGGGTGCCACTATACGCCCTGTAGATGCTAGAAATATGTGAAACAGACTGACTGTAGCCCAGTAGAAGTGTGGGCCTCAGGAAGGTTTTGTTGACTTTCCGCCTCTGTGTGACTGTGGATCCTTTTCCTGTGGAGCTGTGTGTGATTCTGTGGGCAATCAGTGTGAGACTTGATGCCTTAAGGGCTGTGATTCTGAGTACCTCCAGAGAGTTTTAATACTTTTGGGTTGTATACATATTTAATGGACACTGGGACGCTTTGTGATTCTAGTGGGTGCCAATGCTGTGACTCTGTGGATTCTGGTAGGCCCTGATGTCAATTCAGACTCTGTGTGACTCATCGACTAGTGGTTTTGCTACCCTGGGGACTGTCTTCCTGCCTCTCTGTGGTCTGATCTGTGGCTCTGCAGATTTTGAGCATAGACATAATATCCTTTATGTTGGCATGGATACCTTGCTCATATCTTGAAGCATTGGTTGAGATCTTGCTGTTGCATGCAAGAATGTGAGCATGGGCTGCTCGGATTTGTCTTTGCTGCCTTGGAATGTGCAGCGTTGGAGATTGTTAGAGGTCAGCATAATAAATTACACTACCACACGGACCAATGCATGCAGCCACCGTCAAGACGATAGGCCGAGTGGAGCTGAATGAATGATGTCATGTGTGGTGGTTTACTGTACTGGTGTGTCATCAGTTATTTATGGCCGTTGAGAGCAGGGTGGATCTGTGACAAAGCCTACAAAATGACATGCTGAATTTGGTCTAACCCAAAGCAGCACCAATCAGAGCACAGACTGAAAAAATAGCACAACCTTTCCCTTATTGCTATATAGTAAGGAGGTATCTGAATACAATTATCTGTGTAAATTTTCTGAATTTACACATATGATCTAAACACATACGAACATGGACTCCAAATAACTTTTTCATTTTAGGCAAATCATATAAAAAACTTTTTTGATTGTGCAGAATAAAAGAACACAGTTATGAGAGTAAAACCTCCCTTTATTTCTCTATATAATCCCCTGCTACACTAATGCACTTATCCCAGTGTTTCACTAGTGCTTGAATACCATAAAGGTAGAAAGGTTTTCTCAGGAATCCTTTAATGTCTCAAATACTTGTAAGCAGCTTGGAGCAAGATCAAGACTGTGGCAATAACTCTCATAAGTTGGAGACAAGTCGGTTTTTCAAGCATCAGATGTTCAGCTTTCTGAATGTTAACGTGAACGACTGAACCACTTTGGCCAGGATCGTCATTGCTGTATGTAGGATAAGTACATCGTTTTTTAAACTATTTGCACTGTTAAAATGTAATCAATTTTGTGAGTCCCGGTTTGACTTGAACACCCCCAAACATTGTGAATGATTTAGCTGGAAAATTGCTTTTCTTAATAAAGAGTTATGGAGTTTTCCTTATTGTACATTTTTGCACTACTTATGTGTAAAGCTGCGTGCTTAATTTCAGCATGATAATGTTGAAACAAAAAGTACAAACTGTGTTATATTAAGATGTTAGCCTTACAGACCAAACCCATTTCCTTTTAAACATATTTCTATTATGTATGGGAGAGAGAGAGAGAGAGAGAGAGAGAGCACTTGAGGTTGTTTTTATCCTACAGCCGTGTTGTTCCGTCTCCACCATCACAACAGTGTCACAATGAAACTGCAAATAAAATTGACCACAAATGTCATATGTGGTCATGTACATAATGAAACCGAATGTAGAGCTTATTTTCGGATGGATGGAGATGTTCAGTCATGGAGTGGGCACAGCTGACTTTCCCAGAAGACTGGCTTCCTCTTAGAAATACAGAGAAAACTACATTTTGGAAATGCCCTTCGGGCTGGAGATCAAACATGAATCTCTTGAATCTCTTCTTGGCGCCAGACGAGCTGCAGTTCTCGAACATCCTGTAAAAATGAAGAAAGCAAAACCCTGTTCTTGTTGACTTTCCAGCACGGATTAGCTGTGCACCCGTTCTCTGTGAAGGCATTTCTGAGCGAAAAGCTCTCCAAGATGCCTGGCGTACTGAGCTAAGCTTCGCTCTAAACATGCCTTTTGGCACTCTCCGTCTTTTTTTCCACTGTGATTTTTAGCTTTAAAACTAGCAGTCACTCCTGCACCAAAGAAGCAAGATTTCACGCTATGACAATTTTAGCACTCGGATGGGAATGTGTAACTGTTTCTCCCACTTCAGTACGGCCGGAGAGATTAAAGACGAGCTTTAACAGAAAACATTTGATGGCTGTTTTGGCAGCTTTTGGAGGACTTTTTGTAGGGATGCATTAATACCAGTCATCTCTAGATGATAGCTAATGACGATCTGGGTGTGTTCCTGGATGGCCTGGCGAAGTCTCCTCTGGGAAAAATATTACGAGGAGTCACTTCAGCATCTTTAAACAATAGGAGTCAACTGATAAAGTATCTTAAATTGCTTGAATTGTCATTGCTAGCAATAGAGATCAGCAGATCAGGAAACTCTGCAACAAATGCTGCGGAAGTAACTACAGTGTTTACTCTTGATTACAGGTCACTACAGGGTCAGATACAATGTAAACAATGAAACGTACTTTACTTAAAGATGGACGGAAGCGCTTTTCTGAAAATGCACTTAATTTAAAATCTGCTAGCTACCATTTTAAAGAAATAACCTAAGTGCACTAACATGGATGTGTACGCTTTCCGTGGCTACTATTTAAACCATGGAAACATAAACAGAGCTTTTGCATCAATAAATTTGTGCATCTGCTGTATGTAGGATCAGACCCAGCTGTGAATCAGCAAGGTTTACTGTCTGAATTGTCTCACGCAGCTCTATTTCTCACACGTTTTAAAGTATTAAAAACTACTAAAATAATGTAATCAGCAAATTCTTGCTGATTGTTTAAATATTATGTGTATTAGGTGACAATCTGTTTCTTGCTAATCTTCTGCTCCACACTCCCGTCCAGTAGGTGGCACTATTGCACTAATCTCCCTTAAACTCAAAAGAATAAGAAGCCAGAATATTTTGTCGTAGATGCAAATATATTTTTGCAAAAGCAGTGGTACATTTTTAAAGAATTAGTTAATTTTTGACCATTTAACATTTGTCCGTTTATTTAAATAATTTAAAAAGCGTGGCTCGATTCTGAATCGAAAACTGATTTGCAGATTCGGTGAATCAGATCGACCAACAAAGCATTGATTAAATTGCATAATCGATTTAATCTCACGGCTCTATACACAACTATACTGTTAGAAATCAGTTTTTTAAGTCGTCCCTGCTAGGGAAACACTTGAGGTTTGGGGCTTATATATTCAGAACCTTTAAAGATTCTCTAAATGGGACGAGCACAAAAAATGCATAACTACAGATTTTATTTTCCCCTCTAAAAGCATTGCTTTTTCTAATACAAAAAGACAAACCGCCTTTTCTAGCAAGTTTTGAGCAAATTCTAACTTTTCCTATTTTATAGAGCGCGTAGGATAACACCAATTATTGTCATGTGGAAACTAGTTATTATCTTGTGTGTACAAAATAACTGCCATCTTTGGGGGAGAGTTATTACCTTGTTGTAACCAATTATTATTGTACGGGCAAAAATTATGATATTGGGGGAACGAGTTATTTATCTGCATAAGAAAACAGCCTGGGTAAGCTGCATTCACATTAACATTCTCCACACATTAATTTCAACACTAAATTTGCTCCACAAGGTAAAATAAATAAATAAATAAAAAAGCAAGATAGAAAAATCACACGTTTTGGAACTTTAGATTTTGGATGAGGTAGATAGAGAGTAAGTGAAAAACACGGCGCTGTTCCTTTTCTATGTTTAGCACTGCTTCATATAGGCGATTTAGCCGTGTTTCCTGTGGTGTGAAAATATACAGGCGTATACCGGCTGTTCAGAAAATCAGCTTAAGCACCTGAGTAAACCTAGTCTGAAATTTTCCCTGCGTAAATATTGAAGTAAGTTTTGAACTTCAGTGACTCTGAATACGGCTCTTAATGAAATGTGCAAATACTTGAAGAAGCAAAGTCTCTTTCTTCTTTCTTCTCTGTGGCTTCTTTGGGTCTTCCCCTCAATGGCCTGAATTCCACACGGCTCAAGGAGTTATTCAGTCAGACAAATCCCACGGCTTTGTGGATGTTTTTTCAGATTATCAAGAATCTTACCTATGAGGAACCGTGTTCAGTGTGTGTGAGACACCCGCGGTGTACAAACAGGGTCATGGCGGTTCATGATATTTCATTTAAACTCGCTCACTTATTTCTGGGTTTAGTGTAAAAGGTGACGGTTCACTATGGAAGCTGAGATGATTCACTAGCTAGAATCACTTTTACCATCCTGAAGCTGATTATTTTTAACACAGCCTGAAGTGTTATAGTACTTTTATTGCACTGAAACCCTTTTAGTTAAATAACGTTAAAGTTAACGCTGTAGTTCTATAGTTACACTTAATGTTGTCAGACATCAAGAAAACAAGTATGTTATGGCAGCTATAAACATTTATTGCTTTACCAGCTTACTTCAATCATAGGAAGACTGTTGATTCAACTCTAATCAAATTTTAGGCATTATGATTCAATAGCCCTAAAAGGTTTACTGTCTGATTTGTCCCAAGCAAATATATTCCTTACCTGTTTAGAGGTATTACAAACTACTAAAATTATCCAATAAGCATTGAACGTGTGTTGGTTTAAATGTTGTGTCTCATACAAATGGTTAATGGTTGGCTCTTCGCTCCACATCGGTAGGTGGCGATATTACACCAACTGCTCATATTCTCAAAAGAAGAGAAAGTGATACTTTAAAAAAAAATATGAGAAAATTGCGAGATGCAAAATATGTTTGATATTGTTAAGGAATTTTTCCATTTTAAACCAGTCAAACTTTACCTCGATAATTTTTAAAAAGTGCGGTAAAATTCTGAATAAAAACTGAATCGATTTAACCACACAGTTATCAAATCAAATCAAAAGTTGAATTACATAATAGATTTAACCACACAGCTCTAAAGTTTTCTGTCCTGAAGCACTGAAACTGGAGACTCCTTCCTTAAAAGTTAAGTAAACGCATCATTACAGAGTTTTTTTTTTCTTTGTTTAATAACAACAACATTTGAGAATAATAAGAACTTAGTATATAAGAATATACATAGTGTTTAACACAATGCCGTCACTTGCTCTTCCCATCCGCTGGAATTACGGTGTTGTTTTTGGAGCTTTTCCTTTAGTCAGGTTTAACTATCAGGCAGTGAAGAGTTTAGTTTACAGCTTCATTCCAGCAGATTTCCCACGAGCCTGGGAGTTACTGTACTCCGTTCCCAGGCAGCTCCTTTGTGAAAAGAAAAAAAAAACTGATAGAGATAAAGAGATAAATTGTGATTTCATAAAATTATGCAGAAATAAAAAAGCAGTATGTTGTTATAGCTTAGTTTTGATTGACAGCTCTGCACAAAATCTCGGTCAGTTCAATAACGATAAATGCAAGTGATGTAAATGGAGAGTAACATTTGAAAGACGCCTGGAGACTTGCAAAGTGACTTTAAATCCCCGCCGACTGCCCCATAACCACACAGAAACTTCCTGCTGCTACCTGAATCGATCCTGTGTTCCAGGCTCCCTCGGAGAGGGGGAACACAGCCTCCAGACATTTCATATGCAGGAGCTCAAAAATGTCCATTTGTGAATGAAGAATGTTTGGATGTGCGGTTGAGAAGGACGCATGTGGGTGTGATGGTGTATGAGAAATCCAGTTTGGTTCAGTTTTGGGAAGAAAAAAAAACAGATAACATGTGGTTCTTGAGTTGTGCCTAGCTCTCTCTTTCTCTCTCTCTCTCTTTTCCCATATGTCCATCTGGTTTATGCATTGCGTCCCGGGTGTCTGCGTTGCTCTTATTAAACAGAGAGACACGGGACCTGAAATCCAGCCACTATAGAGCTATCACATCTGAACCTACTATCTCTCATCTCTCTATCTCACACAAGAGTACACCGGCATCCATGCTGCTCCTCTGAGTTCTGAACTGGGAAGGGATGGAGGCAGTGTAGGTCATCTGTGATGGAGAGAGACGCTCACGGGCATCATAAATAATCCCAGCACTAAAATACGTCTGCTGCTATGGTTTCTCTTGGGCTGATGCACATCTACTTCTTCTACTGCTTCTACTATGTCTCCTCTCACCCTACCGATCTCCCTAGATTATTATAACACTATACATCTTTTTTTTTCTTTTCGAGTGGATGATCTCATGTGGATATTGTAGATTTGTACTTAAAAATGCTGCTGTTCTCATAAAGATTTGTCTTGTGCTCATGTCAGGACTGCTCTTTGGAATCTGGTTTGTTCCTTACATATATATAATTTCAGGGCATCCTCGTTGTTGCCTCTGGATTGCTTATTACTTATTATATCTTAATATATGGAGCCATGGTGATGTAGTGGTTAGCACTGTGGCCTTGCACCTCCAGGGTTTGGGTTCGACTCTCGCCTCGGTGTCTGTGTGCATGTTCTCCGCATGCTCGGTGGGTTTCCTCCAGGTGCTCCTGTTTCCTCCCACAGTCCAAAATACATGCAGATTAGACTAATTGGTGTTCCCAAATTGCCCCGAGTGTGTGAATGTTGATTGGTGGTCCTACCACAGATGTGAAAATGGAAAAAAAAAAAAAAAAGTCACCATTGACCTCCAAGATTCCTGGTTGGACTACAGAGGTTCCCAGATGGATGGATGGATGGATATCTGAATATACAGTACATCCATATTTCTGTACATTCTAATGACTATGTCCTGCTATTTGTCAGTTTTTCACTTGCAAAAAAATCTCAGCTGCAAAGCTTAACACACTCAGGTCTTTTTCACCAAGCTGTAAATTCTATCAGGTTTTAGTGGATGTCTTTCCGAAATGTTCTTTTGGCTGTTGTGGAGAAAGCAGTTCATATTTCACCCGCTCCCAGACCAGGTGGTCGCTTTACAATGTGCCAAAAATAATTTCACACCTCTGGAAACAAAACCGGACAGCACACGAGGAGGAGATGAGATTTTTAAAAAATCTTCATTCAAATCTTCATCATGAAGTAAAATATGAACAGTGTGTTGAAATCACCTGCAGTATTCCTGAACGGTCGCTGTGGGCGATCAGGCTGTCTGCTCAGGTTTAGTCTCTGAGCTTTGACTCTGAACCTGGCCTGGGCTTATAAGCAAGAAAAAGAGTGATGGTGGGAAAAACTAAATGGGGTTGTAGCCATATGGAGCCAGTAAAGAAATTGAAGTCTTTTAACAAATCTGAAATAATTTCTTTTCTTCTTGGACGCACTGACATCTTGTGACCAGGTTCAGCTTCACTGAAATCCGGCTATAGAAATAGATTCCAAGCCAGATGTGACGGTGATGCCCTGAGATGACATGCTGAATATCTAACACCAAGGTGTCCATACATGTTCGGTAGTGTGTTTAAAGGAAGTTGAGTATGAAAAGATTGTGAAGTACACAAGACGCAATCCTGGAATGAGCACAACCCATGAGCATTGTCTTTTCTTTTCTTTTTTTACAATTAAAAAAGCGTTGGTGAGACTTGGGCTCGAACTGTTTTTATAGAGTGTAAATCTTTTATCCATGTGGGACCATGCACGGCGTAATGCTCCAGGCAGGAGTAAAGCATCAGGATTTTACAGTTCAATTACTTCAAGTCCTCGGTGGAGAATATCCAGAGCAGCTGCGAATGTTAAATTTACTTCCTGCTTTTCCTGCTCCGAGTTTTCATTGGATATTAAATCAAGTGAAAAGAAATCAATCGTGTTTAATCCGCTCTGACACGTGTAGATGCCTGAACGCTGATCAGTAGGAGGCAGTAAATCTAGTGTAGAAACCTTGTACTTGATTTAAACTTGATTTGATAGGCCAGGTTAGGGCTGATTTAAACCTGAGTTATGACTGTTACTGTAATGGCAGCTTAAATAAGGATACTGTAATTTTATGGTGTTTACCCCCAAATGCTCAGATACATCTTGGGTGTCGAGCTGCCACTTACTGTGACATATAAGGCTTTATTTAGAGAAATTGCTCAACATGTCCATCAATTTCTATGAGTACCACATTTGGATTCAGTCTACCTTGTGCAGTTACATCATGGTCTGTAAGAAAAAAAAAAACAATTATTTCAGATTTATGGGATTTATGTAGACCAAAATTATGTCATCCACAGTACTCTTATGAAATGCAGCTCCTGGTCTTTATCTGTTACAGTATAGCAGTATTTTTTGTCTCTTTATCTCTGTAAGACCCCAAAAATGGAGGAACCCTGTATGAAATTGAATTCAAATATGAACGTGTATTTTTTGGACACTGGCACTGCTTCCCGGCCCTGTTTGATATGCTGATTAAGTTATCTAAAAATGAAAATGTAGAGAAACTCTCTGCACTTCCTGTGCAGTCTGGAATCCTCGTTGTGAAGAGCTGCTTGTTTGGCCTTGCTGGACTCTAATACATCTCCCAGCTGCAATGCGAGTGTTTTTCTTCCTCCTACTCTGCAACTCCACTGCCAAACTCTTAGCATATGTGCTCGTATGACAGCGTTTTCCGAAAGGGTAATATGGACACACAAACCCATTTTGGGGGGATCCTGTGAAGTAATGCTCTGGTTATGTGCCTTATTTTAGGAAGTAGTGCATGCATTCTGTAGCTGCAAATACAACCTCAACATACTTTGTCTGGATCATTTATGCCGATTAGCATCCGTTCACACTACATCCGACCACATCCATGGTGTCTAAAGTTTTTAACAGGGTTTAGAATCACGATCAGAGATTGCGACGGATATAACAGATTACAACAAACAGCAAGTGTATCTCGTGTCCTGCATCTCTTAATGTTGTAATGTTACATCTCTGTTTCATTTTCTTTCTGAAATATTACTGGTGCACCTTAGCTTCCGAGTTACTGTACTATAATATGATGCTTGTGGTGTTTGTTATTATAAATGTACTAGCATCAATAGCATGTTCCCTTGTGGACCAGTGGTAAGACCGCAGTGATCTCACCACAATGACTGGAGTTTAAAAAACCTGCTCATTTTGGTATAAATATTGTTTTAAGATTATTTTTGTAACATTGTGAGGGGCGTTCATTATCCCATCATCACTTAGACAACGGGGCAGGGGTAGCTCAGTGGTTAAGGTGTTGGATCCTGGTTTGAGGTCCCTGGTTTGAGCCCTGATGCCGCTGTGCTGCTCAGATTGACAGTCGGGCATCGAGCTGGCAACCCAAGCCTGTAAGTAACTGCCACAGAAACTACCGATATAGCACTTAGACGGACCATATCCTGTCCTCATGTCGTTAACATTTAATTTTATTAAAACAATTCTAACTTTCAAAAACAACGTCGCCTTTTAATGTCACCACAATGTTTTGACAAAACCAAAAATTCCTGCTGGGTCAAGACTTTTACAGACATCTCGAAAATCATGGATCACATTTTTGCTCAACTGGTGGAATGACCTTATATGTATAAATTTGAATGTAGTTCTTGTTCCTTAAATATATGTTGAACATTTATAGTCAGAAATACATGATTTAAATGTCACACTTCAGTGTCAAATGTCAAAACACAACGGCATAGTTTATGTCTCCAGCTTGTAAGAACGTTTCATTCTCACGCCAGCTCTGTGTTATAGCTCAAACAGTAGTCTGGTTATTTTTTATATACTATAATTGATCACCCTGAAAGGTGTCTCAAACATAACGCAGGCTGAGCATTCCTGTTTTGGCTGAAAGAAACGCTGAACACGCCTACGCACCAAGTTACTGCTCAGATGATGACAGAAATCGAGCTTGACTGATGTTTTTTTTTTTCTTCCCTTTTTCATCTGGCTCTTCAAACTGCTGATTGCCACATATTTCATTACCACACATGAATAAAAGTGACGGATTACATGGGGTTTTAAAAAAGGTTTTTTTTTTTTATATTCATGCTGTCATTAAAAAAACCTCAAGAAATTAGCATTCATGCTACTTTTAAATACCGTGTGAAAGCATTCTGCCTGCTAGTTCCTCATTAGGCAGGAAAGCTCAGTGGGAAGGATGAAGGATGACGAGTTTAATAAATGTCTTTCACTTTATGGAGATGAATGTACTGATGAAAAAAAAACAGTGGAGAGAGAGAGAGGGGGATTTTCTGGTATAGTATAATCTATTACTCCTGGGCTTTTTATGCTGTTGTGTGTGTGTGTGTGTGTGTGTGCATCATAGCGGGGATGGAAAGCTGTCACCGCCTCAGTAATGGATCGATGTGAGTGTGTGTTATGAGCACAGAATGGCTGTTAAACAGGAGTCTGTGTTTTTGATGGTGATGAGGCACCTGTTGCCTCAGGGTGAGAGGGCATGCCGGTTACTGCCTCCTGCGGAGAATAACACACACCTACGTACACACACACCTACGTACACACACACACACACACACACACACACACACACAAAGAGCTAGCTGAGGCATCATTTACCCCATAGATGTGTGCAACAGAGAGCTTGCGGGTAAAAATCCTGGGCTAATAAAAATACATTTTGACTTTTTAATTCATCCACTTATTTGCTATTAAATCACACTGTGACTGAACCCACAATCCAGGATGTTCAGAAGCTATAAATGTACTAAGTAATATCGTATATATAATATTATATTAGCTAGTAGGTCTGACTGTAAAAAAAAAAAAAAAAAAAAAAAAAAATGCAGGTTCTAACATAAAATAATATAACATCAATAATATAAAAAATAAGATGTATGGTGAACAAATCAAGGCCTAATAATAAACTTTTTTTTTTTAGATTATATAAAGATTATTATTTTTTATTTTTATAATCTCTGTATAATCCCTTATTGCACTAATGCACTTATCGCAGTGTTTCATTAATGCTTGGATACCATCAAGGTAGAAAGTTTTCTCAGTACGCCAGAGCCATGATCAGGAGCCTGAAACGCTGGCCTCCCAGGAACTCCTTTAATGGCCCAAACTTGTGAAAATAGTTGTGACATGTCTTATCAGGTGACAGGACTACATTCATACAGGCTGGTATAATAGTTTTAATCCCATTTACACTGACACATCCATAAATGTGAAAGACTGGGTGGATTACGTGATGAGTAATTCGCTTTTAAAATTTACTGTGGAGGAGATACTAGAGGTAAATCGTCTAATTATTATAAAGTAAAAAATTACAGAAGGGAAGAATGGCAAAAATCTACAATTTACTGAATGATCTTGGAATGATTTTTTGATTATTGTCCTTGCTATTTGAAAAAAAAAAAGACATGATTACAGATTTGACAAAAAGGGGGAAACACATGACATTAATAACAAATTCATGCTTATAATGAAAACCCTGTGATATAGGGCTCAAAATAATGGTTTCATAATAGTAGCAGTAAGTTATTTATAACTAGATGTGCCCACGACTTCGTTTGTGTGGAATTTAATCGAACACTCATAAGCACATATTAAAAAATGTACAGTGCTATCTGTTGAATTTTGAGATGACTTAATTGTATTATTCAAGGTTGAGGTTTTTAATAAGGGCGTTTTCCATTTAAAATTCAGATTAGCATATCTTCTCTTCCTGTGGGCCGATTGCAATGAAACAAGGTCTATATGTTACCCCAAGCTTGACCAAATACACCTGTGAAAACCCCATTAAAATTTGTTCAGTAGTTTTTACGTGATGTGTGCACTAACAAACAGACAGGCAAAAATCCAAATAACCATCTTGATGTGTCCTATTTCTCATCTCATCCCCACAAATGATTTTTTTTCACAAATATCTTCAATTTACAGACACGTCAACTTTACAATTTTATTATATGTATATAGATTAATAGAATTTTTTTACCATGCTTTGACTATCCATGTGTGTGTGTGTGTGTGTTTATTTCTGTTGTGTTCAATATAAAAACTCTTCAGTTCACTCCCAGGTTTCCTTCAGAGACTTTGCTCTAACACCTTGATGACTTTAACATGGCTGTATACTTTATTGTCTGATAAACTGCCACACAGATGAATATAGTGTACATGTTCATCTTTAACGTGGAAATGATCCCTAGATCCATTTATGCTAAAACGCATCGGTGAGTGGATGACACTCATACAAGCTACTCCTGCTCCCTCGCGGACTCTCTGTCAGATGCAGTGGGGTTTATATTTACGTTAATTCATTCACCAGATGCTTTCATTCCAAGTGACTTATGGGGAAGTAGAAATTTAATCCAGACATCAATCTGAGTTCAAGGTTTCACTCGAGGGTCCAACAAGTGGCTCTCTGGCAGTCCTGTGATTTGAACTCACAACCTTTCAGCAGCCCAACATTTTTTAACACCAGACTTCTGTAGGTTCAGTAATGACAGTAAGATAATTCATTCATTCATCTCCTATACCACTTATCCTGTGTACAGGGTCATAAATGGCCTGGAGACTTTGGGCACAAGGGGGGGACACCCTGGACAGGGTGCCAATTCAACGCAGGACATACGCACACTCCGGGAAATTTGGAAAGAACTAATGCTTGTCCATGGGAGGAAACCGAGGAAGTCCACCAAGCACATGGAGAAAGAGAGATCAATATTCATATTATTCACTTTACCAGTCAGTGTTATGGCTGATCAGCACATTGCCTGGATTTTTTTCAGGATCAATAAAGTATCTATCTGTCTATCAGAGGTGGAAAGTAACGGATTACATTTACTCGCGTTACTGTAATTGAGTATTTTTTTGTGTACTTCTACTTTTTAAAGTAGTTTTTAAAATCTGTAATTTTACTTTTACTTAAGTATGTTTTGTTTAAAGTATTGCATTTCGCTACATTTTAAATCACATTCGCTACTGATAAAAAAAAAAAGAATGAAAATGAAAATTAATAAAATATTATGCTTTGTATAAATGCTTCGTTGCGGTCGCGTGTGTGTATCGCGTCCTGGTCGCTCCAGACTCCACTCCAGGTTTTCTGACTATCCCCACATCGGCATCTACCTGACCTTCCACACGGTCGCTTCCGCCCTGAGAGTGACGTCATCGACCAGCGCGACCATATATAAACCGGACAGAGCCGCGGGATGAGGAGGCGTGTAGGCGAGGCGTTGGTTGTGTTGGAGATTGTGATTTTGGCGTTTTGATATTTGGTTGTGTATTCTGGTTTTGACTTTTTGCCTCCCATTGACTTTGATTGTTGCTTTGCCCCTTTGGTTTGGTTGCTTAGCTCTTTGTATATATTTGTAGATAATTTAGCTGTATGTTTGGGCTCTCACCAGTAATAGGGGTGTGGCTGTTTTTGGTTTAGGGAGTTGGGGGAGGGATCTGTATTTTTGTGTTTGTGTTTTGTCTTTATTTTTTTTGCAGGCATCTAGCTAGTAATATACAGATATTTTTCTGTTTATTATTTTGGCCTGGGTCCACCCTGAAGCTGATCTGTGTGTGTATTTTTGTAAAGCAATACAAAATTGCTATTTCATCAGTTAATGACTGGATCTAGTTCTTTCTGCCATATACCACCATTTCCATACAGTTTAAAATAGAACCCTGAACCATTCTTTTGCTGTACGGCCCAACCCTAGACTCAGACGTAACGCCATATTTAAGTGATCGCTTTGCTTTCAAGCACAAGAAAGGCAACAGCTTTATTATGCAAAGGTGTTCCTCCAATTAAAAACCACTAGTTTGAAATTTATATCTGCTTGTCATTTTTGAACTACAGTAGGTCCCACTGTTAAAAAAAATAAATAAATAAATTAATTAATTCAGTAACTTTTACTCCGAGTAATTTTTTTCAGCTACTTTTAACTTTTACTTGAGTACACAATTTTATTACTCTTTCCACCTCTGCTGTCTATTTATCTATCTACCTTTATATTTTCTATCACAACTCTCGACTACATTTCATTCCTTTTGTTGTAAACAATTTAAAGTTTTAATCTTTCCATTATAGATGGTCATTAAAATCTATTTCAGTCTGGTTACATTTAAAATAGCATTTTGTTTTGATGACACATACAAGGATATTTTGTTCCCTGGTGAACTAGTGGCTAGGATATGGAACTTTTGGCACTTTGGTTCGGGTTTCATTTCTTGGTCATGGAATCTTCTCAGCATGGGGTTTACAGGAGTGTACTCTCAGTGGTTGGCCCAAGTCCAGATAAATCACATCATAAAAGGGCATCTGTTGTAAAAAACTTGTGCCAAATCAAAATTGTGGGCCTGGTTTCTGATTCCCCTATTGGAAGCAGTTGAAAGAGGAAAAACAACAAAGATATAACTTTCAAGGAATATTTGCAAGTTTCTGAAACTACAACCGAACAAGGTGTAATTTCAATCGTAACATTTATAAGATTCTGTAAATTGTACTCTAAAATGAGTGATCTGTGGTTGGTCAGCACACGTCACTAATTATGCTTTCAGAATAGAATAATGTGAAAAAGCAATAAACTAATTACAGTACTGTATAACTATCCAGTAACTGAACAATATCTGCGCATATGGTATAATGAGCCATAAAGCTAATCATTCATTACTTCATTTATCCTGGTCTGGGTCACAGTGAATCTATCAATATGGGATTGGCCCCAACTACACACAAAACCATAAATACTGTACACAATATGAATTTTACTTATACAATTTCTTACTTATAGTTACGAATTTTTGGATATATGAACGGACAACGGTTCTACTTCTGATTTAATCATGGAAGTAGCTCACATATATTGTACACAAAAAAAAGACCCTGCAGTGCACCAGATACCAATATTTACAATTACATACAATATGTTGTGTGTGTGAGTGAATGTATAAAATGTCTAATACAAGTCCAATACAATAGAAAACAGCTCTGAGACAAAATGGCATCCGGGATTCCCCTCATGATTAAAAGCGTAGACACAACAATGTTACATTTGACATGAATTTTACATCATTTCCTTAGGCGCGATGTTTTGGTTTTTGGCCAAATGATGGCAGTGTGGGGAGAGGGGACAGATTTAGGGGACAGATAATTGGATTGATATGCTTTACATTGTAAAATCGTGTCTCTTAGGTCACTTTGAAGGTATGACTCACTTTGTTTGACTTTAGAACAAATCGGACTTACGAACGTGCTCACAGAACAGAAATTGTTCGTAATTCGGGGAGGTGAAGTGAACAATAGTATTTCATTTCTTGAGCTATTTTCATTGTACATTTTGAATCCTTATTTTATTATGTATGTCTACAATGAAGCACTGTGGTACCACATTTGCAGCAATAAGACTGAATCTGAGTAGAAAGTAGAGCCTTGTACATTTCAGAATTTATCCTGCTATTTCTGTCAGCAGTCATATCAACAATAAACACCAGTGATCCCCTTTCACAGGCAGATATACATTCCCATGCCGTAACCCAGCATCCATCATGTTTCACAGATGATGTAGATGAGTCCTTCATTTCCTTCTCCATATTATTTATTAACCACACCTAGACTGGCCTTTTTGTTCTTTGGTGTTACCATTGGTTGGTATCTTGAGGAAACCACTCTTTACTTAGATTCATGAAGGTGTCTCTTAATTGTCGACTTTGACAGTGATCTGCCTACCTCCTTTAGGGTGTCCTTCACTTGGATTGATGTTGTGTAGAGGTTTTTCTTTCACAAAGGAAAGGTTTCTGCGATCATCCACATTAGTGGTCTTCTGTGGCCTTCTAGGTCTTTAAGTGTTGCTGAGTTCTCTACCTCTGCCTTTCTGTTGATTTGGCCACTACTAAAGTTTCTGCTTCTCTGTATGATAGATATGCTTTTGTTCTTTCAACATAATGATGGCCTATTTCACTTGTTTCAACACATCTTCACATATTCCAAGTTCCCATGACCAGCTTCCAAATGCAACTTCAATAGTAGCCATCAACCCATCAACCCCAGACCTTTAATCTCCTTTAACTGTCATGTCATCATTTGTCATACCTTAACTGCCTAACTGATTATTTTTGAGCCTGTGAAAATGAAGGGACTTTTTAATTGAAAAGAAAGTTTGTAAATTCTAAAAGGTTTTAAAAATTTTAATTAGAGGTGCAAGGCTGTATTCGCATCTTCATTTCAAATTGAATTGTCCAAATACTTTTGGAGCTGGAAAAAAATCCGACCACATCATTATTCAAATTTCCTTCATTTTTACAAATGTAATTTTAAAGCGGTACCGTTTCTGTGAATGTTTTATTTGAATCAGCTGGAGATTTTAATACTGTTCTCGTAAAAAAAATATTAAAAGCAATATCGTTTTCTTACAGCTCAGCCATTTTTTTCTTTTGGTACAGTTGACGGGAAAAATCACACTTCATTTATGAGAAATATTCATCAGGATGAGATTAACACTAATTGCAGATGACAGTTTGAGAGGCCACATGCTGTCTGAAAATCTTTTTAGTCTTTTATTCCCCTTCATCACTGACCACCTCAGCCTTTTAAAGCTTTTTTGTGTGTTTAACACATTGAACAGTAATTGTCTTAATTTATTACGTGCTGAGCACGCTCTGAGTCCTCTCTGCTAAATGATTCTCGAGTGGTGCATTCGGAGCACCATTTCTCCACCTCCCTCCTTCCTCCTCTTTTACAAGCAGCTCTCTCCTGTTGCTCCATCCCTCTTTTTTTTCTGAAGGATACACAGCGTGCACACATCCTAACTGATTTCCTGTGTATCTTTTAATTTCATTCCATCCTCTTTCTCTCCTTTTTTTCTTTACCTTCTCTCTCACCTCCTCTTGATTTCATACATTATCCCTCGTCTCTCACCCACAACCCTCCCCACCAACCACCACACCCCCGTTCCTCCAGCAGGACCTCCTCTCTCAGTTTTAGCAGCTCATATTTTTCCTTGCACGGTGCTGGACTCTTTTTGACATGCTGCAGCATTTTTGCTTCTCACAGACACAGAAGGTGTAGGATCTCGTGTCAGTGCGTGAGCGCGCGATGATGATCGACACTCTGAGAAAGTGCAGTGGATGAGGACGCAGCAGGAACGTTGCATATTTCTGTGGATAGCTGTTGTGCTGAAAGAGCCACTATGCTCTCGGCTTTAGCCCTCCTGCTGCTGCTCTGCCTTCATGCACATGTGCTGCCCTGGCCGACTCAGGTAAGTTTCCTACCAGTGCTTATCACAGATGCACAAGATGCAGATGTTTTTTTTAATTTATTTATTTATTTTAATGACTACCTTCTGTCTGGAACTGAGTGTAAATTTCTGGACATTTGATTCATCTTATCCATATGTGGGAATGAAATCCTAAATATTAAGCAATCATGTTTAGTTTTTGTCCTCGGAAGGCATATTTTAGTCACTGGGGACGGAAATCACGACGATACAATATTGTCATGATACCTACTGTAGGTGTCGATTCAATTTGTATTGCAATTATGTAAGTATAAATTTTTATGTAAGTATTGAATAATTTTTTCTCCCATATTTTGTTACAATTTGAAGCAAAAATAGCATATAATTAATTTCTACCACACGGGATGCTGTACTGCGTGCCAATGTGTAAATAGTTTAGAACACACCACCTGTACGATTATAAAGGAACAGCGACACTTTACCATCTCAAATGCAAACATATGCATTACAGTTTTATTAAAAAATATCTATTTTATAGTCACCCTGGTGATACATTGGTGATATATTGCTACACAAAATAATTGCTCTACATAACTGCGTCTATTCCCGCATCTCTATTAATCATATATTTCTATAATCATTTCTATACAATTTTCTTCATTTCATGGTTTATACTATCACCATAGTGACACGGCATGGCTTTCTTTTTCCACAGTTTAACATGGTCTAATATGGGATAAATATGTCCAAAATGTTATACAGAGCAACTACTTTCCTTTATTCGCATCACATCTGGGCCTCTCATCATCCTTGGACTATGTAATGTACATAAGATTAAATATATGGGGATTAAACTCGGACGAGTGCTGTTATAGCAAAATAATCAGCAAAGGAACGGTGTGGTTTTATTTAAGCGGAAAATATATTCATCGTATGAAACATACTGTATATTCACCATTATTATTTTTTATATATAAATTTTAACTGGACAGTTATAGTAAGATGCAATGTTGTGTAATGCTTTCAAAATAATGTGGTTATTATTGTTGTTATCACTGGTATAGCAACAAGAAGCGGACATTCACTCTCAAAGGTCTCTCAAAGTCTTGTATTGGAGGTTTCTCGTCATCATTTGTACATGCAATGAACTAATCAGCCAGTCATGTGGCAGCAGTGCTCTATACAGGTGAGCAGTTCACATCAGCCAGCAGAATGCGGAGAAAATGTCATCCGAGTTATTTTGATCGTGGCATGATTGTTGATGGGAGACTGGCTGGTTTTGAGTAGTTCTCTAACTGCTGATCTCCATGGTGGGTTTCCTCCAGGTAGTCCGGTTTTCTCCCACATTTCAAAGACATGCTGTCACGATTGATTGGAGTTTTCCAATTGCACACATTCTACCATCCATCCATCCATGTAGACCCAATGGTGACTTCATAACCACGATTGAATCTCCGGTCAACTTTCACACACTATGGGCAATTTGGGAACAGAGGAAACCCAGCAAGCACTGGGAGAACATGCAAACTCCACGCACACAGACTCGAGGCGGGAATCGAACCCGGACCCTGGAACTTGTAACTGGAAAGTCTGAGCTTGGAATTACTTTGCAAAGTGGTAGTTTGGGAGAACAAGTTTGTTGTTTGTTTCCTGTATGCCTAAGCTCCAAAAATCTAGCCAGAGGTGATTAGTGCTAATGATGTATGCTATTATTTATCAATCAGAATGTATTAATATTACCAATAAAATTTATTTCTAAGGTCATTTGCAAATGCAACTATAATTTTTTGTATCATCAAGGTGTGAATATCTAAATATGATATTATGTGCTAAATCCGACATTGTCTAAGTTCTACCAAGAACTTTTCTTGATGTTGACTTTCAGCAGGAGGTTTTCCCGGCTTGTTCTTTGGGGATCGACACCTATACAGTATTTCTATAATTGAGTAGAATTGTTACACAGGAAGACGGTTAAGTAAGGCCTCCATTGTCTCCATGCTTGTTTTAATGTAGGTATACGTTACTGATCACAAGCGATGTAGAACCTCATGAGGAAATTAATTTACAATTTTTAAATTCAGATTGACTTACAGTATAACTTTACATATCAATATAACATTGTTTAATGTAGCTCGTGGTCATGGCAATGAAAAAAAAAGTTTCCATAATGATCAAATTCACCAAGGAGATCATTCATACTTTACTTTTTCAATTCTGAATTCTAACTTAACATCTCTATTAAGTCTATTGATCCTCACTTTCACCCATATTCAGTTATGAGATGGATTGTTTTGATCAACTTTAAACTTCTGCTAAACCACAAACCACAATGCTCTGTCAGCTGCATCCTTCTCCTGACCTTGCTCTCTCTCTCTCTCTCTCTCTTTTTTAAGGTTTTTATTGTTAGTGAGCATGTAGTTTCCTGTTATTCGGCTTCCAGAAATGGTTTGACCCTCCATGTTGTTAAGCTGTCACTACATCCCACACACTGACTGATCTACACCAAGCGGAGGGGGCCACCAAAATGCCATCTCACGATTCTCTTTCTTTCTTTTTTTAACCTCATAAAAACATATCATGCTCTGCGCTCTTTATTTTTATTCTCATATATCTATCTCAGTACATATATCATTAGCATAGGAAAGCAGGAAATAACCGTTACAGAATAGAGCATATACACTTAAAAACGTGATACATAGAGATGACCTTTGAGCTTACGCCCATACGCTGTGTGATTTGTGAACGAGCGTTTGGGAAACCCGACGCCCATAACACCAGTTGAATCAACACTGTTCTGGCTATTTTAGCTCATTTTATTAGCGCTGTGTGTTTATGTTGTGATGCTAACCTTGGCCTCATGCCTCAGAACGTGCTTACGAGGGATTGTTAAAGTTCTCAGGTTGCCCATAAGCCTATTTGTGCATGTGCATATGCTGTATGTATCTGCGATTATCACGCTAACATATAGTCCTCTTCCACCGGAGGCTTCCTGTGCGCGCACGTTCATCCTCACAATCCTAGTTAATCATCGATACAGGATGTTTGAATCGACTTTGTGTAAAATGTCCTGATTTCACACGAAGGCTGATTTATTGCTTTCCAGTAATGCCTTGTGTTTCTTTTGGCAGCGCCGTGCTCTGACTACTGTTTTGGTTATAACCCCATGGTGTTCTGTGTCTTTAGTTACACAGATTAATGTAAGAGAAGATTTTCAGCTGGTGTGAACAGGGTTACTGTGAGTAGCCTGTAAAGCTCTATGTGTGTATTGTATAAGTAGCACAGGGTCTGTACAGCAAAGCCAGGGTTCCCCGGGTCACTTTACACCACAATTTCTCCAAAATGCTAGATAATGCTGGGGGAAAATATTCAGTGGTAGAAATGTCCTCCGTGTCAGGGTGATATGTGAATACTCGCTCTGAGCATTTCTCAACCACTCTCACTCACTCACTCATCATCTATACCTACATCATCTTGTATACAGAATCACCTGGGGCCGGGAGCCTATCCCAGGATACTTAGGGCACAAGGCGGGGGGTACACCCTGGACAGGATGCCACACACAGTCACTCACACACTATGGGCAATTGGGAGCGCGATGTGGGAAACCCACCAAGCATGGAGAGAACATGCAAACATGCACACTGACTGGGAATTGAACCCGGACCCTAGAGGTGCGAGGCGACAACACTAACCACTAAGCCACCATGCCGCCCCTAATTGGTCTTAACTATAGATGTATACAGGACTATTTCTGTAGTTTTGTATAGTGAGGTTTTGCTTTTTGCTGGTTAGTTATTTTTTCTAAACTTATAGATATAGTTGTTGTCTAACTCAACCCAGAGCAACCCTGATCAGGCAGATACTAATAATGAATGAATGACTTGCATGTAAATAAGCAACACCTTTTTTTTTCCAGCTTCGTATCTTTTACTGCTCACTTGGATTAGATGACTTTAACCCAAACATACCCCCCAACCTATGGCACTGAAGAAATTCTGTTTTCAACTGTTTTATTCATTCATTCATTTTCTATAGGGCTTATCCTGTACAGAGTCGCGGGAGGTCTGGAGCCTATGCCAGGAGACTTTCGGCACTAGGCAGGGGTTCAACATGAATAGGGTACCAATTCATCAAAGAGCACACACATTCACACACTACAGGAAATTTGCGAACACTATTTAGCTTAATCTGCATGTTTTTGGATTGTGGGAGAAAACCGGAGTACCCAGAGGAAACCCACCAAGAACACTGAGAATATGCACACACAGGACCATGGTGGAAATCGAACCCTTGACCCTGGAGGTGAGAGGCCACAGTGCTAACCTTAAGTCTAATATATCTAAATAATTCATCAAATAATGAGAACGATTGTGGAATATACATTACAGTTAAAGCCTTACCTGAATGCAACAAACATTGAGAACCCCAGGAGAAGAAGGTGAGACCTTTAGCTGTAACATAGCTGTGTCTCAGATGCCTTTCCTTCAGAAGAAAGGTATTTTGACACTCATCTGACATTTATATGTTACATTTTATAAGTATTGTACTCTAACGTGAGTTTTTTCTCAGTTTAAAGTAATCCTGCAATAAAATGAAACCCAAATAACCTAGAATTTAATCCATTTGTCCATAAAACATCACTTTAAATTAGAAATGCCTAGAAGCTGAACAATGATGCTAGCAACAGATGTTAGCAAACTGTATCCAAAACAGGTGCTGTCTTTTTTTTTTTTATTATTAAAAATATTATAGATTATTTTTACCTACTCATGTGGAGACCACATGCTGTACAAACACCCATACACACACACACACACACACACACACACACACACACACTGGTTTTGTTGTTATATTCAGTTTCAGCTGTCGCGTCATGACCGGACTCTTTTAAGTTCAGTGGGACAGGAGGAAGTGCAAAGAATGCAGAAGTGCATGTGTCATTTTTATTGTCATTCGAACAAAGCTGGTATGTTTAACCTTTTGTGACTCTGAAAGCCGATAGTCTGTTTGGATGAACAGACGTCTGACATTTTCGGTTAATGTTGCATTTTATGCTTCTCCTGAATATTCTTCACAATGAACGCGGCATGTTTTCCTTTTCTCATTTTTCAAATGCCGTCCTTCTCACGTTTCTCGAACATCGACCTCCTAGTGTTGCAGTGGCTCCTGTTCACCTTATTCTGCTCTGTGAGGATGAAATCTGCAGCACTGGCAGGAGATCATATGGGTTGGGATGGGATAGCTGAGGTTTAGGGCTCCAATCTTAGCCAAACCGCACAGACTTCACCGGGTTTCTCGATCATGCTGGAGCGGTAACGAGTGATTCTACTGTATGAGTCTCAGCTACAAGGGTTGTAGACTAACAAGGAATATCTATAAGAATTTTTTGGTTTCTTGTAGTGTGTGCCATTTCAAATTTCACATTTACAATGCAGCATTTGGCTTGCAAAAAATGTTTTTGCAGAAAGTGATTATCCTGAATCTTGTTCAAGTTATTTCTACAGAATGATACTGCATATGCTTGTGTTTCCAAATTCTGGACACCTGGATCAGCTCACTACGTTTGATGATTTCTTGTGTCTTAGAGACTAGAAAATTTAAAAGCACAGTACACTGTAAAAAATAATAATAATTGTAAAAGAAGCCCTATAATTTCACAGTAGAAACTCTACAACTGCCACAGTTAAACCTTCATCCATAAACTGCTTAGATTGTCTCATTAGTTATCTTTACATGGACAATATTTCTTCAGTCGGATTGAAATCATTCCGTCCGATTAGAGATTCCAACTTCACTGTTTATCAGGAATTTACACATTGTCAAAGCATTTAATCAGATTGTAACTTTTTTTTTTTACATGTACATAGTAATATAACCGAAGAAGAACATTTTTCTCCAGCTTCATCATTTCTTTCACCAGCTTTCTTTTGAAACTTCAGACGAATCCCACCTTCAGCATTACAATTGGTTACAAGAACTCAGTTTCATCTTTGATTGGTTAGATGATTTACTGCGTCGGAATTGTAAGCCAGTCTGCGTCCTTCCTAAGCCAGAGACCCAGTGGAGGAAAGTCTGTAAAGTAAAGACTGAGTAAAGACAGTTGTTTGATAAATTTAGAGTTAGAAACATTTCCTTCCAAAAAATACCACGTACAGTATAGTCCCCTAGTGTTTCCCCCATGTGGAGCAAATATACTGAAAGACCATTTTCTAACTGTGGATGGGGTGTCAGTGCATCATAGAGGTTATCAAACATGATTCCTGAGAAATGGTATCTGCTGCTGGTACCTTGCTGGCTACAACGCCAGTTAGCTAGTTAGCCCCCTAAAACACAAAACACATGACTTTTACTTGCCTTGCGGCTCACCAGTGTGTTTGTACACCTTCAGTACCACTACCATGTTTTGCGCTGTATTGCGTTTAGGCTGAACAAGTTTCTTTACAGAGGTCATTTTCAAATGTTTTCCTAAGTAATAATTATTTTGCCTGTTTTTATTTTAAATGACATAATCCTTGGGTTACGAGTCCTGGTTAAGAGAAGGTCCTGGTTAAGAGAAGGTTGTGTTGAGGTCCTCCATACTAGGGAATATTAGGAAGGAAGTTGTTAAAGATCTTAGGAAAGGTAATGAGGTAAGAAAAATGTAAGTACTGCTCAAGTCTTGACCCTTTGCTCAGTTTGTTAGTCCATTATTAACAGCAGTGATCATGAGATTGCAATATTTATCTTAGATCTCTTTATCTTTTTATAACTCTTTACGAGTGAATATATAGTGTAATGTTAAGTTATTGTGAAGTTATTGTGTTGTAGTACAGTAGAAGGATCTTAGCTAAGGTCTCCTTTTCCCATGCTATATGGATGGTCACATTTGGCCATCTGCAAGTGCAGCCTCTCTCCATGCATAGCTTCTTACAGATGGAAGGAAACTGCAAAGTCAGCAGTTCTTTGATGCTTAAATGCTTGTAATGAAACAAATATGGGATTGCACTCTCTTTTCTCTTTTATTCCGTCTCCAGTTGGGAGAATAACACAGAATATATTTCATTTCCATCTTATATCAAGCTGTCTTGGTGTAAGTTCAGCTTGGTAATAAATGCTTGGCTGGAAGTTCAGGTAATGGAGATATTGAATTTCCAGATGAGCTGATCCTGTTCTAGATCCATTAAACCTCCTGAAATGTTTACTAACGACTTCCTGCACTGGTTTGCACCAAGTGCACTGTGTTTTTTTCCCCCCTATTCGGCTACTTCTACTGCTACTTAGATAGTTGATCAGTTAATTAAATAGTTCATTAATTAGTTTAATTATTGCCATTAGGAGACACTAGAATTAAAAGTTTGTGCCAGTCTTCAAGATTCATGAACAAGAACAAATTTACATTTTCACTGGACATGGATTTTAAGGTGCCCACGAATGATCCTGTTTTATCTCAGATGTACTTATGCCCACAAATGCATGATGTCTCAGTCAAATAAAAAAACTATAGATTTTATTTATTATCTATATTAAATGCAGGTGTTTTCATTTTCCATATTGCTTATCTTTCCTGGAGGGTACCAATTACTCGCAGTCACAGGCACACACATAATTACACCCTATAAGCCTACCTGGTACCTGGGGAAAACCCATAAAGCATAGGGAGAACATATAAACTCAGATTGGAGGTAAGGTTTGAACCCTCAACCCTCTTTGTTCCTCTTGATTTTCTGGCCTGGATGTTGCTAGTGAGCCTGCCCCATCTGCCTCTGCTATGGGCTGTTGCCACCTTGTTTGCCTCTAACTTAAGCTGTTCTGGAGAGCAGCTCAGTTGGCCTCTGGCTTTGGCTTTGCTGTCTGTATTTGGACCCATAACTCCAGCAATAACCTCCTTCCACCCCATATACGCAAACTGTACATGTCTATTTATCAGTCTATATGTTCCCAGCACCTACATGCAGATCATCAGACCAAAAGCCAGCTACAGCATCTACTTATGTTAGCTCTGAAAGAATGTTCATGTAATATACAGTAAAAATATTTATTATTTCTGTGTCAGAGTGAAAACAGATGTGTCTCATATGTTAAGAGTTCATGGACCTAGTGAAAAGTGGTGACGTGAACCATGATTATGATACAGAGCTTCTGCTTCAAATGATCTTATTTATGGATTAGAAGGCATGCAGGGAATCTTTGTAGACCCCTGATCTTGATCATGTTTTGTAATATTCATATGCCAAACAGTATTCACTGTATCATCTCTTTTCTTTTCAACTGGAAACCATGGGATTTTACATTTTTGCATCCCATCCAATATCAGTGAGAGAGCCAAAGAGCTTGTACCTGTTTTGAACTTGCTGCTGATGTTTACTTCCGTAAAGATTCTTCCCTTTAAAGGCGAGAAATAAGATGTCTGATGCATTCACTTGTTAAAATGAACCTTTTGTTTTTCCCCAGACAATCTGACCGGCCGGCTACATTAGATGTTTGGCGGTTTGGCTGTCTTCATATGAGACTTAGCCACCATGGCTGTCTGCGGAAATCAGACAGTTTCTGTAATTCTAATCACGACATGTCTCAGATCATTGACCTTTTCTTGTTCACACATCGTAACCATGAACTCAGCCACCCAGACACAGTAAAGAGCTCATATTCCAGTGAAACAGTGGAGCTGTGCCAGCCTGATATAAATTTCCACAACCTTTCTTTTTTGCTACACATGTTGCAAAGTGTACCACATCTGACATTCTCGTTTTAATCTGCCAGTGTGGGTGATGCGGTAAGGTTCTGCACGTGGCTTTTCCGTAAAGGTCGTCTCATGCTTCTGAGATGCAATGAATTAAATTTAAACTGTGCTATATGCAGAGCATTTAATAACATTTTCACTCACAAGCCCACTCAAACCAAACATTAGTGATCTGATTTTACTGGTTCATCTGATCCCATAAGGCTTTTTTTCTTGGCGTTAAACATTACTAAGCTCTCCATAGCATATTTTATTCATGCCTTTAATAAATGTAGCATGAATATTCATAAATAAACCACATTTGCATCAGAATAAACAAAAGTCTTTTTCTTTACCATTTCCCATCCACCATCTGAGTTGTGTCTGGTTTTACAGTGGACACACTGATACCACCGCTGCTTATTCTAGCAGTAATGGTGAGGAATTCACGAGGGGAGTCAGGCTGCCCGCGACCAGCAAGCCGTCTAACCGTCTCCAGCTGAAAGTGGATCTCAGGGAAGGTTTAACTCATTACTTCAGTTATGGGTAGTTCTTCTGGAGCCGGACGGTGTACCACCACCCACTGAGAGCAAATCACAGGGACAAAAATGAGGTCAAACATGAGCACTTCAGGTCCAGGGAGAGGCAAAAGGAGAACCTTTTAGCTTCTCATTCAGGCTTTGTGCCACTGAAGGTTGTTTTTTTTTACGATAAGATATCTCAATTTTGATGGATTTAATATAGAAGCAGAAAGAATCTTCAGTTTTACAAATGTTTAACTACTGTATGTTGACATGTCCAAAGGATTTATTTTCTATAACAACAACCTTGCTGCAAGTCAAATCACAGGTTATGTTTGAGGCAAATTTAATACCTTATATATACATTATTATATTATTATATTATTATAATTATATTATTTTATTATATTATTATAATTATATTATTATATTATATTCCATAGTAACAGATCTTTAATAAGGTGAGGTTAGATAACTATGATGATGACTAAAGAATCTTCAGTCTTTTTTAAGGATTATACAGAAAACACAGCACATAAACTTTATAAAGACTTAAACATGTAATTGAAATGTTATGTAAAATTTTTTTTTTTTTTTTAGTTTTACAATGACAAGAAATTTCCAATTCTACTGTATTTAGCATTTATGGAAGGAGTCTCCAATATCATAATAATCCTGGTAGCTTTATTGTTTTGAGATATAGTGTCGCACATTTTTTTTTAAGAATATGAGCATTTTTTTAGTCACAGAGAGCTTACAGACTTGCTGGGAATATATTTTTTTTTATCTCTGGCATCTGGTATTTTATCACCGTGAAGTGTCATATGTTAGGGTTCAAAAATCATTTGCTTGGAAAGTGCTTTTCAAACTCCTGGCCAATCAGGTCACAAATTGAGGGCAATGAAGAAAAACAAACATGGAGTAAAAACTAAAACAGATTTAATAGAAATATTTCATTGGTAATATTGCTATGTTGATAGGTAACAAAAAAATTATATATAAATTCTAAATATAACATACTATTTTTATTGTAGCTGTCACAGCGTAAATTCTCTCTCTCTCTGGATAAGGGCCACATGGCTCTCAACTGACCCGGTACCCCCATATTAACCCCCAACAAACCCCCAGAGGGACCCAGTCCAAACATCAGAGATCCCAGATGAAGGCATAAGCGAGGCTCCCTGTGAGTGTTTAGACTGTAGCTTCTCCTCAGAGGACATGTTAGTTTTGTTCAGGAGTTCCACCTGTTGCCACAGATCTCCTCCCCTACTAAATAGTTCCTGGACCAAACTCTTTTCCCTTGTCTGATAGTTTGCCAGAACTTTTCACAGCCTTTTTGACCTTCTTTTACACCTAGGTTTCTGTATCCATGACCACCCTGGCTGCAGCCCTTCTGCCCTGCTAGTAATCATTCGCTGCAGAATTCCCCTCGATCAACCATCATCCATCAAAGCCTCATTCTTTACCCTGAATTTACCAGTGGTGTCTACCAGTGGGTTCTCAGGTTGCTGCCACAACACGTACTGATGACCTTCTGCTACAGCTATGAGTAGTCACCTCCACAATGACGGGGTTGACCGTGGCCCACTTAAATTCCATGAAGTTCTTCTGGAGGTGGGAGTCAAAGACCTTTAAGCTCATTCTCATTCATTTTGGGTTTGCCATATCTGTCTGGCAATCTCCATCGCTATCTAATCTAACCCACCACTAGATGGTGATCAATTGACATCCCTACTCCTATTTTCACCCATGTGTCAAAAACAACCGCAGTGTCGATCTTAGGCGTACATTTTTCAGGTACCATGTACACTTATGGATCACCCTTTGTTTAAATGTGATGTTCGTTAATGCCAATCCCTGACTAGCACAGAAGTCTGATAACAAGACACTACTCATATTCAGATCAGGCAGATTATTCCTTCCAATAACCACCATCCAATGGTTTCTCCATTATTGCCCACATGAGCACTGGCGTCCCCCAACAGGACAATGGATTCCCCAAGTAGTGTCCTTTCCAGGACAGGACACTCCAAACTGCTTTTTGGCACATAAGAACACATTCCTCTGAGCAACTTGCAGATGCATGGAGGCGATCATCTTGCTCTCCAGGCTAAACTCCAACACAGCAGTGCTCAGCTGAGGGCCACTGTCTGTCAGTAGCTCCGTTTGTTTTTCGTTCTTTGATTATTTATACTTTATTTTAAAAATGGTTGCATCTACTTTTTGGTTTTCGTGGGCAACCAAATGGAAAACTGAAAATGTTTACGTATAAGGGGTCTTGAAAGTATCAGAAAAGAGCCAGTGCTGTCATCTATACTTCTGTCATATGCATATAGATGACATTTTTCATATGCGTAACTGTGATTCCTTAAAGCTCTTAAAATTTTTAAACATCTTTTCCCCATATACAGCATGGCAAAAGGATTCTCGTCATGTGGTGAGAAAATCAGTGGCAGATGCGTCACATGAAACACTCTTTATGTCTTTTTTCTTGCCTGTGCGTAACAGAGTCCAGGATGTGATGAGCTGTTGGGTTCAGGGAAGGTGCTGGATAAATGTGGTGTTTGCGGCGGGGACAACACGGCATGCCGGCTGGTTTCTGGCCTGTTCCAGCACAGCCTGTCCAAAGTGGGCTACCACAAGATTGTAGAGATCCCAGAGGGAGCCACCAAAATCAACATCACTGAGATGGTCAAGAGCCAAAACTACCTCGGTGAGTGGAAGGTTATACACACATATACACATACAGAATATAACTCCAGTTTTATATTTAAGAATCAGATTTTCTAATTTCAGGTATAAAAGGCTTAATAACATGTTTGGTCATTCAGAAACAACATGTTTGATATAATAGTATATAAATATATACTGTTATGATGTAATATAATATAATAATACACTAAATTCTTATTGATGTACAACTTTTCATTAATTCGGAAAATCACTGCCGAGAGATTAGAAGGCCGTTATCGTTAAATGTATGACAATTACTACAAATACTAAGTATGTGGAAGAATTGTTCAATTAAAATAAAATTATGGGCTCATGAAAGAATCTGGGATTGTTTCTACAAAATCATAAAGAACTTTAGTTCCCACTAAAAGTCAGCTCCTTTAACTCACAGAAAAATCTGTTTCTGAGATTATTGTCGCAGAATCTGTGTGTCGAGAGAGAGAGAGAGAGAGAGAGAGAGAGAGAACGAGACTCTTGCTATATGAGGAGTGACTGGAGGAATGTCAGTGCTTTATTGTTGGAGACATTGCTTTAATGAGAGCCACGTCGAGCCCCAGCAGTGTGTCTGGCTCGTGGCAGACAGGACCCTGTGTTCACACTCCTTCCTGTCCTGCCTTAGGGGTCATGGCCATAAACAAGCTTTCATTAGTGTCCCCTTAACTCTCCTCCCCAACGAGTTCAGCAGCCACTTTAATTACACGGAAGAATTTTCCAGGAAACTCGGCCACTGTTAACGCGACAGTGTCAAAATGGTCAACTGAACAGACGCTGCTGTGGAGTCTCAGTCTGACTCGGAACAGACAATAGAGGACCGTTTCAGAAGCTCAGCTGAAATTATTATGAAAGACACAAAACTCCGCAGGATCTACGGCTTTGCTGAAAGGTGATGTCGAACAGAGGTTGGAAAAAATTGTGAAGACTTTCCTTTGGAAAGCTGCATTGCCCTACAGGCCTTCTGCTGACTGAATTCATTTATAAATTATGTCTCTGGCGAGTTAGTTACATCGTAAAGTTATATGGTCAATACTAGATAACTGGAAACAGAAATACCCCCTGTGTGTCAGAAAAAAAAATACTGAAAAGATAGCTGATATGCCATTGCATCACATTGGAGTTGGATCCAAAGAACAGACCCTGGTAACTCCTAAAATATAAAATATGATGATTCGTGTTTTATAGCACTCTATAATATCATTCAATTTCAGTGTCACAGAGAATACATAGACCACTAGATGATGCACTGAAGGTAAATTTCCAATAAATCACCATGATTACCTGGGAGGAAATAAACTAGATGTTTATACACCCATTCTGACAGCTTCCAGTCTCAGCGTGTCACTTTTTTCCCCCCACAGCTTTGCGGAGTCGCTCTGGACGTTCCATCATTAATGGAAACTGGGCCATCGACCGACCTGGAAAGTATGAAGGAGGAGGGACGATGTTCACTTACAGACGGCCCAATGAGATCAGCAGCACTGCTGGAGAGTCCTTTTTAGCTGAAGGACCAACCAAAGAGATCCTGGACGTCTATGTGAGTGATGTTCACAGGCAGGTTATTTATGGGATGTATTTTTAGGAGATTGATGCATGCAACTTAATAACCTTAAGTTTAATATCATGATTAAATGCTGTATAATAGGATGTGCTGAATCAAGAATCATGAATAATAAGGGTGTTAAATTAAATTTGACTACCGCACAATGGGATTATTACTGTATGTAGTACAATTCATGCAGCAATAGACTTAGATGTTGGATGTGTATTTCAATATTGGCCACGTTCTTATCCATATCTTAGTACAATGAAACCTCGGATTGCGAGTAACGCGGTTTACGAGTGTTCTGCAAGACGAGTGTTCTTTTTTTCCCCCGTTAAAACAGTGTTTCCGTTGTGTGTGTGTTTTTTGTGAAACTTAAAAAGCGAGGTGGGGGGATGGAGGAGGGGATTTACTGTGTAAGATGAGGCGAGGGAAGGGGCAAATTTCACTCACATACACATACACAAATACACGGCACCTGCGCGCACAAACAAAAACACTTATCTGTCTGGATTCATTTTTACTTTTTTTTTAAAGTGCAGGTTAATTTGTTTTATTTTTACTTTATGTATTGTATTAATTATTTTAATGTATTTATTTTTTTGCGCTGTGGAACGAATAATTTGAGTTTTAATGATTTCTTATGGGAAAATTTGATTTGGTATATGAGTTCTGGAATATGCGCACACTTCTTGAATGAATTATGCTCGTAATCCAGGGTTCCACTGTATATTAATCTTTTATTTTTGGTGGCTTAGTGATCAGGACAGTTACCTCGCACCTCCAGGCCTCAAAACTATCCTCTGGTCTGTGTGTGGAGTTTCCATATTCTCCCTGTGCTTTGTGAGTTATGCTAGATATGCTTTTGCTAGATATTTTTGTTTTCCCTTAAGTGAAGAAGAAGCCATAATTTCGCACATTATAGTAAACTTCTCTTCTTAAGAAGCTAAGGAAGACATAATATGGTGCACCTGGAGCAGATAGAGAAAAGAGCCTTACAAAATGGGCCAATAGAGGCAAACTGAACATTTGCCCTTCTGAACTGTAATACACCACTTAGAGGAATACGAACAATTTCCACTGAAAATGAACAGAGAGAAAACGAAAGCAGTGGCAACTGACGGGTCGCAGCTACAGAGTCCAGATAGACTAGGTGTCAGAGTTCCAAGTACCTTGGATTGCTGGTTCAATAGAACAGTGTGAGTGACATCCTCGGCAAACATCCACAGCAGAACTGGACAGGCCGAATCAACTGTATGCCGAATGAACATGCTCGACTACCACACCAGCTCCTCTGGTGACAACGACCAACCCAGTTCAGTGGAAGATCAAGCGAGCAGCCCCAAAGAAAACCTTGCTCAAGAACATTGAGGAAGATGTGAACCACTGCCGTCTCAACATAAACGATGCCAGAATGTTAGCCACCGACCGCCAGAAATGGAAGCATGCCCTGCATAACGTCCGGAATCCAGCGGCACCCACAGCAATTTACTGGCTCCGGGGCCTTCCCTCTCTGCCTCTAGCCATTAGCTAGGGATCAAAGAAGAAGAAGACAAAGTACTGAGAAACTTCTTGTGGTAAAATGCAATGGTTTACTCACTACTAAAGAAAGATCTGCCAACCTTGAAGGCACGTCATTTTAACACTTTGAACTCTGGGATGTCTAAAAGATTTTAATTTTAAATGCAAGTAACTTTCTCTAAGTAAATGTTGACCACCTTTTGACATCAATTTCTTGACTTCCTTGAATACGGCACTACATGAGTCATGTACTGTATGTGGTTTTTTTCCTGTGGTGAGGCAGTAGTATGAAACAGAGGAGGTGCTTTGTTGTGGTGGTGTTTTTTTTGTGTGTGTGTGTGTATGTCGATTGTAAATGACAATTGTCAAATGTGCTTGAAGGAAACATGAATCACAATGAACCAATCACATGAATTCTGATCTGACTATTTTAGACATGTACTAATATAAAAGTGTACCAAACTGGACTAAAAAATGATTGATGTGCAAGCTGTGCCTTCTACACTGCTTGGCTCAGAAGCGCTCATTTCGAGTTTCTTTCTCATCGCTCAGATGATCTACCAGCAGCCCAATCCCAGAGTGCACTATGAGTACATCCTTCCTTCTGAGAACTCCATCAGCACGACCACAGATTCAGAAGAGGGTGAGCTGATCGTTATTGTTATTCTATTTACAACAACTTACAATAACTAACTAACTATCTTTATACATATTATAACAGTGTAGTTGGTGTGCTAGTACTTTATGGTTC
Source organism: Clarias macrocephalus (assembly GCA_011419295.1). NCBI lineage: Eukaryota > Metazoa > Chordata > Actinopteri > Siluriformes > Clariidae > Clarias > Clarias macrocephalus. The sequence goes on from JAAGKR010000282.1 coordinate 154,963, forward strand.
AATGATCCAGTGAATGGGAAAGCAGTAATTCTAGTTTGGTTTTTCACTGGAGGTGGTACGGTGGTGTATTGGTTACCACTGTGGCCACAAACCTCCAGGGTCGAGGGTTCGATTCCTGCCTCGGGTCTGTGTATGTGGAGTTTGTATATTCTCCCCGTGCTTGGTGGGTTTCCCCCAGGTTATCTGGTTTCCTCCCATTGTTCAACATCAGATTGTGATGTTTTTTGAGCCATATTTCAGAATACAGTTTTAATTAATATATTTAAAATATTTACATACAGTACCAGTCGAAAGTTGGGACACATCCTCTAATTCAATGTTTTTGGTTTAGCAATTTTTTTCCTACATTCTAGAACAACACTGGAGATTTCAAAACTAAGAATTAACACAAATGGCATTATGCAATTAAGTAGCAACAACAGCAACAGTCTTATTTTAAGACCTCGAGGTCGACTGTTCTGTTCTGAATAGTTCTTGCAGGACCTTCCCAGGAAAGTATGTTCAAAACGTACCTCTGCTGCAGAGGAGAAGTTCATTTAGAGTTCCCAGCCTCAGAAATCACCAATTAACAATCAGCACCACAGATTAGAGCCGTTATGAAGACTTTACAGAGCAGAAGTAGCAGATACATCTTAACATCAAACATTTAAAGGGGATTATTACAGATTTTGGACGCCTTCAGCATTGCTTTATAATGTAGGAAAAAAATCATGAAGGACCATGAAATTAGATGGTGTGTCCAGACTTTTGACTGGTAGTGTATGTTGCTGTGACATTGAATTTACATTTACTTCAAATATATTTTCACAATACTTTATGTACAGGTAGGTAAATATAATTCAAGTGGACACATAGGGCTCCCCATCATGGGATCATCAATATCGTGGTTATCCGCTGCTTCACCTAGCTTTAGTGTAAATCTAAATGAAGAAAACACATTTTGGACACTTTGCCTGAATTAGATTTTACCCAAATGCTTCATAAACTTTATAAACATTACACCACCAGTGATCAGCTGACATTTTCTAATTTCCCAGTCCCATACTAAAACATAACCCAAAACCCTGAATCTGACACTTACCCTGAATGTAACATGGAACCTTTCGGTAGGTTGTTTGTTAAAAACCTGTAGGTCATTTGTACATCAGGACCCTGTTTTCTGTAGGTAACACAGTGAACGGTGAGGCGGGATACGATCAGTACGGTATAAGGCCGTCTCAGGAAGGACCTGAACACATAGATGGGCACAGGAACCCACCACACACGCCTGAAAACCAGGTCCCTCCTCGCAGGTACAGAGAGCACAACTGGAAACTCACTGGAACGACTGACTGCAGCGTCTCCTGTGGCAGAGGTCTGAAGAAAAACACTTTTACATTTACACTGGTTTCCAGATTTTGAAACTGATTTCATATAAAGTTTCATGGGCTTTGAGCTGGTATCTAAAATGTTCATTCTTGCAAATGTTTATTGGTCAAAAGGACCATGTGCAAAATCTTGATCCTGATTAAGTGAAAATAGCCCCCCAATAAACATTATTTGCTTTTTTTTCTATCTTTCTTTTATAATTTTTTATGTATTTTAATGCATAGTTTGGTTACATGTTTTTGTGTGGATAATTCTAGATTTCTGTAATAGACAGGCATAGGCCTAGTTATACAGTTTCATTATAGATGATGATAGTCATAAATTTGACTTACTGACGACCTTGACAGATCGATTGATAACTACTGAGCAATACTGATATGTGTGAAGGATTTCGCATCAAAAAGTAGGTTTTGTAAACATGGTTATAAATTTTTTAGGCACTGAGAAGAAATGAGAAGACAGCATTGGTTTTTAGTTTATTAGCTGCTCGACTAGAATAATAAATGACCTGTTTAACATGTCTACTGTATATTGAGCTGGCAATTTATTAGGTATATACAGATAGTAGTACAGTGGAACCTCGGATTGCGAGTAATGAGGTTTACGAGTGTTCAGCAAACCGAGCAAAGATTTTTAGTACATTTTTAATCGGAAACCGAGCAAGTATTAGTTTATGAGCGCCGAGTATCATGTATCACGCATGCGACTCTTATTTTGAAACCAAGCGGCAAGTGATCACAACTGAGCCAATGATTTTTCTCTCTGCGCTGTGGGAATTATGGGTAATCGTCTCCCCTGCTGCGTCTTAGTGCTCGTCTCTTACTAATTTGACACTGTGCCCCCCACACACACACTTTTCTCATGTGTACTTTGTGTGTGCGTGTGCATGTGTGCGCGCGTAATATGACACCGACACACACAGATCTCCCCGGCTGCACACGCGCTTTATTTACACAGAAAACTCAGCTCTGTCGCGATTCTTTTCAAGGGTGAGGTGCTGGTTCATTTGTTATTTTTTATTTTTTACTTTACAACTGTGATTCCGTTAGTATGCTCACGCGAGTATCATTAGAGAGATGTCTTTTTTTCCCGTTAAAACAGTGTTTGCATTGTGTATGTTAGTTGGGAAACTTAAAAAGTGAGGTGGGGGGAGGTAGGAGGAGTTTTACTGTTTTTATCTGTCTGGATTTATTTTTACTTTTTTTAAATGTTAAGTGCAGGTTAATTTGTTTTATTTTTACTTTAAATGTTGTATTAATAATTTTTATGTATTTATTGTTTTGGGCTGTAGAACGAATAATTAGAGTTTTCATTATTTCTTATGGGAAACGTCTATTTGTTTTCCGAGTGTTTTTGGAATAGGAGCCCACTTCCAGAATGATTATGCTCATAATCCAAGGTTCCACTGTAATTAATAACTGTGTGTGTGTGTGTAGGAATCAAACACACTTTGTTCGGCTGTGTGCATCGAGTGACTCATGAGCGTGTGTCTGACAGTGAATGTGACAGCGCTACCAAACCCAATCCACAGGAGGAGCCCTGCAACGTCCAGCCATGTCCCGCATTGTGAGCGCGCACACACATGCACACGCACGCACACACACACACACACACACACACACACACACACACACACACACACACACACACACACACACACACACACACAAACAGACACACCCTGATTTACAGTACAGGCCATTCCAATAATGCATCTCTTACTGAATTTCACAGTGGAGACCAAAACCACCACAAAACCAGGACTTTTAAAATAACACATCACTGTTGAATTCTTGGTTCTTATTGTCTCCAGTATCAGTGTTTTATAAAAGTGTGGTCCTTTAATAATAATAAATTTAAAAAGCTGTAATTGCTGACAAATTGCTTTGGTATAAAAGGTATAAAACACTTGAGGTTCAGCTATTAATGGAAAATATTCAGCTATAGCGTGGTACTGATGCCTCCATTTTTCTTGGGGCTGCATCAAACAACCTGTCATTGATTTTTGTATATAACAGCCCCAAAAAAATTCCTTCCAGAAATAAGCTGTGATGAATAACGTGACTGAATGTTTGCTTTTTCCGAGCAGTTGGGATATTGGCGAGTGGTCCGAGTGCAGCAAGACATGCGGCCTCGGCATGCAGCACCGACAGATTCTGTGCCGCCAGTTTTATGCCAACCGCACCCTCACCGTGCCAGCCAAACGCTGCGAACACCTGGAGCGGCCCGAGAGCAGCAGCACCTGTCAGCTGAAGATCTGCAGCGAGTGGCAGATTCGCTCAGAGTGGAGCACTGTGAGTGTAAAGCACCTCACATCACTACGACTAAATATGACTTTTTATGCTCTAGCATTATTATTATTATTGTGTTAAATTAGCTTCATGTTGTTTGTACATCTAGTATATTGTAGAAACTAGATATACACTGGCCAGTCAAAATAAAAGTTACATACTCCTAGATTTCATTGACCGCCTTTAGCTTTGATTATTGACAATTTGGTTATTGCCACATAACGTTGCTGAGCCTAGACCTGAGCAACTGAGCTATCCAAGATCATAACACTGCCTTCAGATCATAACACACTTACACTTCAGAGTAGGAACAGAACTCAAAACCTCATGAATATTTTTGAAATCTTACCCAGCAACTTGCTGACACTTTGTTGTTTTCATAAGCACAGTATGCCACATCAGGATCTGTGCTTGTAAAAGATAATGATCATATGTTCATACATTTATGCTTGTGTGTGTGTGGTGTCAGTGTTCCATGCCCTGCGGTGTAGGTCAGAGAACACGTGAGGTGCACTGCGTCAGTAACGTGGGTGATATTGTAGAGGATGAAGAATGCAACATGAATCTTCGCCCCCGTGACATTGAGAACTGTGACACGGGGCCGTGTGCTAGGAGCTGGTTCTACACAGACTGGGGTGAGCAGGTAAAGACAATACCACATCACACCCATGATAATAATGGTGTTGCAGTAATATTCCTATATGTGTGTTTTGGGAATGATGTTGCGGACCAAATGACAGAACGTTTTGATCTTAAAACTTGACAGTTTAAAGATTTTGTTTTGGTTACTGAGTTGAGGGTTTGTGTGACATTAAGGTGTAGCATAACATTAACAATCTGCATGAATCATTTTGTCAGTGGAAGGTCATTAAAAGCATAGTAAGATACCCGTGTATGTGTGTTTGGGTTTGTGCGCCCATCAGTGCTCTGCAGAGTGTGGCTTTGGTGTGCGGAGCCGCAGTGTCGTCTGTCTCTCTAACCTGGTAAGCAGTGTGCCCCTGGAAGGCTGTGGTGCAGAGCGCCCTCCTCAGGCTCAGCCGTGTAACAACGGGCCATGTGAAAGCCGGACTGAGTGGTTCACCGGGCCCTGGGGTCAGGTAAGTATAGACACACACAAAGCACACACACCACCACCATCTTTACCACATTTTAACATTTTGCACATAATGTAGATAACAGTTTGCTCTATACAGTGTATAATATAATGAGATGCAGTAAACTGATGAACTAAATGGCCCAGCAGTTTTCTTTTTCAAAAACATAAAAACAAAGTCCAGTTTATGATATCTACATTGTCTTCTTGTTAATAAATGCCTTCTGTTATACTAATATACGCCACCTTGCCAATAAAAAGTCATTTTAGAAGGACCAAATTATTGGGCTGCATCAAGCAAGGAAAAAAAAAACTACTAAGGAGATTTGAAATTAGTGGAACTTGGTTAGGAATCCTTTAACAGATTACAAAGGCTTGAAGGATACTGCTGAACCGTCAACTCTGAGTAACATACGCAACATGATGGTCAAATATGTGGTCTAATAAGTCCAGATTGAACCTATCCCAGAGTGATGGGTGCGTCAGGGTTAGAAGGAACCAATTTGAGGAAGTAGCTGATCCTACTCTCTTAACGGATGGTGTGTTTGGGCTCTCAGTGCTCAGCGGAGTGTGGAACAGGCAGCCAGCAGAGGACAGTGGTGTGTATGATGAAGTCTGAGGAGAGCTATGCGGTGATGCCACCATACGAATGCTCTTCCCTCGACAAACCACTCAGCCAACAGAGCTGCTCTGCCAAGGCCTGTGGAGCCAAGTGGTACTACACTGACTGGAGTGCGGTGAGTAACATGTTCTTACACACACACACACACACACACACACACACACACACACACACACACACACACACACACACACAAAAAAAAAAAGGGCAATTGTTTGGTTTAATAATAATCAGTTCTGTTTAGGTGGAAATATGGCCATTTCAAGTGTGCGTGTTTTTGTGTGTGTAGTGCTCAAAGACATGTGAGGGAGGATTCCGTGTACGAGAAGTACGCTGTCTCTCTGATGATATGATGCCAAGCGAGGGATGTGAAGAACAGGTGAAACCAGCAGATAAAGAGGAGTGCAACCCCGATCCATGTGTTCCACAGATTGGTGAGCTGATACACCATGTAAAACAATGCTTGTATTGTACAAATACTATACAAATACAATACTATACAAAATTCTACTCAGAGCTATATTCTCAACTATATAAAAATATACTTATAGCCATGCTACAACAGAATGAGCATAAAGTGCTATATACTTAAAAGTGCTACTGTATATACTGCTATATATCTCTCTCTATTTATACTGTAAAGATATCTATACTATAGAGAGAGAGAGAGAGAGACAGATATATACGCAGATAATTTATTTCTTGATTCAACGGGTCTGGCAGTAATCAGGCCTGGGTGTGGCACGTGAAATTTACCTTAGCTTTCCAAATATCATGGTTCATTCCAGATTTAGCAAAGTAAGGGGAGGTGGGCAATTACTTTTTCACATAAGAACACTTCTTAATAAATGAAATTGTCATTTTAAAACTGCTTTTTGTATTTACTGTGTGTTATCTGTGTTTTTTGATGATCTTGATAATTTACATGTGACATATGACAAATAAGCAAATAAAATCAGTAATATATAAAAATGTCTAGAAAGATATTACAATATTTTCCATTGCAATATTGATTTATTATATATATATATATATACAGTTAAAATGATTAAACAATAAGTAATGGCAGCAGATATTTATTCCATACAAATGTCCTCCTTATTTCCCCAGATGAAAAGTGTAAAGACAAATATTTCAACTGCAACGTGGTGGTCCAGGCCCGCCTGTGTGTGTACGATTACTATAAGAAGGCATGCTGTGCCTCGTGTACACGTGTGGCGCAGAGACATTCACCACACAGAGGCTACAGATAGAACAGGTCCGATGGTTTCATCAACCACACCACGCCCTTCCCTGACAGGCGCTATAAGCAGACACTGCTTACTACAAGACACTCTGCTTTACTTGCTGAGGACGCAGGAGGACAGCAAAAAAAAAAAAAAAAAAAAAGGCAGCAATATGATGCTCTTAAGAAACAGTCCAGAGCCTGGAATGCAATCTGTACATCACTCGACTGATCTGGATATACAGAAAAAGAGCATTTGTTTATGGTTAACGATTTATTTATACATATAAGAGGACAATGATTATACCGTGCCAAATAGACTCATCATATGGTGCTTCATCGTTAACTCAACTGAAGAATCGGACAGCTTCGTACAGAGTTTTATAGTATGTATAATATTTAATATTCAATTCCTTTACAACTATTGATTAACTATGCAGCAGAAAATGAGAGACTGAGCGACTCCAGTAACTGTGAATCTTGCACAGTATTTCACTATTCCTTTCCTGGTTTCTACACTCTCACTGTAGACACTTCACATGCTAAAGTTTCAGTCAACTCCTTTTTTTTTTTTACGTATAGGTTTTTCACATCAGCTCAGCCTCAGCTTAATAATGCTAATACTGTTCCTAATAAAGTGACTGCCTTCACATATGCGCAAGCATTCGTAAGAGTGTCTCGAACAATCAGGCTGCCTCATCTTCTCTATGGACAACAGACGCTGTGTTTATCTCTAGAACCAGGATGAAGCTATCCTCTCTGAGAAGGCAGTCATGGATGAGGAAAGTGGATTGGAATTTATTACAGCATTAACAAAGCATCGATGTCTATAGGAATCTCATCGGGGTCCAAGTCTAAAAAATATTTATCAAGCACAAGATTCATGCTGCATTGAAGGAAGTTTGCTTTTTGTATTTATTACAGCACGGTGCTGTTAAATTCTGGAATCTGGTTGGTCAGAAGGTGTTGATTAGTTTTCTCTAACAGCAACTCTGACGGTTGCACAATCACAGGTTTATAGTTCTAGTGTGCTTATTCCAATACGTTATTATTTCTATAATAAATGTGTAATTGTTAATACATTTATTTTTCAGTAAGGAGACTTTATTTAACATTTAATGGAAGGAGTCTCTAGTGTCAAAGTTTCATAACAGTCAGAGGTAAAGTTGTAACTTTGTCTCTTTAACTGTAAGGGGGGGGAAAAGAGAGTTTGGCATGGGAGTGACTGTTTATAGCTGCTATAACATAAATGATAAAAGCAACTAGCATGTTTCGTGGACATTTCACAAGATGAAACAGAACAATGAACATATTTTTCATTATTAAAATTTTTATTTTTTTTTAATAATCATTGGCAAATTGCCGTGAACACTTTGAGGGTGTCAGCACACCCTGTGCTAGTTTATATTCTGTTTTTGGCAACACCGTGAGTTCTACCAGTTTATCTAGAATGATTTCCAAAGCTCTAAGAGGAAAACAGAAAGAGAGAACATTACAAAATCATTTTAAATGTAAAACTCACCCATGCTCAGACATATTTTACCCTGATTGTATATTTAATCCCTTTCTTGAAGCTAATTTTTCTTAAGTTAGGCTAATAAATTAACCAGTTTAATGGATGTTTTTAAAAAGCAGCATTCTGCAGCTCATTCTGTGGGTGTGGATATGTGCAGAAAACTTTGTCTGATAGACGAGGACAAATTTGTACCACAACATTTGGACTTTTTGAGGTAATTATTTTAGCGTTAAAATAATGACCTAAATTTAAATACTCTAACATAAAAAACAAGTAAAATTAATAAATAAATATTTTTTATTATTATTTAATGTTTAGTTAATTAAGCAATGTTAAATGATAACAAATTTATTAAGGAATGTCCAGGTCACATTATTAGACACATTAGACTCGTTCTAGGTTTATGCTTCACAGTTACCTTTTAATCAGGAGTTTAAGTTCACTTCAATACAGCACTTCACTAAAGTTCCACACATAACATCGATTTTCTTTTCTCTTTAATTGTGGTTCTGTATTGTGGTTATTCTCTTTGGTTTGTGGTTACAAAGAAGCACCGGATGTTTAAATCTTTTAACTGGTTGAACACAGTGACTAATATTAAACTTATCTTAAACATAAGTGACATTTAATCAGTTTGAGTCAAATAATAATTAGGAATGTTTTTATCTGATTATTATAAAACTTTATGATTAATTATTAATATAACCCTTAATGACATACTCATATAACCATATAATGGCATAAAAGGTTGTTTCTTCCTATAGCTGATCCTTGTCTCAGTTAGATTTCATATTTGGCTTTGAAAATATTGAAGGCTGACAAAATAACTTTAATCAGTTTTCAATTATGTTTTATCTGTAATTGGTTTTTATTTGAATGCCATTCTACTGTCAGTAAAATATTATGTTTCACATTGACAAAAAACATCAATCCAGCTTAGTGTTAAGCGATATGAGTAGAGCATTAATAATAATAATAATAATAATAATAATAATAATAATAATATAAATTTGTGTTGTAAGACCTATTTGTTTCTAAGCAGCAAGACAGATGTCAATGCAGTGTATTAATTTTGTTTTCACTAACTTATATTAGTGTTATTATTGTTTTATATATTTATATTTTGGATTTCCTCAGTGTTTACATTTTGTGTATCATGAAACACAGACTCATGATTATCGTCTCAGAACAAATGTTGAACAAATTGTTTTACAGAACTGATTAATGACCCAGGTTTCTGTTAAGCAGAAAAACTTTCCACTTGATGTTTAAGCTTTGAGTCACTCAGTACAGTATCTGAATATGCCTTTTGTTTCCATAATGTTTTTTAATGTAGATATAAAGCTCGTTCATCTTGTGTAAAAACAAAAACAAAAACCTCCTGTAAATCTGCTCACATTTATTACTTATTGCATTTAATAACATTTCTTTCTACTTTAATTTTTACTATGATTTGTTATTTTTTATGTTTCATTGAATGTGTTTTGTTATTGTTATAAACATGATCCTAATAAGACTTTTTGTCTTATTATATATTTATATAAATAATGTACTTGTAAAATTCAAGCTATGTTGGTTAACTTAAGGGGTAGGGTTGCCATTTCAACACCCGAATGTCAATCACACACAGACTCTACAGGAAATTTGGAAACGCCAATTAGCCTAACCTGCAAATCTTTGGAATGTGGAAGGAAACCGGAGTACCTGGAGGAAACCTAAGGCAGGAATTGAACCCCAACCTTGGAGGTGCAAGGTGACAGTGCTAACTAATAAGCCACTGTGAAGCTGAGGTACACGTTAGTTAAAAATAATTGAAATACTGGAAAAATGTTGTGTGTTGATGAAAGGTTAAGGATGTTATGGTAATGTTTACCAAACCATCCCAAGGTTTTGCAAAGGTTCACAAGAAGTAATAAAAAAAAGTCATGGGAACATTGTGGTAATGTTTTCCAAATAACCCAGAGGTTCTGAATAGGTTATCAAGAGGATAATTAATATTTAAAGTTATTAGAATGTTATGGGAATGTTCTCCAAACGATCCCCGGGGTCTATAGAGGTTTCCAAGAGGTGAGCGTTTGTTACAGCAACGTTGTTACAGGAACATTCTCCAAACTGTTCAATAGTACTGCAGAAGTTCCAAAGAGATGGGAATGTTCTACAAATGATCCTCAGGTTAATGTTTAATGTTACAGGAACATTCTCTAAAACATCCTGTATCACTGCAGGGAGGTTAACAGTTTTTCAAAGTTATGAAATCATTACTGTAATGTTCTCCAAACACCTCAAGAGGTTAGTTAATATTTAAAGTTATGGGAACGTTATGGAAATTTACTCCAAACCACTCTGAGGTTCTGCAGAGGTTCCCAAGAGGTGAATGTTAGAAAATGACGCTAGAACATTCTCTAAACCATCCTGTATTACTGCAGTGGTTACCAAGAGGTTAACATTTTTAAGAAGTGTTATTAAATTGTTATATAAACCATCACGTATAACAGCATAGGCAGACAAGTGGTTTGTATGTTTTTGAGATGATTAAGGATGTTGTGTTCTCCAAACCATCCTGTTTTACTTGCACATTTTCTCAAGAGTTTAATTATTATGTTTTAAATTATAATTATTTCAAAACGAGAACTAATCAGAAACTGTTTTCAGAACGTTCCAGAACTCAATAATCGTTTGCTTCACGTCGCCATTTTGAAATGATGGTACTGTGCCTTTAATGAATCAGCTTTTATGAATCAAATCACGTGACAAGCCTCTGGCCAATCAGAATTAAGCACTCACTTCCTACTCTCGTGTGCAGTCCGGTATACCACGCGAACAGGTATTTATGTGCAAGTATATGTATATGGTCATTACAGATTTTAGTGCTTAATATCTTATTTTGCCTTCTACTGTCAGCTTTAAATCCTTGTTAATGCAACAATAGTGCACAATCACAACAACACTTTTTTCTCTCTCTTTTCCCTTTAGCTCTCATCACTGTGTGCCTAAGATGCAGGTCGAGAAATACGTTATTACTGGAGGAGGAGGATATTTTGGCTTCCGGTATGTAATAATCAATAAATACATCACTAAGAAATGTTTTCTTTTCTGAAGATGGACGTAGACTCTTGCATCATATTTGTTAGATCCATGCAGCACCCGTGTTCATCACTAGAGGGAGACATCGAACCATTACAGGTGTGGTTTAACGGTGCATTAGGTACCATAGGAGGAAAACTAACCTAGTTCTGAATGTGTGGAGGTGAATAAGATAACTTCCCTCATTGAACCCGCCATCATTTCCATATTTCCATCCGTGTACACAAAGCCAGACCTCCAGAACCTACAATCATCCAGATGACATCCCAGATGCTCACCTCTATAAACATGCCACGTCTCCTGTTAATGATTTAAAGGAGGAATCAGCGATTCTAATCTGAGATTGTTTTCCTAAATTCAAATTCAGATAATGTTCCTTCGAAGTTGGGCTAGATCTTTCCAGGGTCATGGGGGGGCCCTGATGAGGACAGGGTGACAAACTATCGCAGGGCACACAAACATCACACTCATTCACACACGTCAGTTAATCTAATCTGCGTGTCTTTGGGCTGTGGGAGGAAACCGGAGTACCCGGAGGAAGCCCACCAAGCACGGGGAGAACATGCAAACTCCATACACAGAGATCCGAGGTGGGAATCGAACCCGGACCCTGGAGGTGCTAAGGTGCAAGGCTAAGGTGCGCCGTCTCAATAAAAGAGAAATGAAAACTAAGTGGCACAGACCGCACCACACAACACTAATCCCACCAATCAGCAGCAAGGTGGGTTGCGTGACCACATTTAATATTAATACCGGTTAGTTAGTGTCGCTACCTTGGTGCCACAGTACGTGACCCTTAACTTTTGGGTGGGAGGGGCTTCTAAGGTGCCCTTAAGTGAGGGGTATATTTGTAAGGTTTCATAATATTATGCGAAATTTCCTATCCCTCTATGCCCATAAAACAACCCCCATATTGTGTTTACTGATTCCTTATATGGTAACATTTCCTATAGTCCGTGTTCAGACAAATATACATATGGCTAGCTTGTGTCGCTGAAACACTTTTTTTTAACAATGAACTGCTAATGTATTTCATATCATCTTTCTGTCCCTGAGTCTCTCTCTTTTTTTTTTTTTTTTTTTTTTATGTACGGGACATAGTACCCCAATTGTTCTGGGACAATGGCTTTTTTGGCTATTATTTGTGGTTTAGATTTCTAATTTCAATATTAATAAAACAAATGTTTCCAAACACAATCATGCCACTGATGTGGATTAGTTGCAGTAGTATTGTGTGCTGTGATATGGGCCATTTTCTTTTATTCCTATTTAGTGATTGAGCAATTAATTATTTTTAAAGACCACACACGGAGCAGACAGTTACGTAGATGAAAGTCACTAAATTTGATTTTAAAAAGTGTCTTTGATTAGAATCACTGACTCCTCCTTTAAATCATGGAGATGAATAGTGAAAAGGCATTGAAGCTTTTAAAGTTAATCTGTTTGTGTGTAAAGATGAGAACTTCTAACTTGAGCACCATTGCATCGGCCCAGGCAGTCGAAATGCATCGTGGGTAACGTTAACTAACGTGAAAATAGTCCAGCCGGCCAGTGTGAGGTTTAAACTAAGAAAGGTATACCCGAACCTTTTATTAAAAATGATCACTTTAATATTTTCAAAATAAATCTGTTCATTATAAATTTTAATGTCAAATTTAAGGTGAAAGTAATTGAGACAAATAAAATAAATTTTTTATCCCTGTGATTTCCCCCCCCATCAAAATAAACCTGATTAGTCATTAATTTGAAAAAAAAAAAAAAAAAACAGGCTTATTAAATAATAATAAATGTTCTTAATTTTCTACGCAGTCTTGCTCACTCTCTCAGTAAGAAGTCTTTCAAAGTGGTCCTGTTTGATGTGAAGCCACCCGGTGAAGCATTACCTGAGGACGTGGAGTTCATCCAGGGTGATGTCCGGGAATTCACACAGGTGGTAAACGTGTTGCGTGGCGCAGACTGCGTTTTCCACATCGCGTCATACGGGATGTCCGGGAGAGAGCAACTCAACAGGAGGCTGATTGAAGAGGTGAACGTTCAGGGAACGGAAAACGTTATCCAGGCGTGTGTGGATCTCCGGGTTCCTCGGCTGCTATACACGAGCACCTTCAACGTAGTCTTTGGTGGGCAGGTCATAAAGAACGGCGACGAGACACTTCCTTATCTGCCATTACACCTCCATCCGGACCACTACTCCAGGACCAAGTCGGTGGCCGAAAAACGGGTGCTAAAAGCTAACGGATTGCCTCTAGCGGGTGGAGGTGGGGTCTTGCACACTTGTGCACTTCGTCCAGCTGGAATCTATGGCCCGGGAGAGGAGAGACATCTTCCAAGGATTGTAGGATACATAGAGCGTGGCTTCTTTAGGGTTGTGTATGGAGAACCTGAGAGTCTAGTGGAGTTTGTCCATGTTGATAACCTAGTCAGTGCACACGAACTGGCTGCAGAAGCTCTGACAGATAAACATCAGCACCGTGCAGCCGGACAGGCTTACTTCATCTCAGATGGCCGGCCCATCAATAACTTTGAGTTCTTTAGGCCATTAGTTGAAGGTCTGGGTTACACTTTCCCCAAGCTTCGGCTTCCGGTTTCTCTCGTTTACTTCTTTGCATTTCTCACAGAGATGCTTCACCGTGTCATCGGCCGTGTCTACAACTTCCAGCCTCTCCTGACGCGTGCTGAAGTTTACAAAACCGGGGTCACGCACTATTTCAGCATGGAGAAAGCCAGGGCTGAACTCGGTTACAACCCCAAGGAGTACGACCTGGGAGAAGTGGTGGAGTGGTTCAGGAGCAGAGGGCATGGGAAAAAGCAAATCACTTCACCCATTAAACAACTCATCCTGGATGCGGTGTTGTTTCTTATCATTGTGGCATTGGTTCTGTCTTTCCTGCCAGTCGTGGGTCAATAAAGATCCAAAGCACAGCTTCCAGTATGTCCAGTTAAATTTTTCGGAAAACTAAACATGAGCTAAAAATAGTTCTGTTCTCAGGAATGTTTCAGGAACACCAAAAACATGCATTGTTTCAACGTTTCAGGAACCAGTCGTTGTTAAATGACATATTCTTATTAATTTCTGTTGACCAATCAGAGCGCAGTATGGTTAATATTTTCTTTAGCGCCCATCTCATCTCATGACTGAATACACAGCACTGTGTCATATACACCACAACATCCTTATGAAACAAGTCACATGACAAGAACTTTGACCAGTCACTGTAACATATCTACAGTATTAAAGGTAATTTTTTTTTTGTAATCATTAAAGTATCCGCATTCGACCATTCAGTAAGTGCAGCTTTTTTTTTGTTATTAACTCTATCATTGTGTTCTCATTGTATTAAATTGTATTAACAATTTTTAACTTTGTCATTAATTAACCTCATAATGTGATATTTATCAGGACCTATTTGTCCTGATGTTAGACTGGTTGGATTGCTTCAGTAATAATAAATGTGAGTTGTTTTTTTGCAATAATTAATATAGGGTGAGTCAAAAATGATCCGCTGTTTGATGTCCTGGAAGCACTTGATGAATAAGTGAAGACTTATGAAGTGCATTCATGGCATGCAGCTCAGCCTAAAACATCTTGTAATGTGGGAATATGAATGTTTGTTGACAGATGGACAAAGTGTATTGAAAAGCAAGGAGATTATCTAGAAAAAATGTTGTATTTGTTTTTCTTAAATGTTAATTAAAATAAAGCTAGAATTAATATAATTTTTTAATCATCCTTGTTTATGTTCACACCATTAAGCGCAAGCAGTACAATTTGAAAAAAAAATACACAATCGAGCAGCTCTATTCAGAAAGATTAATCGTTTTTGTGGCGTTTGTGCAACAGGTGGCTGATATGCCATGTAGGTGTGTGGGGGAGTTCAGTAACAGGTGTGTTTATTCTACAGATTTACAGAAAAAGAAATTTCTTGTACATTTTCTTCCAGAATTCTGCCTCAGTCCATGCTTTGTTTTGTGGTTGCACTTATTTCAAAAGCTATGTATGCGTTCAAGATGAAGTTTCAAGTGATTCGTGGGATTAACATGGTTTTCCTACTAGGACCACAACTGACCAGATTGGACTAAGTACTGGATTATTCTCAGCAGAATAATCTGTTTTTGAGACTTTACGCTCTTTGAGGCTTGACGCTCTAAGATGTGGAACACCATGGCACCCCAGGAGGGATATGTGTTTTAAAAAAATTATTACAATTATCTGGTGCACCTGAAAAAGTTTTTGGTGAGCAACAGAAAGTTTCTCGTGCATACCAGAAACTTTTTTCATGCTTACCAGATAATTGTATTCTTTTTACATGTCCCTTTAGGTGCTCCATACAACACTAGCCTGAATTTTTCAAGGCCTAGTGGTGGCTTGTGGTGCCTGATAAAGTCTTTACATCAGTGATCCTAATAATAATAATTATAAGAAGAAGAAGAACCTATGGCTAAATTGTTAAGCAGGACTGAGGACACACCACGGGCTTCGCTTTTCAAGACGAAAGGACGCAAATTGATTTACAGGGAAAAAAAATCTTTTTATACAAGCTTTTACACAAGAACTTTACGGTTTGGCCCATTTTGTGTTCAAAGATCTGTAAGCCATAAACTATTGTAACCATGTACTTCTTAATATGAACCTTACATATTATTAAACTTCTACTTCTTGCCTTTCTGACTTCCAGCTTTCTGTGCACGTTACCTTTTGTGCACAGTGGAGTTTTATGGACGTAGTTATATACAAATATGGCAGAAGATTTCAGTCTGATTCAGCTTATGCTTTAATTTACACACAGCTTTTATTTAACCCCAGCTACTTGATGCAGTGCCGGTCCCAAGCCCAGGGAAATTAATGGTTTGTATCAGGAACTGCATCTGGCATAAAAATCAGTGCCAATTTGTGATAGTCTGTACTGGCTGTGGCGATCCCTTGATGGGAGCAGCGAATAAACCAACATGCTCATTGTATTCAGATATACTACTGTGACTGCCGGGGATGGCAAATCACCAATCTGATATGATATTGCGATACCAAGTTGTCAATCCAATTTGTATTGCATCCTGGGTAGGTACCACGATTTTATATCCCAATTTTATAATATCATGTTTTTTTTTTTTAGATTTTGTTACAATTTTGTTTGAACAAACTTTTTTTTTTTGCTCCTACCATGCAGAACGAATAGTTTAGAGTGCACCACGTGTAGGATTATAGAGGAACTACAACATACTGTATTACCACAATGCAAACATACTGTGTATAAATAAAACATTACTTTTTAAAAAACGATTTTGGAGTCAGTGTGGCAATGCATTAATTCAGAAAGCGCACACAAAGAATTGCTATATATCGCTGAATCTGTTTTTTTCCACAGTCTCTACTAATTCAGGAGTAGGACCTTTGCTTTTAAAACAAGTGTTTTGACTTTGTTCTTCGGTTCCTCACACCGACCCACAAAGCATGCATTCCTGCAGGGGCGGCACATGAAACTGATACTGGGTGTAGTTACAATGCGAAGACGTGAAATAGGAAAAGACTTGAATGTGATATGTTTCACCACACAGGAGGAACCTGTGCCTCAGACCATGTGCTATGCGTCCTACCTCGGCCTCTAAATCAGACATGTTTTGTTGCTTTCCAAATGTCCTGTATTTATAAATACCTTGTATATTCTGGCACCACTGTGGAGAGACCGAGAGAGCAGTTTGAAAAGTTCACATAAACATGCAATTATTCTGGAGTGCATTTTGCATGATGCAAATTGGTTGCCAGAATCTTCTCTTGTTTGTTTAGTGAACAGTTAGTCAGGGACATCACGGGGAGGCATTAAGTACTCTTACTGATAGAAAAAGCTCCAATGGTGTCAGAAGACAAAACAGACCAGTTTTCTCAAGTGAGGGCTGGATGGAAAAGGTTGGAATAGCGTCCAGGTAGCTAGGAACAAGAGAGTAAACTTGTCCATGTTTGCTGCTAATGTTCTTGTTAGTCCCTCAGCTACTCCCATCGAGGGGTCACCACTGGAGACCATCCGATCTGCATACAACATCTCGGCACAGGTTTTTACACCTGAGGCCGTTCCTGGCGCAAACCCCTGCCTGACCCCACCTGGCAATTTGGGAACGCCAGTTTGTCTTGGAGTAGCTGAAGGAAACCCACCAAGCACAAGGAGGACATGCAAACCCCATGCCACAGAGCAGAGGCGGGAATCGAACCCAGACCCTGAAAATGCAAGGTGATAGTGTAAACCACTAAGCCATCATGCCGCCGGTTATCAACTATAATATTAAAACAAACACAAATGATTGGTTTCTTTCTTCGTAGATTAGCCTTTCGTTCTGTGATCTGCAACACTAAGAGGTCCGAAAGCCTTATTGACGCTTTAACGGAACGTCCTGAGTTGAAGTTGGGGTAAAAGTTCAGGAAAAGATGGGTCAGAGGTTCTACAGGATAAGAAATTGCACAGTAGAAAGAAAGAAAGAACAGTCTGAAAAGTTCTCATGTGATTATGGGGTGGCTTTTGCATGATGCAAATTATCACCCAGAAATTATTATTATTATTATTATTATTATTATTATTATTATTATCCTAGTTATTAATTTTTGAGCTCAGTTAGCCTTAAGCACAACCTCCTAGCACAACAAAAACTTTTGGGATCGATGCATTAATTTGACTTTCCCAAACAACCCTCCAATAAACCACTGCTTTAATCTTTGGCAGGACAGGATCCCCCGCCCCCGTTAACCATCCACACCCCCCCCCTTCTATTTTCCCTCCCTCCCCCTCCCCGCGCGCCCTTTGCTGAGCTCGCTCGCCGTCATTGTTCCGCGCGCGCATTAACGCGCATTCCAGAGCGGCGGAGCGCACCCCTGCCCGGCCTCGCGCGCCTCTCTCCCTCCCTCCCCGCATTCCTGCCCCTCACACACAAACGAGTCCCGCGCGCTGCTCCTCTGTTCCTTTTCTCTTATTTCCCTTACTCTACTTTCTTCCTTCATTATTTTTTCTTTCCTTTTTTTTAAAATCCCCATTTTCTGTCATGCCGAGTTTTTCTTTCTTTTCTTCTTCTTTTGCTATTTGCTCGACTCACTGGCAAACTTTTCGCGCGAGAAATTAAACGAATTTGTTCCGAGAAGGCGACGTTTTGTTTTGGGAAGGAGAGAGTGAAAGAGAGAGAGAGAGAGAGAGAGAGGAAATTCCTCCGCCATTGACTGCAAAAGGACCCTTCAACTTCAGCAAGCACCTCGTGCAGGAAACTTTGTTTTAAAGAGTTTGTTGTTGTTGTTCCGCCCCCTAAACCTTGTTGCTGCTTAGTGATTTCGGGGAATTATGCATGTCGAGGAATTCACGACAGAAACAGAGTGAAATGCACGAGCTTTTTTCTCGTTCTTCTCCTTGCATGCGCACCGAGAACACCGATGGATCGCTATTACGAGGAGGATCCTGCACGCCGAGCGAGCGAGCTGATGGAGAACCTGTCGCTGTGCGAGCCTTACCGGGAGCTCGAGCCCGACCTGGATTTCGGGCTACCTGAGCAGCACAAGAGCAAGCGCGCGCACAGAGACGCCTTCTACGTGGACGACGCGTACTGTAGCGCGAGATCCGAAGTCGCGCTGCCGTGCTACGGCGGAAGCGGCGGCGACCGGCACCGGAGATCGTGCGTTGTTCACGCGAGTCCCCGGTCGAGCCTCGCCGCGCCCGGGCAGCAGGAGAAGTGCGGGAGCCCGCGGTCGAGTCTCGCGCACTGCGACGGCGGCAGCGGCGCTCTCAGCCCGCGCTCAAGCTACGCGAGCACATCCAGCGACGCCAGCAAGCCTTCGAGCCCCGGCTACGTCTACGAGTGCGCGAGCCGCCCGAGCAGCAACCGCACGAGCGGCGTCAGCATGGGCTACGACCAGCGGCACGCCAGCCCTCGGTCCAGCATCTGCGGTCCGAGCAGCGCCGGTCTCACCCTCAGCCCCAGGTCCAGCATTTCCAGCCACAGCTCCAGGAGCTCGCGGAGCTCGCGAGGCTCCATGGGCGCGTGCCCGGAGCTACTAGTTGCCTCGTCGCCCCGCGCGTCCCTGCTGGAAGACGCGCTGCTACAGGACACCGGTGACGGCAGCATGCTCCACCGCGCGCACCTTCATCCGTTCACTGTGCAGGAAGAGATACACCACGGTGCCTCCACCAGAGCCCGCGCCCAGGGGCCGAGACTCAAACTGCCCTACCAGGTGACCCCTGCGAGGGACAGCGGCGCGAGCCAGGCTGAAAGGCGGCTCGAGGCCCTCACGCTCGAGCTGGAGAGGGAGCTGGAAATGCACATGAAGAAGGAATACTTCGGTAACGTACAGAGCATACTTATATCAACATAACTAAAATACAACATTTTTAAATAATGCACTGCAGTCAAAACGAACTCATGCACAACAAGGTGTCACCATAACTTCTTGATAAGGTAACAGCGTCTTGTAAAGTCAGATCTTCCTATTTCAGTTGCATTTTCCATCTAGAATATGCTTGTTCACTGGATTGGTACATTGAATAAACTACACTATATGGACAAAAGTATTTGGCCAAAATGATATTGTATCCAAATACATACATTTCAATATGAAGTTGGTCCCCCTTTTGCAGCTGTAACAGCTTCCACTCTTCTTGGAAGGCTGTCCACAAGCTTTTAAAGTGTTTCTGTGGGAATTTATACTCATTCATTCTATAGAGCATTTACAGTATGAGGTCAGGCACTGATGCTGGACAAGAAGGGCTCCGTTACAGTTCATCCCAAAGGTGCTTGATGGGGTAGAGGTCAAAGCTCTGTGCGGGCCAGTCAAGTTCTTCCACACCGAACTCATCAAACCATGAGTTTATAGTCTTTTATAGTTCTTGCTTTGCGTACTGGGGCACAGTCATATTGTAATTGAAAAGGACCTTCCCCAAACTGATGCCACAAAGTTGGAAGCATAGCATTGTCCAAAATGTCTTGGTATGCTGAAGCATTAAGATTGCCCATCACTGGAGATGAGGGGCCTAATTGAAACACCTGAACTCAATAAATAACTGATTTGGCCAAATACTTTCGTCCATATAGTGTACATTCTCAGCTAAAACGGGTTACTGAACTGTTCCGTACCTTTTTTTTTTTTAATGATTCCTTCCATCTTGAAATTCTGGTGCAGCATAGTTTAAGTTTTATGGTACACTATGTGCACCTTCCCAGGTAAAAGATACACATTATACTGTACGTATAATACCATAGTACCACCCCAATAAGAAATGTTAGAGTTTTGGTAACCTTTTGTGTGTAAAGTGTGTAATGATTATTTTAGTTGTATTCAGATTCACATCAAGACCTACATGGAGTTTGTTAGTTGGAAGTTCTGGAAGAGATATGTTGTGTACGGTATACAGGCTGAGTTATTTTGGTGGATTTGTCTTGATTATTAGGTTTGTGTCTTGTATTTCAGCAACAGCACTACTGTTGATAGTCTAAGTGCTGAAACAAAGGCCTGTGTTGTGCATCTTAAAGGGTGTGTGTGAGTCATGTGTGGTGTGTAGAAGTGGCTTAAGAGCAGGTGGGGTCGTTTCCCACATGCAGTCCAGGGTTTGTGACTGAGGTGCATTGTGTGCGGTGACTCCGCATTGTAAAAGGCTGGGATTAATCTCAGCCTGGGAAACCAAGCCGACACGGTGCACAGGTAACGTCTATTATTTTAGCGTTCCACCAGCGAACAGGAGCGTCTGGGCTGTTGTGTGAATCATGGGAATTTCTCCAGACATCAGTTCACCACTTACTTTACTCATTGCTGATGCTGTGTGCGAGACATTGTTTTGTTGTTTTGAGACAGGGTGGAATTGGAAGAACGTTAATCATACTTTTAAAAAGAAGAAATGTTAATTCTTCACTACTTACCTCAAATTAAGACGTGAACATGTTTAAGATGTTTAGACACCTCATGTACTTTTGCACTGTTTGATTTGTCTTTCTTTCTTTCTTTTTTTTACCTATCACCTTAGTGACACGGGAACCACTTGAAACCTAGACTTTTTTGTTTTCTTGAGTGAAACAGCAGACCTCAGATTAAAATGTGAATAAAATTCCCCTCAACAGAAAGCTAATTCACTGAAAGGGAAAGGATGCAGGATGTAAAAAGATTTGCTCGTTTTCACCTGGTAACTTTTCCATCATTTCGACTGAACTTTATTGTATGACTTCATGTGCTTTAGTGTTATGTGGCAGTTAGGACATGTTTGTAAGCCACGATATCTTAAGTAAGATAAAATTGAAATAAGACATGGTTATTACGAATGCTCTACTAAGTATTTATTACAAACATTTATTATTAAGTACCATTATACTCGACTACTTTTGATAGTAATGTGTGGTGCATATTTTTCTCATCCATGAAAATTGACTAGGGTTGTATTATATATATATATATATATGTATATATATATATATATATATATATATATATATATATTTTTTTTTTTGTAAAATTCACTTTTCGTCTCTCTGCCTTCTAGCATTTTCTAGTTTTCTCTCTTTGTAGCTTTTAGCTCCAAGTATAGGCAGCCAGCATATCTAAATAGTCACACACTCACCTCAAAAGATGCTAGGCTCATTGTCACGAAAGCTTGTATTTATGTTTGAATCTGACATAAATGTATCATTTGAATCTGATGTTTCTTTCAGATTAACACCACAAACCTGAATCTTCTTCAAAACGCTTTTAGCTTCTGTTGAGCTACATATTTATAGGTAACAGTTAGCCTGGGTTCATGCTAACAAGTTAGTCATGTCATTTTTTTTTTTAATTCTGGTAAGATGCATGAATTTATAAGGCTAAGTAGTTAAACACAAAGTAAGTAACAAAGAGTGTGGGCTTGGCCTTGTACTAGCGTGCTTTTCATATTAGCTGTTACAGATGGCAGAAAAATCGATTCAGTGATGTTTTGTGAATCTTATGTGTGGCAATTCATGTATCATCACATACATGACTTGAAAATCAATAAAAATATTTCAAATGTATATATGTTTGCATCTGAGGTGTAAAACATTGCTGTTCCTTTATAATCATACAGGTGGTGTGCTCCAAACTGTTTACACACTGGCAGGCAGTACGGGGTAGTAGCGAATTATTTGCTAAGTTTGTTTAGAATTCTTAACAAAATAAAATAAAAAAAATTGTATTGGATCAGGATATTTTACAAAATCGTGATACTTAGAGAATCGCAATACAAATCAAATAAGTACCGAAGTAACGTATGATAGTACCGTATCGGGTGATCCCTGATTAGCTGATTCCCTGATTAGCTGTACTATTTGAGTACACAAAAAAAAATATCACAGATGAACTCTGTTGAAGAAAGCATGATTATAAGCTTATCTTATGGTAACTAGTAAGGACTAAAGTTGCGAGGGAAGATCGGACAACGCAAGCTTGAGGATCGGCCGAGCCGATTAAAACGTCGCTGGTCGTTTGACGTGTATAGAAATACACAATCCTGTTCACATACGCTTTGTTTCTTGTATGCCTGAGCAGGGAGTAGTTACACGCTGTCAGAAACCACATGCGCAAGAATAACTCGATAACATTTGGTGTGATTATATCAGCATCCAGTGTGCTAAACATGATCTACCAGTTTGTTTTATTAGCATCATCACTGCTACCAAAGCAAGGTACGTTTTAAACACCAACCATGAGACTTGCAGACAGAAAGCTCAAGGTGAGGGTTTTGTGCCGAGTTTAACTTTTTATTAAAAATATTCCGTTTTTGAATCAACTTTGTGATCATAAGAACACAATGTTAAATGGTGACCTAGAAGAGTGCTTTTAATCTGTTATAGCTTTTAGCATCCTGTAAATTGGAGCCTTTCTGTGTGTTCTAATTGTGTGTGTGTGTGTGTGTGTGGTTTGCTCCTTGCATCACTGTTTGCCCGGTAACAGCATGCATCGGCTCTGTATCTTATCTCCAGCGTGCATTTTTATTTTTCCCGAGGTGTATGTGTGTGTATGTATTCATGACCACTAGCAGTGACAAACTGAAGCATTCATGAACCATTCTGGCTCTTTTGCACGTATGTCCATCTGAATGCTGATCAGTTACGCTCGCCCCAGGCAGGTCACAGCCGCTGACCAATCGCGTAGAGAGAGAGATGGGCTCTTACTCTGTGTTTCTGAACCTGTAGCGCTGTGTCCTGCTGAGACAGTTTCAGGACAATCTAACGATCTTTCTATCTTGGGTGAATGTGTGCTGTGTTTTGTATATACAGTTTAACTATGTGTCCCTGCATCAGCTGAGTATGTGTGTGTTCTCAAAAAAAAAAAAAAATCTTATCTCTTACTGGAACCACACTAATGGGAATTTTCTTCAAGGAAATTGTAATTCGTTCTGACACACATACACACGTTTTCTCTGTCAGTCACACAATTATGTTCTTACTTACACACACGCACACAAATCCTTGCTGCAGTAAAAGGCTAAATAAAGGCTTGCTGTTCCTGGCTGATCTAGCAATGCTGCAGCTCATGAGTTCATACACAGAGGTTATGTAAGAGCTCTTCTTTATCAGTGCATTATATACGACTAAACCCTTCGTACACTCGCTTTGTTCTCTTAAAGGGATGCTCCTGCGTTTTCCGGTCTCTTCATTACCGAGGGAATGTCTGTACTTTTCCCCATGCTGAATACAAAGTCTTGTTTCTTCTTACTTCAAGCTTGAAACTTTAAGTCGAGTTGTTGATACCATACAGAATTATTATGTGTGCTGTATTGAATAAATCGGCAGACAGATTGGCGGCGTTGTCCTCTTAGAAAGTTTATTTAAAGGTCCCACCAGCCCCACCAACCCTCTAAACACCATTGATATTTTGTCCCCAGTTTGGGTTTAGCCAGGTTCCACCTACCAGCCAGGTCTCGCCCATTGTTCCTCTACCAACCAGGAAGGGTGAAGATTTCCTTAAAGCTGAGGATTTCAACTTTTTAAAGTTCTGCTGGGGCTGTGTTACATGGCAGCATAACACACTCCGAAGACATCACTGTCTGCCCTCTTCCACATCCATGAGCTCACAAATAAATACGACTAGTGTTACTGTGATTGACAAGGAATGATAGATAAATAGGTAGATAGATAAGTTATTTATATTAAAGGAAATTACAGAATTTTTTTGACAAGGGAGGGAGTGTATGCACTTGAAATGTATATATATATATTTATATATAATAAATTGGTATCTATAACAGCTCTCAGTTTAATTGAAAAAAGCCAGACTTACATGCTATGCTAAATTAGCATATAATTCTAAACAATGTTTTTGATTTGAGACAAATCTTTGAAAGATGCAGAAATCACACCGATGGCTGAAATGTTTTAAAACAAAAGACAGACGTTGTTTGTGTGTTTAACATCCCATATTGCGACAGATGTATGTCCGTGTCCCAGAATAGATTTTACCTGTCCACATGGAAACCTAACAAAGACAGGATCGTATAGCCGTTGCCGCAGCTCGTCATATCTGAATGTCATAGCAGGCTACTGTAATTCCACCGCAGGTCTGCCGTAGGATTCAGTAGCAAGGCCACGAACAACCGAGACTGACAACAAACAGGCCGTGATGAAACATACAGTCGACCAAAGGCAGACCTGCGAGTCGGAGCTCAGCCACAGCCCATGCCGGCGAGCTGTACATCACTAGGGGTCACGTCATGGCTCATCACAGTTTGTGAGTTTGTAGTGATGCGTAGTAAAAGTTGTGAAAAGTGGGAAATGGGATTTAGAGTGCAAATGCCCTCCAAACAGCTGCCTTTAGATTTCCATTATGAGTGAGTTTTGAATAGATAAGTTCCCTGCACTTTTTGCCTGTGGTTATTTCACACATTACAAACACAGTGGAGGAGGAAAAACAGCAGAGTCGTTCTTTTATTCTGTTTTTTTTTCTGTCTTTTGCATTTGCTCATCGATTGAGATTTTACTTAGTTTTGTTATAAAACATTGGTTTTATTGAAAGCTTCTCTTTCTTTACCTCAGTGAATTGAGGAGAGGAAAGGTGCGTGTGAGTGCGTGTGTGTCTGTATGTGTGTGTGTGTTTTTTGGTACTCCTTTCGTGAGTTAAGTAAGTGACCATGGACACAAATTCTCTTCCTTTTGTTAAAAGGAAACTTCTGGGTTACCGTGACAACCTTGTCCCGAAAAATTGATAGTCATGCAGGGTGTTTGGCTCCGTGGCTCATGGTAGCGACCCCCCCCCCCCCCAACTTCCTCCCTCCATCGCTCTATAATGCTTTTTGAGTGTCTACAACCCATATCTCTCTCTCTCTCTCTCTCTCTTTGTGAATATTTCTATCTGTCTTTCTCTTTCTGATGCTTTCTAATCTCTCCCTTTTCTGTATTCTCACTTTTCAGTCTCTTACTATCTCATTCCCTTTTCTTTCTTTTACTTATCTCATATTCTCCCAACAGTACTTTCTCAATCCCTGGTTCCTCTGTCTCCTTCTATACCTGTCTGTCTTTTTTTTTTTCCTCTCTCAGTTTCTAACACTTTATATTCTATACTTTTCCCACATGTTCTCTTTCACTACCTGGTCAGGGGGCGACGCCAGACTCTTGGCACGTGACGCCGGCTTGGGCTCCAGACGCAACCGGTGGGGGTAAAGTCTGATTGTCTGCTCAGAATGATAATGAACACACTCACGCATGCACACACAAGCAAACACACACACAGACACAGGAGCATTGCGTCGGCCAGTGTCAGCACCGCTACACCCACACGTAGCCCCAGGCACTCTCTTGTGGGTAAATAAAGCCAGGTGGTACTTTCTTGCCTGAAGGATAGAGTAACAAACAGCTTGCTTATTTGTTTCCAAGCTCGTTTGAAAAGACAGTTGCAGGATGTGCATTCTTGCGCTTTTATCGCCATGGGAACTACAGTCATCCT
This sequence comes from Clarias macrocephalus, assembly GCA_011419295.1. Taxonomy (NCBI): domain Eukaryota; kingdom Metazoa; phylum Chordata; class Actinopteri; order Siluriformes; family Clariidae; genus Clarias; species Clarias macrocephalus. Next base: position 181,064 of record JAAGKR010000282.1, read on the forward strand.
CCTTGATGTTTCTTCATGTGGGCTCTGTATAAATACACCACTCCATTTCAGTACAGATATATGCACGATCCAGAAGGCTTTATTTAAACGTTGGGATTGGGAGTTTGGGACGAGGGCATGGTTTTCCAGCTCCTACAATGCATTGTGGGACATTTGCCGGGGATATTTTTTTCTGCCAGAAATGCTAGATGCATTGTGCAGGCCAGTTCAGTGATGTATTTTTTATGTTTATAAAAATACCATAAAAAATACATCACTGGCATCAATACATCATCAGCAGTTGTTTTTATTCAGAGTGACTTGCAAAAGCCCCAGCGGTGGTGATACTGGGAAACACTATGATTTTCTGCATTCTCAGCTAAAGTAGTTGTCAGACTAAATGCGCAAAAAAATTCCTGAAGGACAAGAAAATTTAAAAGACAAAGAATGTACAAGCCGCATGCTTTCTCCTTTTCTATCTAGGAGAACTCTTGAAAACAAAAAAATTTAATTCAAAACTGTACACAGGGGTCTCAATTGAATAAAAGCATCCTTTAAGGTAGTGCAATGTTACTGCTTATTTGGTATACATAATGTGTATCACAGAAAAGTATGTGATGTGACATATCATCCAGCCCTAATTCTGAACACTTGAGTCAAAAACTATCCACTGTCTGGCTGTAGAATATATTTTAATTCACTTTTAGAAAACATAAATACATTATTTTTCGACGTAACCTCCTTGCTTTTCAATACATTTTGTCCATCTGTTTTAGGCCAAATGTTTTAGGCTGAGCTGCGAGCCATGAATGCATCGCTGCCTTCACTTCTTCATCAATAAATGAACCTTCATCCTTGTAGGGCTTCTTTCAAACCAAAGAGGTGAAAGTCTGATGGAGTGAGATGAGGACTATAGGGAGAATGCTTTAACACTTAAAAAAAAGTTTTGTGGGCAGAAATTTGCGGACGTGCGCTGTCATGCAAGATCATGATGCCCTTGGATAGCAGTCCTCGGAGTTGAATCCGAAGTTTAGACTCTTCGATAAGCGTCCCACTGTAATGACCACTGTTGATTGTTGAACCTTTTTCTTGAAAACTATAAGCGTCATTTTTTTCCCATCGATTGAGGCGATTGAGGATGTTCCCATTCCAAACTTTGCCGTTTGCTCTCAGACTCTTAATATAACCAGAGTGCGGATAATTTTCGACTCACTTTCGTAGCTCTAATCATTTGAATTGTCTTTACGTTTCATTTAAAATAACCCGCTCCCCCAGGCTAATATATTCTGAGCACAGCAGGATCCTGTTTCTCAGTAAGTCACTGGAACGAACAGCGGTGCAGCAGGAAGCGGCACAGGTTTTGCTCATGCAGAGAACAATGCAAACCATAGCAGTTCTCCAGCTGTTCCTCATCAGAAACCCCAAAAGTCTTAAAGAGGAAGTGCGTACCAGTGTGTACCAGGTGAGGCTGCGCTGATCAGGGCAAAAAAAGAAAAAAGAAAAGCAACACAAAGCTGGAAGGAGTTGATTTGCGGCGGGAAGTTGTCTAGCCACGCAGACAGGCCTGGGTCGGCTTACTGCTGGAGCGCGATGTTCTGGACCTCGTGACTGTTATTGAAATTGAAAGGTATTTCATGCTGGCAGATTTCCAGACGTACTGTTGGCCCGCTTAGAATTTTTGAAGTGTATGGTCAGTCACTTGAAATGACCACCACCGGGTTATGATGGGATGGCAGGAACTATCTTGGGTCTGTTTGCAAGGAAAATTAACATACAGTCATTGAATTTCTGTTTCTGTTTACCTGTTTAAATTTGTGTCTTGCTAAAAAAAAAAAAAACATTATTAAGGTGAATTCTTTATGCTGCATGATTTAGGTCAGTGTGAGTCAGAACCTCAATCTTTCATTCTGATTCACACTTAGACTTGTCTTGTGTATATATATATATATAGCCTAAATGATTATTTAAATATGGCTTAAATTTAAATTTTTTCCTTGCATATGTTGTTTAAGCAGTCAAAATGACAAAGAATGCATTAAGTTCCCAATATCCGAGTACCATTTGTATGTGGTTTCATATTAAGTGGGTTAAAAATAGATTAATGGACTGTTTCGGGGTTTGCGGGAAGGAGGGTGAGAGGGGCGATGAGAACGAGACAGAGGGGACTCGCCCAAAGCCCAAGACACTGAACGGCTTTTTAATACGTTTTTGAAGTTTTAATGGATGTAATTGTATTTTCACTTTAGTTTGCGCTGGAGGTTCGCTTCAATGACCAGCATGTGGCAAAATAACAAAACAAAAGCAATCAAGCCGTTGGCTTAATAACTAACCTGAAGCTAAGAAAACAATATCTACCCTATCTCTTTACCCCCAAAACAGGAAGAAAACAAATAAACGAACAAATGGCATCTGTTATCCCACCTATTCCACTAAGCATTCTGGGTTTCTAGTGGAACTTTATCACACTTGGTATGAGCGCTTGAGTCCAGGCCCAGGGCTTGTTTTGGCGTAGAGGCTCATAATCACATGTTTTGTTCACATTCAAGAATTCTACTCAAGCCAAACATCTATTGTTCAGCTCCTTGCATCACTTTCATTAAGGAGGAATTGCAAAGTATTAGGTGCAAAGTTCATCAGTTTTTTTTTCCCTCTTTAGAAATGGCTTCAAGCATGCAGATGTTCTTGTATAAGAAGATTTTTATACATGCAGGCTGGGAAAAGACAGGCTTTCTTAGACAGCAATATTGCGCTGATGTTGCAATGTCCAGTCTTATGACAGTACGAACAGGACATACTGTGAGAAATTGAACGACATAGGTATCGTCCACACCGGATGGGGCTCACTTCTGGGTTTGGTGGATGTGAAACCCGGATTATCATTTTTTTACAGGAACAGGAATCACAACTATGGACTGCCTCTGCGTCTGAAAACAGCATTTCCATCTCACTAAGTCTGGAAGAAAAAAAAAACCACATTGAGTGTGAAAAATGACCGAAAGCTGCATCAGAGTTGCAGGGATGTACTGTAGAGTGTTGGTTTGGTCAGGTGTCGCGTATATTTAGATTATAATTGCGGTTAGTAGAGCAGAGGGAGAATAGAGAGTGCTTTGTACCTTTCTCCTAGCACTTGCTTCTACTTTGACATTTATTAGCGCAACATCTGTGCAGTGAAACTGCTCCATCCTCTTATACAAAAAGACACAGACAGTCATATGATACGAGATGTTCGTAACGTGAACATTAAATGCGTAATGGTGCACATGAAGGTACAATTTTGTTCTCGAAAAGTAAATGTGTTTAGAGCAACTGACAATATTTTGAGTGATTTCTATTGAGGCACGTTATAAAGCCGTCTTTCTTCGACTTGTTGAGCTGCTGCTGTTCTTGTTTAAGGAGCAGCAGCAGGAAACACATCTCTAACGAACTGTGTGAATGTATCATCCCAGCGGTTTGGATTATGGAGCTCCAGACGCTTGAGGAATGAATCAGTTCAGCCTGGAGTCATTTACCAGTTCGAGCTGGAATACTGACGCTCTAAAGATTCATATCATGTGACTCACAGGCCTCCTGTTTATTTGTTCATTCACCCATGTTGCATGTGGGGGAGTTTCTGTGTGTGTGTGTGTGGCGTGTGATTCGACCCCCCCCGAGTGCGGCGCTGTGTCTCGGAGGCGTGCTGACCTCGTGGCGACCCCAGGCTTTGACCCTGCCCTCGCTGTGGAATGCGACCCCCCAGCGGAGACCGGCCATGCCGTGCGTGAGAGCTCTTCAGTCATCTGAGCGCCTTGTGCTGATTCATTCTCCCATAATGCCAAGCTATTGCTCTTTAACTAAAAGTGTACGATGACCGCTGCTCCTTCACGCTCTAGCGATTAGCATGTGGAGTAGCACTCGGAGTATTATTACAGTACCTCGGCAGTAACATACACAGCTTCCAAAAGTGCATCCGTGCAAAATCACACAATTTTGAGCTCTTTAACGAGATGAACGGGTGTAAGAAACGTTCTAGATCGCGCCAGCTCGCTGTTGGGCATCGAGCAACAGTGCGCTTATTTGTGATCAAGACCTTAACGCTTGTATGTGCAGAGATGTTGATGGGGATTATGATAAGTTGTGGTTGAGCCAAAATGTGATATGGGACAATGCTTTCCTATTTTGCTGTAATGAGTATGAATAATCCCTTTCCAGCTTGCACAATCAGAGCTTGTCTCTAGATTATTGTTTTATATATGTAGCTACATTTACAACATAGAAGATTAAAGAAATCCATGAAAATATAGGGGAGATAACACACTGTGGTTTAGATGTGTGTGAATGTTCTTAGTGCGAATTGAAACTCCAAGAAAATATTATCCTGTAGCAATGAGTAGCCTGTGAAGTGCACTAGGACCACGGAGCCTATTGGGCACAGAATGGTGTTTATGTGACACTATGTCACTTATTTACTACATTTATTAATTTGTTAGTTTATTAATTCAAAGTAAAAGTTTTATCCTTGCCAGGGTTGCTCTGGTGTTCGTTACTAATTTATTGCATATTGTGTGAAAACTAGAAATTTTGTGACCTGGCGCAGAAAGAAAAAGAATAACCGAGGGAGCCTGAGGGGAAGTTTGAATCTGTGTGGTGAAACTTTCCGCCGTGGGGGGGTGGGGGTGGTTCACGCACACCTGTACTGCAAACTGTAAGGTGGTCTATATAGGTGGTGTGAATTCTATCAATATGAACACAGAAGTTTGGTTTTTGATTTTTGAATCGAACGCTCGAGGAAACAGTCAGTTCATAATCGTTTACCAGCTTGAGATGAATAAATGACTCAGTGTCATTCAGCAGCCTGAGCTGAAATACCGAAGCACCAGTGATTCATATTATTTTGGAAAATGCCAGACAGGTAGGATGCACTGATATCAGCATGACACATGGACAGGATACAAGTAGAGACAAGCCACCTTAAAATTTGAATATGACAGTGCGTGAAGCTGTGTCTCATATCACATTATGCATTAGTCTTCTCACAACAAATCCCAGCCAAATGTGGTATAAAAAAAAAAAACTCAGAAAGGTAAAGTTTACACAGAGGGTTTATTGTAGTTTAGCTATATGGATGTAACAAGATCCATAAAAAAAATTAAATAAAAAATGTCAAAAACCAAACCTCAGTGTTTATATCCATAGAATTCCCACCTCCTATATACACCACATTACAGTTTACAGTACAGGTGTATGCTGATGGGAAGAGAAAGTTTGACCATTTATGTGGGCTCTTATATGAGGTGCTGTAAACTGGCGGTTTCTGATGCTGGTCTTTCTAATAAACGTATCCTCTGCAGCAGAGGTAGCTCTCGGTCTTCCTTTCCTGGGACGAGCCAGTTTCCTTATAGTAGTTGATGGGTTTGGCAACTGCAACTGGGGATCCTTTTAAAGTTCTTGAGATGTTTCGGATTGACTGACCTTCATTTCGTGAAGAAACAATGGTCTGCATTTTGTCTTTATTTACCGACTTATATAAACGGAGTAATAATATACAGCATATTCTGGGTTGTTTAAGGTGAGGTCTGCCTTTTAATTTAAGTAAACCTTGAAAGCCTGATTAAGTACAGTTTACTACAGCTACTGTAGCTACCAATCTGAAAATTGCTTTATACTGGCTATCCAGTCCATGTATGTTGCATGTGTATCAGATGTATAGTAAATGTGTATATGTGATTAGACATTAAGCTACTGACAATATTCGGAGTGATTTCTATTGAGGCACATTATGAAGCCATCTTTCGTGCATAGGAGTGAGGTAAAACGTGGAGCAGATAGACACAGTCGACAAGTATCGTTAGCCTTAATTGTTATCAAGTAGTTTACAGTAGTTGCAGTTACGGGGTCGATCGTGTGTGTGTGTCATTAGAATCAAACTCCACAAATTATGTGCACCATTTCTGTCAGATTTATCAGCGATTTCAAACCCTTGCGCAGGTTTCTGTTTCAGGTTTAAAGGTTTCTACTCGTTCATTAGATGACTGGAAATAGAACTGGCCAGATTTGACGACTTTACTACAAGCGCTTCTCTGAAACTAGCGAGGCACCAAAATGGAGATTACTGTCTGAAACTGAAATTCAATTTACTTGTGTTGAAAGAGGCATAAATTTCTGCCCTTTTTTGGCTGAAAAGTTTCAGTGCCTTCATATCTGAATCTTTGCGCTGGATGAAGTTTGACATATTTTCTGGTCCAGTTCACTGGCATATTTGTTTTTAATACATGCCATGCATGCTGACAGATTTCCCCCCCCCCCCTCCCTCCTATTTAATATAGAAACCCAAGCAGCTCAGTTTGGTTTCGTTTCATACTGTGTCAGTTGCATGTTTTTATGATTAACACACACCACGTACACTTTCTGTGGATCGAACGGTGAATTCTGACATGTGTGTATGTGTCGTTTCAGGTATTTGTATAAAATGCGGGAAAGGCGTGTATGGAGCGAGTCAGGCCTGCCAGGCGATGGGGAAACTCTACCATACTAACTGTTTCACCTGCTGTTCATGTGGTAAGTACACACACACACACACACACACGCACGCACTTGTTCACACACCTGCCCACCCTTTCACACCTTGCTTTCCTCATCTCTCATTATTTATTTATTTATGACACATATTCCTGAATGTCTGTATGAGCGTGTGAGTTACAAACACACACACCCGCTCCAGTGATTCCGTGTCACCTGAGTCTGACATGGTTTCCCGTTTCACACGGAACAGTGGAACGCTCTTCCCCCCCCATTTCTCCTGAACAGAGATACACTTTCTCCAGGATTATGGCGGAGCAGATCACTTTCGCGTTTGTCCGGATGCATTGTTCTGAGCAGGAATGCGCATCATCAGCGACTACACCTCCAGCTGCAGAGACAGGGGGGGACTGAGGGGGCCCTTTATGGTGCAGTTTAGATCATAAGATGAGCTTGAAGTTTAGTTAAAACAAATAAGATACACAATGAAACAGGAATCCAGATGTAGTTTTAGATCCATACAACCCTATAAAGAAGAACAGTACAGAGTGTGTGGAAAGCATGTTCATTATGAGCGGATTGGGATTCTGGGATGAGCGCAGGACATTCTTTAGGATTACAGCAGCACTAATCCGCTGCACGGGCGTGACTTGAAGTTCGTTTTTGGCATTGGTTAAAGTGTATAAAGATTTAACCTTAACATAAAGCTTTATACTGCATAAGAAAGAGTGTTGAATGTTTAATCCAAGTAATTTTTTGTTTTAAGTTACTTATTCATTGGTTAGATGTTTCTGTGAGTCGCCATGAATAAGGTGTGTGAATGATTGTCCGTTGGTTTTAAATGATTTTTTACATACCATAGTGAATTTCAGAAGAGATCGAATTTAGCATTGACTTAACATTGATTTTTGACGCTTTATGTGTTTCAATATTCGGCTTGCCAGAAAAGTTCACTTAAGGGGAAAGAGTGCGAGAAGCAATAGATGCATTTGCTTCTGGTAGCAATCACTTTTATTCCATGCTGCCTTTCTCTAGATCCTTTCTGACCTGTGAATTCACAAGACTCTCTGCCTGTCTCTCTGTGTCTTTCGGGCCAGCAGAAAGCATGATGGTCTGTTAAAAAAAAAAGAAAAGGACCTGATTCTTATTAAAGGTGCCATATTATTGTATTTTTAAATGTTAACATCTAGCGCTGTATGAAAGTCTACATTCTTTGCTTGCAAAGATTCAGACATTCTTACATTTTTATGTAGTCTTGGGAGGAAAAGTTCAGGGCTCCTGAAGTACTTTTTTTGTTTCTCATTTTCAGTCCAGTCCCTGTACCTGAGCAGTTTCAGAGGAATGTTTTTGATTGTTGAAACCACGCAGTGACTTATAATTCATTTAATTAAACATCTAACTTCAGGTCTGAACCAGTGAGAAACAGGTGCAGATGATGACAGATGATCAGGAGGTGATTAGTGTACTGCTGATGCTGAAGGCCGAGTGGTTGGAACAGACGAGAGGGGAAACGAGGTTGCCGTTTCTTTAATGTAATCGACATCATTTAACTTAATTAAATATAAATGGCTAGATGGGGCAAGACTTTTGCACAGTGCTGTAAGTCTTCAAGACCTTCACAACATGCCTGCTAATGTTCCAGCTGAGATACTACACAGATCTTGCCCCGTCATCCCGTCAATGTCCCGGCACCCCTGAAATTTCCTATATACTGGTTTAGTGTCTGCAGCTTTAAAATGCGGATACACTACTGCTTATTTCCCCACATCACCCCTTAGTGGAAATGCTTTTTTCTATCCAGTCAGAACACAGTAAAAAAGAATTTCCAAAAAATTGCTATGAAAATTGTTCTATCTTATTTTTTTTTCTTTTTTCTAGAATGATGAGAAATTTAAGGGCCGTGTTCAAATTTATGGAAAAAGGAAAAAGGGGGGGGGGTTGATTTTTCTCTTTTTTTTTTATCTGTGTACACCCAGTCTCGAGACCAATGTGAATGTCAAAAAATTATCAAAAAGTGAATTTTGCTACACAGGTGTCCATCAAAATGTGCTACCTGGTCAAAAGACCTTTCGTCAAAAAATGCTACCATAGCATGAATCGATTCACTCTACTGTACCCTATCAAAAACGCATAGTTGATCTGTGTATCTGAGGTCCAGGTTCGAGCACCACGGTCAGAGGGTCGCCACACCCCATACAAATTCCTGTGTCAGGAAGGCCATCCAGTATAAAACCTGTACCAAGTTGTGTGTGAAGATTGTATGGTCCACTGTTTTGACCACTTGACTGGAGCAGCCAAATAAATTGTTTACTGAAGAGGTAACTCTACTATAACAGTAAGTGCAGTATGTATTGAGACTTTATTCTAATATAGTTACTGAAAAATTTACGGGTAGCATTTACTGATAGACACATATATACCCATCAGATAATGCTCCCAGTACATAATCGACAAAATGAATTAAACTGTTCCCAAGTTCGAAAAAAAGATTAGTAGCATGTTTTGGCAAAACAGCCTTTAAGTCACAGCGTACAATACTTTCTTCATGTTAAGGACGCACATCTGTTGCGCAATAACTGACATGTGGTACAGGTTGTATTGTGGTGATGTTCTGGTTTTCTTAGACCTCTGGACTCAAATCGATGGTCACTGAAGCATCTCTAATTCCATCTCTAAATCCTGTTGTGTTAAATCCTCAAGAGTGCTTGAAACACTACAAATAAGTCTACATGGGATTGAGTAGATTTTACTTTGTTGATCATTTTGGGACTTGATCCTATTCTTGAGTCTGTGAAATCCATTCCCTTAAGTTCTCTTAGTTTTTGTTTTGCTTGTTATTCCTTTTTTAAAGGTACAGCGGAACTCATCTGTGTGTGTTTGTGAAATTATGCTTATGTGTATAACCTCTTTGTTACAGAGGGTGACTTGTGGTTGTGTAATTGGGAAAGTGAGAGAGAGAGAGAAAGAGAGAGAGAGTGTGAGCGCCCTCTCGGTCATTTTGTACAGGAGCTCGGCTCTGTGTAATTGCTCTGTGCTCTTGGCTCTGTCCCACAGCTGCAACCTTTTCTCTTCAAACAGCCAGGAATTCCCTCCCACCCTCCGGAACTGGACTAACACACACACACACACAAACACAAACCCACACACACGCACATGCACGCACGCACACATACACATACACACACGCACACATACACACACGCGCACACGTCTGGCATGTACACATTTACATATTACCACATGCACACCAAGAGCCAGGCACAAATAAAATGCACTTCTACACTACACACACACACACACACAAACACACACACACACACACACACACACAAACACACACACACACACACACACACACACACACTTCTCTTGTTGTGTCTTTCATCTAATCTTTTTTATATTGTATGTTTTCCTCCTTCCCTTTTGTTTTCATCCTTTTCTCCTCTTTTCTTTTGCTTCTTTTTCTCTACAGTTTTCCTGTTTCGCTCTCTTCTCTTCTCTTGCTATAAAAATTTCAATTTGTTCCTTTCCTTGTCTCTTTTTCACTTTTCTCTGTTTGTCCGATTCTTCTTTGTTCATTTTTCTCTTCTCTTTTGTTCTCTTCTCTTCCGTTCTCGTGCTCTCTCTCTTCACTTTCATTCCATGAATTTTTTTCTCGTCTCCTCTATTTTCTTTTTGTCTCACCTATACTTCATTTGTCTCTTCTGCACATTCGCTTCTCTTTTCATGCTTCCTCACCTCACTCTCTCATTTTGTTCCCCTCTCCTCTTCAGTTGTTATTGAGCATATTACTCCACCAGAGCTGACAGCGTGTTCAGATTAGAGCTTCCTGTGGGTGCCAGGAGGTTAAATGAACTTGGCGTTTCACGCACATCCGCCTGCTTGTGTTTGGTAGCATGTTGACCTGAAACGTATGTGTGTGTGAGAGAGATAGAGAGAGAGAGAGAGGCTGGGTGAGTGTGTGGACTAGCAGGCCTACACATGCTCACAACCAAAGGCTAGAATTCCCCCTCACGAATAAAACACAGCCAGTGAGTCATCACCTCCGCATCCCATCATGCACTGTGCCCATCTGCAGGTAATAAGGACCCGCTTGTTCTCTCAACTCACTGTGTGTGTGTGTGTGTGTGTGTGTGAGGAGAATGGGGGTGCACGCAGGAAGGACAGAATTACAGCGAGCATGTTTTCTTTCATAGCATTGGGGAAAAAAAATAAGAGGCAGCACTGTAGATGTTTTCTCTTTTTTTTCTGAATAAGCAGAAGCAGAAAGCGTGTTTTTATTTAAAAGCAGATAAGAGCTGCGTTACGCAGAGACGGCGCTGATCCAGGTGAGCTTACGCAACTGCTCACGTGCCTCAAGATTCTTTTCTAATCACACCAGTTTGATGTTGATGTAGAAATAAATGAGCTGGAGATAACGAGACGTTAAGGGGAAAAGGGAGGGAACGATTTAGTCGAGGTGGAGGATGTGTAGGCTTCAGGATTGCAAACATCTCCCTCTTTTTATCCAAGCTTTTCCATGCATGGGGTCAAAACACAGGCAGGCATGCTAATCAAAGGAAATTCCATTACCGCCAATCCCAAACAGGCAAAGGTCAAGCACAGAGGATGCTAAACAGGCAAAGGAAGTAACTAGGTGAAGCGTTAAGCAGAAAAAGAGAAGCTTCAACTAAGAAACTCAGCTGGACTTCCAGAAAAAAAACAAAAACATTGCTTATTGTTCAAATACAATAGCAAATCCTGAAACACAGGAATTTTCCCTCAAATCCTGGACTGTGTACTACATCGCTAGACCAAAATAAACCCAGCTTTAAGCGTAGTGCTAACATTATGCACTAAGTTGCTCTTTCATTTGCTTACATGCAAATATCTGGATAAGAAGCTAATATTCAATTCAACGGAATTAGATTTTATTTATAATTTTGACAGTTTGACAGTCACAAAAAGCGGCTTCGCCGAATAAAAAATTTATGAATAAAATCGGTTTAAAATGTGTGAGGAAATATTTATACATCAAAATGTTCAGATCGTCCCTGATGGGCAAGCTGTGGGCGACGGTGGTGGGGAAAAACCCAGTGAGATGACAGTAGGTAGAAACCTTAAAAGGAACCAGACTCAACAGGGAACCCATTCTCATTAGCATGATACAGTATCAGATACCTGGGATTGATCTGCAGTTTCACTGTGTGTTAGGAGACTCTGGAAGTTCAGTATAACAGGAAAGGTGCTTAAGTTAACATGGAGTCCACTTTCATTATTGGAGGCTCAGATACAAAACTGTGGGAAATTCAACGGTCTTGAACTATTCAGTAATACATTGAGTAATTCTACTGAGTGACTCAAGCCATCAGAGAACAGCTGTCTGCATCAGCCGAGTCCAAGACCGTCTTCATGGTCAAGTGGAATCGTCACGCATCCCAAGCAGACCACACGTGGCCTCCCTGTGACGAGATCTTCAGCCAGAATCAGGGCACCAGGATGAGTCAGACAGGTCCGGAGGGCAGAGTGGGTCTCAATCACTGGCAGCTCAGGAGCACCAAGTGTAGCACGACAGAGAGAAAGAAAGAATAGAGAACGAGAGATTACAGTTAGATATGGTCACAGTCACATAATGTATAACGTGAGTGTATTCTTTTGCGCAACGTGCATGCAGGGACTAACTATGATAGCGTAAATAAAATAAAAAAGTCATCATGTATTCGCTTTTAATGGAAATTAAAAGATAAATATTTACTTAACTCATTTACTAACTTAATTTATTTATTAGGGAAACATTAGACAGATAAATAGTTTGTAAATCTGATCTTTTTTTGCTTGTTGGAATAAATATATTCTTTCTGCACGGTTGCCCCTCAAGACCGTAACACTGCATGAGCTGGTGAGTTTCCAGGAGGAAATTTTGCTTCTCATTCCCACTAGTCTTTACTTCAAACTTTCATCCAGTGGGGCTGTAGCTGAAGGAGGCGCTCTGATTGGCTCGCCTCTCACATGTAGTAAAGCATCTAACCAGTAATAGTTGAGACTGAATCATAACACAGGAGGCGGGATTTATCAGAAAAGATGATTTAAAACGATAAAAATTATATTATTATTGAATATTTTCTGCAGATTAAGCTCTTCACAGAGAGCAGCACCACTTTGCGCGTATTTAAAAAAAGTTATATTCTGATGAAATGCGTTCAGCATGGATACACCCTGCTTATCAGATCAATGCACATGTAAACAGTTCAGTAGGAATCTCAGATCTGATTGAAGAAATATTGGCTGTGTAAACATCGCCTATCCACTAATAAAGTGGCTATGTTTTGCTTTGTTACTGCTTTTGACTAGCGGGACAAATGATGGTGTTGAACTTGAAGCAGATAATATATAAGTACTTCTATGTCCAGTGGTCTTTACATATTCTATTCTGTTTTTTTGCTGCCATTTATATTTAACAAGTCATGTCTTAGTTCACTAATCAGACTGGAGAGGGAATATGAAAGTCTGTGAAAACTCCCTTTTTTGATGATGAACTCTCTTCTTTGATTTTTTGCCTTTTGATCTGTATGTGCAGTGTATCAACACACTAGCTGCATTAGAAATACACAGTAATACAGCTAATACAGTTAACACAAGACAAAACAAGACTAATGATAAGGAATAGGTAAAGGCCTTAAATTTGATCATTTAAGATGAAAGACTTTGTTTAATTTAGAGAAAGAAATTCTCTATGATGACTTTGTATATATAAGATTTAATTTTATTTCTTTACCTCTGGATGTTTTTCCTTCAGCTAGCATTCTTAATCTGATTTCTTCTTAAACTAGCATGCAAAAGAAATATTTATCTAATAATTAAAAAAAGTCTTCGGCTAGCATGCTAAAATATTTTCCTCATCCTTTATACTAAAAGTTTCAGACTAATATTGTCTGAAACTAACCTGCTAAAATGTTTCTATGCTAAAATGTTTATTTCTTTTATTAAACTTCAAAGTTTTCTTCATCTAGAATATGAAAAGAAAACATTCAGTCTTAAAGTCATTTTTTAAAAACTTCCTAAGCTGAAAATGTTTTCTTTGGCTAGTATGCTAAAATCTTTTCTTTAGTTACAATTCCAATAATACTTTCATAAATTTGTATGTTAAAAAGTTTGTATACTAAAAACATTTTTTTCAGCTAATGTAAAAAAAAAAAAAAAAAGTTTGCTAGCATCCTAAAATAATTTCTTCACCTTCTGTAGTAAAAATGTTGTCTGAAGCTTGCATGCTGAAATTTTTCTTCAGCTACTATACCATGTTTTTTTTAGTTGCTTAAATGTTTTTTAAAAATTATATGATTAAAAAAACTTTTTTATTAGCTTGTATGCTAAAAGCCTGTTTGCAAATTTTTCTTATACTAGTACGCAAAAAAATATTTTCTTCAGTTACCATGCTAAAGATGTTTCCATTAACGAGCATGATTTTTTTTCCTTATCTAGTATGTGAAAATTATAGTTCGGCTAGCATACTAAAATAATTTCCACACTATTTTCTTTAGGATTCAAAAATGTTTTCTCCTCCTAGTAAAAAGGTTCCTTGACCTTCTATTCTATAAATGGTTTCTTGACCTTCTATACTATAAATGATTTCTAGTATATTAGATTATTTTCTTCAGTTACTATTCTAAAATTTTACCATGTTTAAATATTTTACTTAAATTAGTATACTAAAAGTTTTCATCAGCTTCTAAGCTAAATTATCTCTTGTATTAAATGGTTTCGACAACTAACAATTTGAGGAATAACGTTCTATTCAGATAGCATGCTAAAAGGATTTCTTAGCATTCTAGGGTAAAATCTTTTTACTTTACCTAGTGTTAATTTTTTTTCTTCATCTACAATGCTAAAAGTTTTCATCTTCTATGATGCTAAGATGTTTACATCAGCTATCATGCTAAAAATATTTAGCCTATAAGTAAAATGATTTTAAAAAATGTCTCCTCTGCTTTATGCTAAAAATATATTTATTTGGCTAATATAATAAAAAGTTTTCTTCAGCTAGCACATAAAAAATCTGCTACCATGCTAAAACATTTTATCATGGTAAGAATGTTTTCTGGAATTAGTATGCTAAAATATTTTCATCAATGTGTATACCTAAAGTGTTTTCCTTCAGTTACCATTCTAAAAGTGTTTTCTGAAAGTAGAATGTTAAAATGTTTTCATCATCTTGTATGCTAAAATCATTTGTCTGGTAGTATACAAAAATGTTTTCTTTACCTAGCACGTAGCCAAGAGCAACTTGCACCATCAATATTATTTAATTTAGTAGCAAATATACCTTCAGTACTAAGGTTTTTTATACTCAAGGTATATTTGCTACTAAATTAAATAATATTGTTGGTGCAAGTTGCCCATGGCATTATTTCTGAGGAGAAATCTGAATTAAATAATTTAAAATCCTCTCCAGTCAGATGTAATGTGATGAATATAAGTAGAGAAGTAGGTTTCATGGGTTACAGACCTTACCTTGGGGTTTCTTTCTTGTTCTGCCAGCTTCAGAATATATGATTGACATGTTTCTGTCTCTGTCCATGTGAAGGTTCTTATGTTGTCTTCAAAATAGCTTCAAAAATCACCCTAAAGAATTCTTCCCATGAATGCCTGGCTGTGTGGTGCTCGGCTTGGTGTGTTTCTGACTTTTGATGCGGTGCAGAAAAGGAGGAAGCAAGTGAGGGGAAAGAGAAAACTTCGACTCTCCGATGTCTAAGCATGAGCGTTACAGTTCCAGAGCAGACAGAAGTGACGTTGTAGGGAGATTTGTGTTCTGTCGTGTTCACGCTGTGGCTCTGTTGCCCCCCTCAGACCCGAGAATCAATAGATAAAACTCCACAAGAGTGCTACAGCCGTCCATGGATTAACTCCAGTCTCTCGGCTCAGTAAACTAACATGTGCTTTGGCAGTCTACACACACACACACACACACACACACACACACACACACACACACACAATAACCTTCTGTGAAAGCAGGACCAGACGACTGGTGTGTCTGTGACAGCTGTACAGGGTTCGAGGTCTGAAGTGTATGACGTGTAGCATTTAATGATGGTAGTTTAGAGCACATGATCTGTTTTCCTGTATGTGTGTGTGCATGTTCATGTGTGATTTCCAGAAGCTCATGGCTCACCAGGAGCCCCACATGTAAACACTAGCGGGTGTAAAAATACGTAAAAGTTAAGGTTTGGTACGTAACACGATTTTTAAGTTTTTGGTGCACTGAATTGAGGAAGAAAACCCATGAAATTTATTTTCGTTTATTATGAATTGCAAACTAGCCATAATTTTTTAAAAGTTGGTTAAGGGTATTTTCACATTAGGGCCCCTGGATCGTTTAAGAGAACACTTGACCCCAAAGTCTGGTTCATTTTTGACCAATGAGAGCACAAACGTTCCATGCTCGTGAACCGTGCCCTAGTCTGCTTGACTGTTTGAAAAGGTGGTCTAAATCACAGTACCGTCTACTTGGGTAAGATAAGTAAGCATTCATACCTGAACAGGGAGCTGATAAAGTAGGAAAGTACCCTAATAAAAGCTATTTAAAATACCATTTAAACATCATTTGCACTGTTTGCTGCTGGTGATGGCACGGTTACAATTTTTGCACAACTCAATGAACATTTCTTTCTCTACAGAGTAAAAGAAGAATGAGTGTTTTACAGTATAAAATACCGCTCACTTTTCCCCCCTCATAAATCCTGAGGTTTTCCCAGTTTGCTGAGTGATGTCACATGGCTGATAACAGCATGGGAAAATAAAGTTAAACTTCTTATGTTTAAATAAGTTTAGTGCATATTCAAGTGTCAGCTTTAGATCAGTTAACATTCAGACATATTCATTTGTTAAATCTAAAACACTGACGCTGTTTGAGAAAGAAAATATGCATCATACACCCAAGTTAGCAACCCAGCGTGTTACTAACAAAACCTAAACATGGGGACGTCCAGTTTCCCATATCTGTTGAATCGCCCAAAGTTGGAAATATCCTGTTGAATTGTCCCTTAGGATGTGATGCTGCATTATATTTTAGATAAACTTGTTCAATCAACTTGTTCAAATTTCATGTCTCTGAAGTGATATTTAAATATTTCCTTATGAGAAAAGTCCTCAGCAACGTGCTGCCTCTTACATTAACCTAGATTAACTGAATTAGTCAAGAAAATCACTAACTAGACTATTCACTTAGAACACATCACGCCGAACCTGACATACTAATAATAATAATACTTAATAATACACATGCATTCCACCATAAACCTGCCTCCTGCTGAATACCTGTTGGAAAGCAAAGCTGCTTCTTCACTCTTTGAGTAAACTGGATGCAGCTTGATTCCCAAGTGACCAAATGAAAGTTTGAATACAGTAAATCGTGCACACAAATATACTATTTAGTACAGGGAGGTATTATGTCTTGAGAAGACAAATCTTGTGCATACTGTGTGTAAGATTGTCCTGCAGCTGTGAGAAGTGTGTGTAAATGTCTACACTGCATGTATATACACATATTTTTAGCAAAAGTTCACATATAAAACGCTCTATGACCAAAATTCTATATTCAAAATATTTTTAAATCTGTACTTAGGGTTCAGTGGAAGTATTAACAGCAAGCTGTGAGAAACCGTGCTCTAGGCTACTATAAATATATATATTGCGTTAATATATTAAATTATGTAAAGGGTGTGTTAGACCTGGTCGAACATGCAGCTTTTACGACCGTACTTGTATGAAAGATTTAAATTTAAGTCGAGAGACAGGGTTACTGACTGTATTTAAAAATATATATTTTTTATATACTCAGCCTTGAATGAAACCTCTTGAAATTACTATAAAGAT
Source organism: Clarias macrocephalus (assembly GCA_011419295.1). Taxonomy (NCBI): domain Eukaryota; kingdom Metazoa; phylum Chordata; class Actinopteri; order Siluriformes; family Clariidae; genus Clarias; species Clarias macrocephalus. Next base: position 198,389 of record JAAGKR010000282.1, read on the forward strand.
GTTACATTGACATCATAAGCCTTTACCTTCAAGGCTATATAGGGTTTTTTTTTCCTCTGGATATGTTTTATAGCTAGTGTGTTAAAAGTTCAACATTAGATAATGATATGCTGAAAGTGCACTGCAAAAGAATCTTACCATCTTAGCAAGTGAAAATTTCTTAAATTTAGCCAAACCTGCCTATAATTCCTTTATAAAAGTTAGAAAATAACAAATATTAATGCGATTATGCTTTTTTTTTTTTTTTTTTTTGGATTTTTCTCAGATTTTCTCCCTAATTTAGTCGTGTCCAATTCCTCCCCGTCACTAGGGGGCTCCACATTAAGGCTACTACTACCACTCAGCCGGGAGGGCCGAAGACTATCACGTGTTTCCTCCGAACCATGTGACGCCAGCCAACCGCATCTTTTCGAACTGCTCGCTCGCGCACCGTTGGGGGCGGTGTAACACACTCGGAGGACAGCGCTATCCGCTCCCTCCGTTGCGCGAGGTCACAGACGCCCCTGATTGGCTGTAGAGCCGTGATTAATGTGGGAGCCTCTCATCCCTCCCCTCTGAGAGAGTCGGCCAATCAGCTCTCTCTAGACCTCCGGCTGCGAGAGGTTACAGCTCCACGCGGGAATCGAACTAGCGATCTCCAGATGGGCGAGCGCTTTTACCACTGCGCCGCAACTATGCTTATTTCTAGTCAAATGTTACTAAAATTGTAAGAGAAAATTTCTCCTTCCGCTGACAGAGAATTTTGTGTCTGTTCAAAAATAATTTACTAAAATTTCCGAGCAAAATTATCTGCCAGTAGAACAAGAATTTTATTGCTTTTTTTGTCAAATATAATTAGAAATAAGTTTAATAATCTGATAATTGGTTTGTTTTAATTGTATTTTAAGAAAATGTGGATAAATATAACTGTGTTTAAGATATGTTCACTTATTAAATAATAATTTTTTGCAGTTTGCTAGCCCCCCCTTTTTTCCTTTACAGGATATTTTTGTCGAGGTGTAGAGAATAATGTTATTTTTGAAAGTGCGAAATATTCCCAAGCCGAAGTGGAGAAAAAATCCAGCATTGAAGCATTGCCCTTAGTATTGAAAGAAAATAAAATCTGTATATCAGGAGCAAATGTATTGCTACCTCACAGCTCCAGAGCCCTGGTTCGATCCTGAGCTTGGGTTCCCGTCTGTGTTTCGCATTCTCTCCGCAAGTCTGAGTGTGTGCTCCAGTTTCACCCAACCAAAGGTGGAATGGCTTAATTGAACTGCCCCGAGGTGTGAATATATGTGCAAATGATGCCTTAAGATGGATGAGAGTCCCATCCAGGTCGTGTTCGCTGAGTGTTCCTGGGATTGTCTTCAACAGCTCAAGATAAATCCCTTACTGAAGATTGATGTCTACTAAGGGAGCCTTCACTCAAATGTACCGCAGTGGTGGTGATGATTTGAAGTGACCGTCATTACAGCAATGCTGTGTGTCGAATTATGCGATATGTCGCATATCTGCTCTGATGTCTAAGACTAAGATTTTTTTTATAACCATGTATCAGTAGCATCTTAGAAAGTTTATGGAGGAGTGGAGGAAAAGTAGGAAAGACGAGTTGAGGGCACGTAGGTTTTTAACAAAGACTGCAGGGAGTTGTAGAAGAATCATGCTTCACCATCCCCCTCCCTCGCTGTCTCTCTGTGGGGTGGAGGAGAGAAGGAGGTGAATGGGACCAGCCGGTGACCTCAGACCGAAAGAATGTCCCCATTTACTCACTAACCTCGCTCACTCACTCACTCACTTTGCATCTTTCTCTATTTTTGCTCCATCTGTGTCTCAGCCTTTTTCCGCTTCACTTTAGCCCCACCTTTCAGCACGTTACACTGGCTCAAAGCTCGACGTCCTGCACTCTGTCACGTATTTCGTGCGTCCGTTTTCGTATGTTTCACCTTCCTATCTTTCAACACCTTCTATTGTTTAGCACATGTAGAGCATTTTTTCGCACGCTATCTGTCGAACCCTGTCTCCGCTGCAAGGGTCTGCATGTGCGTGTGTCTGTATGTGTGAGCGGTGTTTTTGTTGTGTCCAAAGCCCTGATCCGGATTCTCTGCAGCTGGCAGCAAACAGAGGCTTTCAAACAACACCCGCTCTGTATGCCTGCACCCATTAGAGCCCTCATTTATGGGAATTAATCACAGCCTCTGTTAGTAAACTCAGAGCTGGTGTCTGGCTGGTGTGTGTGTGTATGTGTTTGTGTGTGTGTGTGTGTGTGTGTGTGTGTGTGTGTGTGTGTGTGTGTGTGTGTGTGTGTGTGTGTGTGTTTGTGGGTTGGGGTTCTGCTTGAAAGGGGCAAGGGCATAAATTTTGGGGTTTAAAAGAAAAGTGACTGGTCTCTCCGTTCAACCCCAGGAACTGAAAGACCGGCTTGGCGGGAACAGTTCAATGCAGAATAGTCAGACTGATTTACAGACTCTGTTTCTGTGTGTGTGTGTGATTTTTTTGTAGATGTTCATGTGTACGTGTGGACTCATAAGAATACTAGCCACATTCTCATCCCTAATTTATTAACGTCACTAGCATTACCATCTGTTTTACTAGATATCAAGTAAGCGTCTATTTCTTTGCTGACTGTGATGATGTTTACCTGCAGACTAGTGCTGTAATAAATATGCGTAATATGCGATTTGCACTATACTGGAGATACGAGGTGTGCTCGAGTCAAACTGGGACTTGAGATGAAATCTCTCGAGAATGAAGGTGTAAAACCAATTAACATTTACAGAAGACTTGAAGCACAGCACGGCTATGAGATACTTACAGTAGCAGCAGTAAAACATGAGCGGTGCAGTTTTAAAGAAGGCCGTACTTTAAAATCTGTGAATGACAATTGCGGCTGTGGTGGCTCGGAGCCAACTGCAATCGTTCTGGTGAACATTCGGCTGAAGGAACGTCTGATCCTCGAAAACCGACGGATTAACTTGTAGCCAGCATACGGAAGAGACACATCTGTCTGTGTGAACCTTACACCCAGTCATTCACCAACACCACTTGCACATTACAGGAACTGGGCTGGGAGTTATCTCCACATCCTCACACAGTCCTGACCTCACACCAAGCCATTTCCACATGTTTGGGCCATTAAAGGAGTGCCTGGGGGGCCAGTGTTTCAGACATTAAGTAGAGGCATGGTATCCAAGCACAAGTGAAAGTGCATTAGTGTAACAGGGGATTATATAGAGAAATGAAGGCAGTTTTTACTTTTCATAACTGTGTATTGTTATTCTGCACAATAAAAAGTCCCAGTTTGACCTCATAGCTATTGTTTGTTTGCTTAATCACTGCACCTGAAATTATACTTTCCATTAGCATATATAAGTGGGACTTTCAGTGTTCAGGTTATGTAACACTGAATGTAATGCGAGTAAAGTCAATGCCAAAGTTTTACTATATACACAATACACAGCATGTGTCATGTTACACCTCTGCAGGAGAAACAAATATTATAGTCCATAAAATGTCATACTTTATAGGCTGTGTGTGTCAGCATGTAAAATCGTAACTCCAGTCCTCCAGTCTTCCCCGCTGGAACCTGAACGTTGTATGTGGCATATGGTTATCCACCCAAAACACATTGTTTTTTAAAAGTTTTAAAAGAATGACCTTGGCTCAAAGTGACATTGAGTATGCGTTGAAAGGATGACCAAAAGACTGATGCAAATACAACCTCAAAACAACATAATATCAACATTTATTTATAGCGTAAATCCCATGTAATGTCAGTTTGCACCAGGTTACATCCCTAATCACGTTCACCTTTTAGAAGTTTCTAAAAGAATTCATAAATTCTGGCTGGAGAACAGGGCGAACACAGCAGCTTCATGCACAAAAGTGTCTTGCAAAGTGTTGTAGCATTACCGCACGTTCGAAAATATTAATACGAAGTGCATTGTAGCTCCCAAACACAGCAAATATCAGCCTTTTAAATAGTTGATCCGATCATTTCTCTCTTGTTGGAATAAATAGACAGTTTCGGCTCATGTTTGCCCAACGTGGGGGTAAAGTTTCCAGGAGGGAACTTTAGTTTCCATTGCTGATCAGTGAGAAATACGAATCTCTTCTTGTATTCGATTGTAGGCAGAATTTGTCAGAAAAGATGAGAATCCTAAATTAACCACAAAATTGGAGAAAAATATTTCTAGTTTCTTCTTTATACATTTGCAGTAGATTAAACTCTCTCCACAGAAAGCAGAGCAACTATGTGCATGTCAAAAAAAAAAAGTTCTATTCTGATTAAATGCTTTGTGCTTGTAATTGCACATCTTATCAGATCAGAGTCCGTGGAAACAGTTAAGATGGAATCTCTAATCTGAATGATTTCAATTGGATTGAAGAAGAATTGTCCGTAAATATACCTACTGAATTGCTGCTTTTTGGGGGAATAGAATCAGTTTCTCAAGTTCTCAATAGAATGAGAAATACGTTGATAAATATGGATGGGAATCATCAGGGATCACCTGATGTTATCTCAGTGCTGATTCAATTTAAATTGTGATTCTGTACGTATGACGTATATCCCAATTTTATAATATATATAATTTTTTTTTTTTTCAGATTTTGTTAAAATTTTAAACAAACTTCACAAATAATTGCCTCCTCCAACACAGGATGCTGTGCTGCCTACCAATGTGTAAATAGTTTAGAGTGCTACCCACCTGTAGGATTATACAGGAATGGCAATATTTTACTACCTTGAACACAAACATACATAAAAAAAAAAATATATATATATATATATATATATATATAAAAACATTTTAGAGTCAGTGTGGCAAAAAAGATGAATCAGTTTCCTCCCGATCTCTATTGATAACTAACTATTGGTATCTGTGCCATGGCATGATTTGGATTAGATAGAGATCATCTTTACGTTCATGGCTTCCGGTGATACTGGTGGTAGTTTTGATTTCTGTGTATTGGTGTGTTTTCTCGTCGCTCTTCCACATTTAAACACTCAGCTGATTCATGCATTAGTGCCACCGTGCTTTAATTTGTCTGACTCATACATTGAATTAATTGTCTGAGTCATGCACGATGAGTTAATTGTCTGAAATCCCTCAACATAACACTGTAAATGTAATGCTTTTAATTGCACAGATGACAGAATCGGAACAAACTGTAAATGTTTCCCCTCATAATGTAGAGATTTGATGCTTTCAGACCGCACTCACTCTGTCTTCATGGATGATCGCAAAGTTTCACTCTACAGAGTTAAAATAGCACCAGCACGTGTTATTGGCATGGAAACAAAATTTCTGGCACTCACGTCACCGTTGAACCGTGTTCAAGACCTAGAGGCAGAAACACACTCCAGTAGAGCTTTGCTTTTTTTTTTCTTCTTCTTCTTCTTGCCTTAACACACCTGATTGAACTTGCAAGATAATTACAGAGCCCCTCACGAGCTGAATCAGGTGTATGCATGCCAAGAAATCTTGAAAGTGGATCTTGAGTTTTGTTTGAGGTGGCATACTCATATACTGCGTACTAGATGTTGTTTCTTAGTAGTGTGCAGAATGTCAGGAGTATCACTTTGTGTCCTATAGCGTACTACACAGTCTTGTGACTATGCGTCAGTCGAAATGACACAAGTGTGTGATTATGTAATGAAATAGCAAAGAAAATCTTCAAGGCATTTAGGAATCATGTGAGTACAAGCATACAGTACACAGGTGGACAGATTATAAATTCATTAGCCAACAGACAAGTGAAACCTCCAGTGTGCTATCCAGGCCCATGTTCTGCCTGCCTAAAGGTCCAATTACTAAGATAAAGAGTGTGTCAGCTTGGGTAATTTAACCCCAGAGTATGCATTATGACCATTATATTAACCGTTCTGCTGAACTTCCTTGACTGTTGTGAAACTGTGAATGTAAAGCTGATAGCCTGAATATGCATTTTGCTTATTCTAGGTTTTTTTTATTTTTTATTCTGAATATAGCAGAAGAAGTGAAACGTCTTACAGGAGCTAAGACGTTTAAGACGCTAAGGAGCTAATCTTCTGCTGTGTTTTGTTTTTTCAGGGAGGAGACTGAGAGGAAAAGCATTCTACAATGTGAACGGAAAGGTCTACTGTGAGGAGGACTTCCTGGTAAGTTTGGAAAAACAATGCTCGTCTGCGCAATATCTTAAGATTTAGCAAATTGATTATGTCAGTTATAGCATGCATACTTCTGCTTGAAATTATGTCTTGATTTAAATATGAAAAATCATTACCTGAAGAATGATACATTGGTCACACCTCCCTTATTGGGACTGATAGACACATTGACCACACCTTCGTAACTGGGGCTGACAGGCACAAAGGCCACACCTCTGTAACTGGGGTTGATAGGCAAATAGGCCACATCTCCTTTCCCTGGTTTGACGCACATGGGCCGCCCCTCCTTAACTGGGAGGCCTGGTTGAATGGGTCACACCTCTTTTACCTGGTTGTCTTTCTTTGATTGACAGGCACATAGGCCACATCTTCTTTAAGGGATTAACAGACACATAGGCCACACCTCCTTTATGGGATTAACAGACACATAGGCCACACCTCCTTTATGGGATTAACAGACACATAGGCCACACCTCCTTTATGGGATTAACAGACACATAGGCCACACCTCCTTTATGGGATTAACAGACACATAGGCCACACCTCCTTTATGGGATTAACAGACACATAGGCCACATCTCCTTTATGGAGTTAACAGACACATAGGCCACATCTCCTTTATGGGATTAACAGACACATGGGCCACACCTCCTTTATAGGATTAACATAGGCCACTCCTCCTATACGTGATTAACAGACACATAGGCCACATAAACCACACCTTCTCTGATCTGACCAACAGCCACATAGGCCACACCTCTTTTACCAGGATTGACAAGTACAGCGTGTACTTTGCACATCGTTCATTGATGGTTTCAGAGGAACGTGAGATTAGGAGACACTCACTCATCATCTATACCGCTAACCACTATACCACCGTGCCACCCAGATTAGGAGACAAACTAATTCAAATGCATTTAAATAGAATGATAATGTCTGTAAATGTATGCTAGCAATAAACAGAGCTGCATGTGGCAACAAATTGTACTCATACAGAGATGGACAGATCTATTCCGCTAGGTGACACACACTTAATCAGTGCAGTTGTCTTGTAAGCACTGAGACTGCTTAATAGCAAAGCCATGGACTAATGAATTCTCTTCTGTTGCCTCTCGCTTCTCACATGGGTAACCCAAAGGTTCACACATTAAAAAACAGCGTATGTCCAAGTCTCACTCTTGCTCCAGTCGATAATCTAACCTGGTTACTGTAGAACCGTACCACAGAACGACTGCAGTCATTATAAAGCTCGTGCTGTACTGCTAGCCTCTACCCTTCTACACCTCGAAGTTTCCTCCACATGTTGCCTCTTGTTTGCTCATTAGGTATCTAAACCTCTGTATGGATTTCTGTAAAACTGCTCCGTGGTATCGTCTAGTGCAACTATACAAATCTAATTATATATCATTAAAGTAAATACTACCTATAGGGATGGACAAACAGATGAGGTAGTCAATGGACAGATATAAGACAGATATATAACTGGAAGTGTGACTAGTGTACAAATTTCCTCAGAGAGAGGGAGAGAGAGATGGGGTGGAGGGATGGATTCAGGGTTGGACAGATAGAGGCACAGATAACGAGGACTGAAGGATGGATGGATAAGCAGATAAAGTGCATTTTGCACATTCTTTAACCCTCACGGGAGAACAGATGTTGTGACTGGCCAGAATAGAAGCCCTCCCCTGCCCAATTTAGTCCCATTTCCCCCCATTTCCCAGTAGGGACTAATTACCCTCCCCCAAGACACAGACAATTACAGAAAGAGATGGAGGGATGAGAGCAATGAACAATTCTTAGTAGACAAATTCTAGGCATTGCATGAGAAAATTGTCAGTAGTGTTTTTTTTTCTTTTCCTAAAGGCAATAATAGGAGCCCTGAGCACATTCTCCTAGTTCTGAGATTATTACTCTGACAGAGAGGGAGGGGGGTGTGTTATGAGGTCGAAATCTCTAAACCATAATCACAGTGGCAAACAAAGATATGAGCTACTGCTTTGGACTTCTGCACAAGCCATAAAATATTAACACAGCTGCAAATTCTTCCTGCAAATTGCTTTTATTTTTCTCCAAAACATAATCTGTTATTATAAAAAAAAATGAATTCAATCTTGCAATTACACAGTACAACAATGTAAATATTGACTGCTACAGACTATAGGGTTGTAATTTTGGGAATGATCTTGTACCATCAGCAACATAAAAACATCATCGTGATCTCTGGTTACTATATGTGAGTTTGGAATTGATGAACGAAGGTTATTTTTTGGTGACCTTTTGGGTTAATCATCTATTTTTAATACTCTGAAAATAGGAAAGGTAAGGATTAACTCTAACATATTGAATGTTAGAAATATTCCTCACACATTTTAAATTTGCTCTACAGCTACAGAGTTTTCAAAATAAAGCACTAATTTCGATTCTTGTTTGGATTTAAGGTGGATTTAAGGTGTTTTTTTTAAATTATTTTTTCCATTTGAGGTGATTATTTAATGTTGTGGTTCCTTAATAATACTGTAGGTGGAGAGTTCCAAACTAGGAGCGTTTGTTTTTGCTTAATTCAGTTAGAATAGTAAAAAAACCTAAACAAAAAATATTATCACATCAGGATATTTATAAAACGTTACAATTCAGACCTGCACGGAAAGTAACATGATAGTATCGTATCAGATGCTCTCTGGTGTTTCCCATCCCTATTAAGTAGCATATTTAGATATTGCCAGTAATTTATACATTTGTTTTGTATTTATTTACTACATAAAATGCCGGCTGTAGGATAGGTTTTACATGATCAAGTAGATCTGATTTGAAGATATCGAATGTGCAGGTAGCTAAGAAACTTTTTCCGATCTACAGTAATTGTTCATTTTGCATGTTTGGGGGTTGATGTTATTCGCATAATGATACATTCTTTACAAGGTCAAAGTTATATCATTGCTGGAAAAGACTGTATTTTCGCTTCATATCATACTGTATATGATCGTGTGTGTGGCAAATACATTTAGAATTTTAAAATTAGAATTTTTGCTCATCCTTAGTAAGTGAATTATCTTCACTTCATCATTGCCAATCCACATACTGGTTGTTTTTTGCTTGTTGTTTGATGTTGGTGGAAATCAGGGTGCTCACAGTGAATGGACACAGGGAGAACATGCAGAACCCAACACCAACAGTAACCCAAGCTCAGGGTGGTCAGGATCCTTGCGCCAACAATAAAATTGATCTCTGCATTCAGGAATCTTTTCGGGTTTAAGTCTTTTAACCCCTTTCTGTAGTCTTTAGAAGTCTTGGTCATATGGTACGCGTGTGTCTGCTTCCTTCTGCTCTTTAAATTGATTACTAAGATAATTGTTCCTGACACTGAGGGTCTGACAGATGGTCCATTCAAAGTCTACAAGGTGGTGGAGGCGGATTCCTGGTATTGACTGGCTTGTTATAAAGCCCACCTGCTACCATTATATGCACCCTTAAATCTGCCTAATCTAGAATCTGGGCCGGAATGTAATGATTATCAAGACTTATTAAACTTTATGGCAATTACGGGATGCATTCTAACAATAGAAATCAAAACGTTTAACAATGGAATATGCTGTTTTGACAAATGGCAGTCTAGTTCCTGATTCCACCCTCTTGCTGCTTTTCCCCTGATGGACTGAGGGTAGGCAGATGGTCACCCTTAGGGTCATTTCCTTCCTTAAGATGTCTGCAACCTGTTGGGTGAAAACGTGGATCCAAACAACAAAGGAATATGGAGCATCTGTGCACTTTTGTTGGTAGAGCAGTGTTTCAGTCCACACGACAAAAATGTCATATCGTGCTACTTTAGGAATTCCTATTATACTGTACACAATCAAAAAATAATAATCAAAATAATATTAACATTTGACACTTTTATCTTATGTCAAAGTTTTGATGTTTTAATTATGATAAAAACATGGACACATGATATCTAAGAAAACTGTATTGATGCCATATTGCACCAATTTGACCCAGAATGCACCCATTACACGAAATACAGATTGCTTAAGGTTTTCAATGTCTTTCATCCATCGCAGCCAATTTCTGGTGTATTTGAGACATTCTATAATTTCAGGTAATTACATATACTGTAAGTCAAAAAGTACAAAAACAGTGTGTTTCTCTATAAAGCAAATAATAGTTTTTGAGTTGGTATAGTCCTTCCCTGTAATATCTGCTAGTTGTAACGCTCAAACATTAATAGTTTTTCTCACTAATCATGTACTCTACCGTGTAACATTCAGTGGTTGGACTCGTCTGGCTGACCACTCCTCATTTTCATGGACAGTTTCACATCATATTTTAACAAATGATTTTATTAAAATAATAGAGATTAAGATTAATATACTCGAAGACATTGACCTATTATGGATAAAATATTTTTAAAAAATGGGGGGAGCACTTACAGCAGTGCGTACCACAGTGGCAAGTCATTTCTGAGTTACAGGACGGAGTTCTATTAGTAGCATAATTCCATTTTAAATGATAAAACCAATGGTTAAATGTTCTTTTTTTTTTTTTTTACATTTAGACTTTCTAAATAAATGATAAAAAACAGTTGTTGTTATGGTTTTTAGACATTATTTCGAAATCCATTATTTCAACTTGTAAAAGCGGACATGGCAAAAATGGTACATTTGGCTGCATTATGCCATTTGTCATGCTAAGTGAAGCAGAGAGTGCGCAGAATGTTTGTGTGATATTCTATCACGCTTTCCCTTAAAAAAAAGTAAAATATGACATTTATGAAGAAAATATTTAGAATATATCTACATTTCATCAACAGCCATGGAATGTACCCCAAATTAAACATCGACTCGTGTCTGCTTTTAAATGTGCTACTGCTTATTTAAAAATAAGCACATAGGACATTCCTGTTTGTTCTGCAACTAAATGAACTGTGGGTTTTTAAAACGTGTAATAATGAGTTCCAAACTACACTGCACCTTAACCCCTAGGTCAACAAACCAAGCATTCAGACAGCACTGTATCAGAGCTGATTAGTGTGTAAAAAATGTCTGTAGTCCAGTGACTTCAGGGTATTTTTATTATTATTTTATAAATTAATCAATTTGTTTATTTATTTAATAAATACATTTTAGAATGCTTCACTGGAGAAAGTTCTCCACAGAACAAAACAAATCATGTAATTATTTAATAGTTTAATGGTTAGATGATGAATGTTTCTGTCTTCCTGCACTCGTTGGTTCTTTATATGGATAATCACACAGTTATATTTGCATGTTTACCAATATTAGCTGATAATCTATAGATGTAGCCATGTAATGTTCCAGGATGGCTTTCGAGTACTGGTCAAAAGTCCCGAGTCCTGAGTTCTTTATATTAAATGAAATTCATTCATGCAAGTTAAATGAAAGAAATGGGAACACATGCTTTACTGTGACATGCTGCAAAATGCCTAAAGATCCCATTTAAAAATTGGTTGTTTATGTAACAACCTCAGCAGCGTCCTCGTTTCCCCTCTCGTCTGTTCCAACCACTCAGCATTCAGCATCAGCAGTACACTAATCGCCAGCCTCATAATCTGTCATCATCTGCACCTGTTCATGCCTTAAGTTAGATGTCTTTTTTTAATGCTTGAAAGATTCATAGGTCACTATGTGGCTTAACAAACAAAAAACATTCCTCTAAAACTGCTCGGGTACAAGGATTGGACTGAAAATGCCAGCAAAGCCAAAAAGTCTTTTAGGAACCCATAAAAATACAAGAAAGTCTGCCTCCTTGTAAGCAAAATACATAAAAAATAATAATAATAATAAATCTGGGGTGCCTCAAGACTGTAAATCAATATTCCCTGTCCCCACACTATTTACTTATTTTCGTTAGTGCAGGACTCAGCAGCGCCCCCTGTAGCCTGAAACAGAATAGGCATTAGCAGAACAGACATGTGGACCAGTTCTAGATTCTGTTTATCACGACAGCAGTGGCTCTCTAGAAGGGCTAGTATGTCCAATATACGTCAGTAAAGGTTACAGTTCAGTTATTACCCACTTCTTGAGGTCCCAATTAACTTATTGTATATCAGAATGAAACAGGGCTGTTAATGGACTGTTCATTTTAGTGTGAATCTGTTTCAGGAACTTCACAGAATAACTTAAGCTAGCGTCTTGCACTAATGCACTGAATTTACACCTCATTTACGATCCTGTAGTTTAAAATCTGGATCTCTAAAACACAAGCCGGAGTTAATGATGGCAAACAGCGACGTGTGTCTCTCATTGCATGTTTTTTGGATTTAATTTCTAATCAGACTTCGAAAGCAGCTGCAATGCTGAAGTCTAAGCCAATTCATGAGTTTCATCCCAAACTGCAAACTGAAGAGGCGCTTTCTATTTAAGCGTGATTATAGATTTGATTAAAAGGCCATGCGTTTTATTATGCGAAATTAAAATGCATGATGAGCCATAGGGTTTCTGCAATTCAGAAAAAATAACTGGTTCTTTAGGATAAATGACTCATGACTACCCCAAAGCACATAATGTGTGTGTGTGTGTGTGTGTGTGTGTGTGTGTGTGTGTGTGTGTGTGTGTGTGTGTGTGTGTGTGTGTGCAATCTGTGTTATTAATTAAGGTTTGAATGTGTCTGTGTTTGTTTTTGTGTGTGTCAGTATTCTGGCTTCCAGCAGACGGCAGAGAAATGCTTCGTGTGTGGACACCTCATCATGGAAATGGTACGATTTTTTTTTTCTTCTCCTGTTTTAATGATCAGTATTCAGATAGGGTGTTTCAGTCAGCAATGTAATTAACAGATCCGCACACACACTATGACACAAAGTCAATGTTTTCCTGTAAGGATGGTTGAGTGTTTCAGAGAAGGAAAGCCGAGCATTAAAGTTGGCACACAAGGTTTTTAAACCAACAAGAAATCGTCTTTCCATGAAACCTTACAGTTTGTATGGTGAAATTCCTTTGAGTGATGTATATATATTTGTGTGTGTGTGTAGATCCTCCAGGCTCTGGGGAAATCCTACCACCCGGGTTGTTTCCGCTGTGTGGTGTGTAAGGAGGGACTAGACGGGGTTCCTTTCACCGTTGACGTTGAGAACAACATCTACTGTGTTAAAGACTATCACACGTAAGTGCCTCATCGCACATCGGATCAGACTCAGATATCGGATACTCGGATCCGTTCAGTTCGGATCCATCCATAAATATTGCAAGTCTTTACACCGCTAGTGCAATACACATCAGTTAACGTTTAATAAGCAGAAATGCTGTAATGATGCAGTGTTTTGCAGTAGGTTTGGATTAGAGCTCACTTTAAATTATGCTGGTGTGAGTGAGTCTGTTGTGTTAAAGACTCCTGCTGGAATTCAAATGGATCAGAAGGAATATTCACCAGGAACTACAGCCAAGACTGCCTTCTAATTAGGTTCATGTTGTCCTTGCGCAGCCTGTGTGATTTTTGCATTTTTTACATTTTCTTCGCCTTCATGTAAACTGTGTGGTCGCTTGTGTGTGTGAGCAATGTATTCCCCTGGGTGCATGCTCTTCTAGGATAATAATCAACGACAGGGTGTGGCCTGATACAAATTTCAAAAAGAGTTTCAAAAAGAGCACATCCTGAAGTTTTTATTCCGCTTGTACCACAGCACTCGTATGTGATACTGTAGCCATTACGACACGTTTTCTTACAAACATCTGTATCGCTAACTGTTAGAAAGCAATTCAACCAAAGACTAGAGACTCCTTCTCGCAGTAACCTCTCGCAGCCGAGGGCGTAGAGAGAACCGATTAGAGAGCTGTCTCACGGGGGGCGGGATGTGAGGCACTTAGTGCTCTCACATCCATCACGGCTCGACATCCAATCACGGATGTCTGTGAGCTCACGCAAGCCGAAGGAGCGGATAGCGCTGTCGAAAGAGATGTGGTCGGCTGGCGTCACGTGGTTCGGATGATAATAATAATTTTTTTTTAAGTTTATTCAATTTGTTAGTTTGGAAATGATGATGGATCTGTCTGTCTGTCTGTCTGTCTGTCTATTAACTTCTATCTATTAATTGTTCTATCAATCTGTCTTTGTTCATATATCTATTTGTCTGTCTGTCTGTCTGTCTCTGTTGATCTATTTACAATCTGTCTGTTTTGCTTATATGTCTAATTATATATCCATTCACTCAATTATCTGTCTAATGTCTCTGTTAGATTGAGTACATTAATATGGACCTGTGATTTGCAGCTGGAAAGATAGTCAGAGCTGCTGTGATAGAAAATTAATCAGCACCTGACCAATCAGATTGGAGAATTCAAAGTGCTGTGGTACAACCAGTATTTGTAAATCATGTGCTATTTGCCCTGTTTATTCAGTCCAGCTCTATACATGACATGTCTTTTGGGTTTTTGCAGAGTCTTCGCTCCAAAATGTGCATCGTGTGGTCAACCCATTCTCCCCGCTGAGGTAAGGGCTCTCCTCACACACTCCAACGTCATGCTCAGTTCCACATCAGTCATCGTTTACTCATTGAGGGTGTGTGCATTTTTTTTTCCCCCCCGCAGGGATCAGAGGAGACCATACGGGTCGTGTCCATGGATAAAGACTACCATGTAGAGTGTTATCACTGTGAGGTAAGAAGAACTGGACGTGTGTGTGTGTGTTTTTGCACCTGAGTGATGTTTTATTAAACGCTGGAGCGCTCGGGATATTTTAGATAAGAGTTACGAGTTTTCTAAATGGATCTGGTTTGACGTCAGTATTGTGCTTTTTCTAAATAAATAAAAAAAGGTGAAAATGAATTGTTTGAATACACAGTGTGTGTGTGTGTGTGTGTGTGTGTGTGTGTGTGTGTGTGTGTGTGTGTGTGTGTGTGTGTGTGTAAATCATTCACCAGATTCCACTGTTTGTTAAACTTTAAGTTGGGTGGAATTGAACCCTGTGAGAGCTCTTTTTTATGAAACCTCACTGTTTCTATATAAATGTAGCTTCACGTTCTAGCTCGCTCGCTCTCTCTCTCTCTTAAAAAAAAAAAAAGTAATCTGATATTACAAGTAAAAAAGATAAAACCCTCCCGTAGCTGCATGTCTCTCCGTGGTGCTCAGGGTGTAGCTTTAGGTTTAGCTCGAGTTTGATTTCTGCTTGTCGTGACAAGTTGCGACATCTCCTCGCATGAAATTAAACCCTCCTTCTTTATTGTAACCTCGGAGTGATCCACTTCCCTTTGCCCACAAACACCGCCAGTCACTGAAAATTACCAAAATGTAATAAAAATGACAGATTTAAGACGCTTCAAAAATGGTTTTGCCCTCATTAACCTTGGCAGCGGGTGGTAGAATTTACTTTCTGTTACATCACAGTTGAATTGCTGTTGAATTCTCCGTTCTGATTGGTCAGAAGGTATTCCCTGGGTGGAAGCTCTGACAGGCAGCGGGGAATCAGGTCGCAGGTGTGTGTTAAGATAAGTGTTAATCTCAACCCGATCTAAGACATTCAATCTCAGCTTGCACAAGGCCTTATGTGGCATATTATTGGTTTATTTAAGGTGATGATTATTTAGCAGGGTGGCGCGGTGGCTTAGTGGTTAGAACTGTTGCCTGGTACCTCCAGGGTTTGATTCCTGCCACATGTTGGTTTCCTCCTACAGTCCAAAGACGTACAGATGAGGCAAATTGCCCGTAGTCTGTGAATGAGTGTATGTGTGTGTGTGTGTGTGTGTGTGTGTGTGTGTGTGTGTGCCTTGTGATGGATTGACACCCTGACCAGGGTTTATCCCGCCTCATGCCCTAAGTCTCCTGGGATGGGCTCCAGGCATCCTGTATATACAGGATAAAGCGGTATAGATGGTGAGTGAGTGATTAATTAGCATTTTTTGAAAGGTGTCTCCAGTGTCAGGGCTTTAACAGCTGAGGGAGATTAGATGTGATGAGCTGTTTGTCTTTGTTGGAAAAAAAGTGCCAATATAGGTTATAATATAATATAATATAATATAATATAATATACATTGAATATACATTTAATATAAATAAATAAGAGAAATACAACCTCGGCCTTACATCACCACCTCATCATTGATTGTTGTCCTATAACCGCAAATTCCTGTTCATTTTATTCCATATTTATTATTTTTCATTCATATATTTTACGTCAAATACATTTCCAATAGTTTTAGATTAGAAACCCAAAAGACTTCAATCATTGCTATGACAACAACTCATTTCAGCATGAACTCATTTCAGCATGTGTGTGTGTGTGTGTGTGTGTGTCTGTGTTTGTGTTTGATCTCAGGACTGTGGCCTTCAGCTGACTGATGAAGAAGGCCATCGCTGTTACCCGCTGGAGGGTCACCTGCTGTGCCACGCCTGCCACCTGCACCGGTTAAAAACCTCCGGCCCCGCCCAGCCACCGACCGGCTATCCACTTCATGTCACTGAGCTGTGAACACACACACACACACACACACACACACACACACACAACTACACACACACGGACCAGGTTGTGCCATGAAGAGAAATGTGTGTGATGTCCACACATTGCTGCTCCAACCCTCCACACCTTCAATGATAAGACACACACACAGGAAACACAATCTCTTTCTGTCTCTTTGCAGCTGCACCCTGGAATGATGTCACAGACTCGAACTTTGACCCCTTGGTCTCACTTACAGGACACGACCAGCATTTACAGCTACATTCCGAGAAAGGAAAAGCCTTACAAGTGGCCTTTCACTGAAAATCTCGCACTTAACTTTTTTCTTTTCTTTTTTTTTACTCACTGCCTTTTTTTTTTACGTTACACTGTTCTTATCTGTACAATGTTTTGTATTTCTACATACGGTATGTGTGATGTGATGCAGATAAGGAATAAAAATCCTTACAATGTACTCACACGAAACACACGTAAACACAGACATTGCGATTGGTGTGTCAGGATGAGTAGCCACGCTCACAACACAAACTGACAAACATACACACATATACCGCCTTAACATATCATATTTAACCCTGTTGATATTCAGAGACATTTTCTTTACACGAATGTAGACTTTTTCCAGTTTCAGTCTTGATCGCTTTCTGAGCTGGTACTAGACTCCGACGCAGCGTAACACCTTCCCGGCACTGGTTTGTCTGGGAGGAGCCACGCTGGAGACACGATGCAGCCGCGGTGACGGAAGAGAGGATGGCCATTTCGTTCGCTCGTGAATGGATCTGATGTTCTGCTGATGCTTGAGGTGCTGGTTTCACCCGAGCTCCACAGGACAGATGTGTGTGTATCTGAACATTCCCAACATGCATCAGTGGCAGGGCCACTCTGTATGTGCCTGTTTGTTCGACCTTGAGTGTCTGTGTTTGTATGTGTGTTAAATGTCAAGCGGTGATGGCAGCCTGATGACAAACCAGCAAACTCTTCTTGCCTCGGTTGTGGTTTTGTGTGTGTGTGTGTGTGTGTGTGTGTGTGTGTGTGCGCATGTGTGTTTGTGGCCTATCACAGGTATACAGAAGCCCTTCTGTAACACTACTGAGTGGACACAGGCAGGCTGAAACCAATCCTGTCTCCGACGTGACATTTCTAACATATACTTTCACTATTCTACTTCAAAATGCACAGAAATTATTATTATTATTAATATTATTATTATTATTATTATTACAAAGAAGATCAATCACGTGCAGAATTCCACACAACGCTGATATTTTGTTCTCAGAGCATTCCCAGAAAGGTCGTTTCACCTTTACACAACCGTATTATTATTATTATTATTATTATTTCCTCTCCATGATGTCTTAATACATTTAATAAAAAATAAAAAATGTACTACTATTTGATAGAGCACAGATAGAGTCCCTGTAAATATACACCGCTAGCGTTTATCCTCTGCTTCTATCCGAGACGGCGGTGAGCCGTAGCTTTGTTGTTTGAGTGTAGTTCTCAGAACGCGTCTCTGACCTTCTGCTTTTTTTTTTTTTTTTGTATCATTCGATGTTTTGATTCCCTTAGATATTTCATAAATAAAAAAAGGAAAGTAGATTTATTTATCTAAACACAAAACAAAAAAAGGTTTAAAGTTATTTAATGTTATAAGAAGTTTGGACATATCATTTAACTGTAGATGAGATAATCTGCTTTTTCAATAAAGTGGTTTTGTAGTTAACTTAACGCTGTGTCTTTTGAGTAATTGCACCACAATTCTGCTGTGTTTGTACGTCTACATTTATGGTTTGCCAGCATCACTCCACCAGCAGTGGCATTGGCATGGTAGTGTGTGGTGTTGTGGTCTAATCTCGATCACACCCTCTTAAAACTGAACGCTAACTCTTCCTGCCTAAATCCTGACCGATCCACTAACTCCTGGAGATCAGCCTGGCTAGGAGGATCAGCCCACCAGTGAAACTCAGGTGTTTCTAAAAAGAACCCAATAATGCTACCACATATACTACCATGCATTAGCCCCCTCTAGAGGCCTGGATGTGCTAAAACCACATGGCCTCATTTTCTAATGTTTTTAGAAAAAAAATCCAGCTTATATTATCTTTGACTATAATAACAGCATTCACAAGGATGTCATATAATCTGAATTCTGATCATAAACATTTTAAAATTGTCTTTAGTTAACAGGATATTTTCTATAAGGAGTCTTTTATTCTTCATTTTTTGAAAGGAGTCTTCAGTGTCAGGCGGCACGCTGGTGTAGTGGTTAGCACTGTCGCCTTGCACCGCCAGGCTCGGTTCCCGTCTCTGTGTGCATGGAGTTTGCATCTTCTCCCCGTGCTTGGTGGGTTTCTCCTGGTACTCTGGTTTCCTCCCACAGTCCAAAGACATGCAGATTAGGCTAATTGGTGTTCCCAAATTGCCTGTAGTGTGTGAATGAGTGAGTGTATGGTGGTGTCTGTGTCTGTGCCCTGCGATGGATTAGCACCCTGTCCAGGGTGTACCCTGCCATGTGCCCTAAGTCTCCTGGGATAGGCTCCAGGCCCCCCGCAACCCTGAATACAGGATAAAGCGGTATAGAAAGTGAGTGAGTGAGGCTTCAGTGTCAGCAGTTCCAACAGTCAAAGCGTAAACCAAACAAGTTTCTTCGCTGTCTGGTAATGTAAGTGAAAATACCCCTGTTCTAAAACTGAGCATCATTAGATCTCAATGTTATAGAGCTAGATGCACATGAAGGACATGGTTTAGGTTATTATAGCACACCTCCAGTATGTCTAGACAGTATGAGAATATTTACCAGTTCCGTGTGTTATCATTCTTGCGCTTTCGTTGCAAGGTTTTGAGTTATGAATATCCTTTTTCTATGAGAAGTCCCTAAAAGCCCAGTGCCATCATTGAGATCAGAATGTTTACTTAGTGGTGTTATTGCTCCATATCGCAGTATGTGCTATTACTGGCTCTAATCACGGCCATGCACGCAAACAAACCTCTTTCCCCAGCACTGTCCCAAAGGGAGGCAGAGATAACTGCTAACCCTGCCCTGACGCCAGATAAACACCGTCCCTATGGATTTAGCTACACCAAAATGACCCGCTGGAATGGCCTCAACTCGAACCCTGTGTTTGCAGAGGATAGATTGGAATTAAAACTGGACTCCATTTTTAGGTCTTCAACATCTGAGGTCTAGCAGATGGACGAGAAATAAAAGAGGACGAGTGGACCGTAGAAATAAAAGTCGAGGTCCTATCATGGAAATGACTCGATCGTTGAGGCTATGGAGTGGATTCTAAATAAAGCAGGAGATTAGGACTCCATGCAATTAAGGAAACAAGATGTACAGGAAGAGGCGAGAGTGAGACTAAGGTTTTATAGCAAGACAAATAATGTAAAAAAGAATCTTGGATTAAAGATGCATCCAGTATCACTAGGGAGGGTCTAGGAAAAGCTTTACTTACCAACTTATTATACATTGAAAACAGGATTTTTCCTTGAATTAAACTGAAGTCTGTCTGGATATCCTGTTATTTCCATGTAATAGGTGTCTTAGCGATCAGTCCAGTATAATTTCCTTGGACGCCACTGGTGGCTTGGAAGGGCTTCAGAAGTCTTGGACTTACCTTCAAAGCCAGCTCTTCTGTATTCAACACAGAAACGAAGTTCCCTTCTCAGCAGGACTTTTTTTTTTCTGCCAAAAAACCACCCAGCTGGACTAACCACAAGACTGGGCTATATTACCCATGTAGTGATGCTGACCTTGACATAACTTGCGTAACCGTGTAGGCCGTGGGAACTGGAAGCAGAACTCTACTCAATGTAATGATTCCAGGATAGATCTCAGTGCCAGAACTGGGCACTGTAGAGTTCTGTAATGTAGTGGTGAGTCTGTGAACCAGACATCAGGCAGTTTATGAGAATTGATTTTTGGGGTGAAAGTCGTTTGGATTAATTGCATTATTATAAAGTGTGTTTTTGTGTCAGGCTGTGATGAATGTTTAATGATTGCACAGAATGTAATGAGAAAAATTGCACAAAATTGTATCTCTTGTTATTTACCATTTTATCCTAACTAAGGGTCCAGGTCAAGGTTTTTCTGGACTGGTCAGTGTTGTTAGCAGGCAAAAAAAAAAGAAGAAGAAGAAAAAAAAACAAAAAAGAAAGAAGACATTATTACTAACAGTTTCCCATCATGCAACTGCAAGCCTATTTAAACACAGATTTTTTTTCTTAGCAACGCAGTTTCTACATAAACGGTTTCATAATCCTGCTGAAAAATCCAGCTTGGTCTGCCAAAACACTCAGCTGGCCAAACTGGTACACCATCTTTGCCAACTGGTAGATTATTTATTACAGCTTTGTTATTACTTGTACAAGATGATGAATAATTGTATGTAGTTTTCGAACTGCTTTTATGCTTGATAGTGTCTTACTACGATGTGGCATTAGTAGCAGCTCTTTAGTTAGTTAGCAGCGAACAAAGATGGTCTACCAGTTAGGCCAGTTTCTGCTTGGAGCTGGTTAGGACATGCTGGATTTTTTAGCAGATTAAATCACAGAGTTTGTGTATATTTAAAAACAACTCTATATACAAATTAATTTCGAGGCAGCTTAGAGGTGAACACCAAATCTTGTTTGAAATTCCCTCCAGACTATGTGTGAGGAGTTTGCACGTTCTCCTCGTGCTTTGTGGCTTTCCAACCAGATTCTTCTAAAAGATGATCTGCGGATGGTATATTTTCCATTTCCAAAGTTGAACGAGTTCCGTTCCGAGAGCTTGTTTGTAAATCCAACAAGCAATGTCTAGGTACTAAGATACTAACACAATTGGCTATACACAACTAACACGTTCCCTGTCCTTGTTCTTTAGAATTGGCCCGATGGTTGAACAATTCATGTTAAAACAATGAGCAATTTCCGCCATCTTATCAGCTCGCTCCATTCTCTCAATTGTTTTCACTTTTGTCCCCGTCATTATTACTTGCCGCTTCTTAGCAGTACCCGCTTCATCGCCGCTGCTTTTAGACTTTCTCCCGGACATCCTGGGATGCACACTGCATGCACAGGACAACGTTCGCCAGACATGTGATCTAACTTCAATCTGCAATTGAATCTCCAAAAGATCATAACTCGAATGTTAGTATGTAGGCGACTTACCGCATCATCTTTAAATATTCAATTATTCGTCTCCTACCTGTGAAGACATATTGGCCTCAAGATAGCCGTCATGTCA
Organism: Clarias macrocephalus; assembly: GCA_011419295.1. NCBI lineage: Eukaryota > Metazoa > Chordata > Actinopteri > Siluriformes > Clariidae > Clarias > Clarias macrocephalus. Next base: position 220,147 of record JAAGKR010000282.1, read on the forward strand.
GCGAGTTGTATTTATAGATGACCGTTACATACGACTGTTAACTAAATTAGTAGCTCCTGTGCAAAACTAAAACAAGCATAAGCACAAAACTTTAAGCACAAAGCAGTCCTTGGCTGAAACATTAGGGTTTAAAAAGAAAACTTTTCTTTTAATCTTTTAAGCTATTTTTGGTCTAAGCATGTGAGTCAGCAAAGTGATCCAATTTTGCAGAACTGAACAAGACGTCCATGATTCCTTTCATTACTTTCTGTAACAAAAGAACTGACAGACACATTCAGTGACAACTCCCACATTCAGGTTCTTAAGGATACTCCTGAAGGTACATTATGTACTATTCTTCTTCTTTTTTTTATAATAAAGACGTCAGATTTGTTTTCCCCCACTCAGACCGATTGTCAAGCGCACATGTACTTATCTGTAAAAACTTGTTTCTGTAACACATTAGATTCAGTTCAGTTGTTTTTTTTATTTCATGTTTATGAATCCAAGTTACCGATTTTATCCAAAGAGGTTAAATTGAGCGGATACTGTACGAGTTTAAGTTGCCATGGTGACAAGCAACAAGCTATTAGACGTAAGCTGTGCATTTTTTAATGACCTTCTTCACTTTCCCTTCACGGTCTGGAAGGGTGTAACCCTTTTGTCCCTGAGTGGTCATAGTGGGATGTGATTTTAAGAAGGACTCACTCGACCTTGGCAGAAAGAACAAAAAGCAACAGAAAGATATTTTTGCACAGGCTAATTCCTTTTCCTTTTCCTCTGAATTGCAGTGTGTGGGGAGTCGTGTCAGCATGCTAACGAGCTGGACTGCTAACTAGCAAAAATAAAGCAGCTAAAGGCACTTGGGTATTAATTAGTATTAAAGTAGATGTCTCATATTTTTATTTATTTATTAATTTTTTTATATGAAGAAATTACTTTCTCTTTACATTTTAGAAGCAGGGTAAAATGATTTCTGGTAAACCTTATAGCTAATTATTTGCAACAATAACATAGCCATTGTATCACTTTTATTTCTATTCAATGGAAAGATTTTTTCTCAGGATCTTTGTGAGTGCTGCCAAGATTAAACTGTTGATGATGACTCAGCAATGTAGGAATCCGTGCTGAATAAATTCATTTACAGCTAGCAGGGTAAGTTACCATTAACCAATGTTTACATAGACGATAAGTAACTAGCTATCATAGATAGGATGCTAATTGACATTAAGTGTGTTTTATCCTGTAATTACACTTTTCAATTAAAAAATGGTTGACAGGTGAATGAGTGTTTACACAGTTAGCATCATTTTGCTAACACAAAGTACCTGTGAGAGTAAACAGGCATAGAATGAAATGGGTTTTTGTTAGCTTAGTGTTAAATGCAGTCAGTGTTAGTAGTCTATAAAGTGGAACGAAGAGCTGCATGATCATAAGGTTGAAGTCCACTGGATGGCTTGGGAGTCTGTCAGATTAGCTTTCTACTCACTGTAGCTGCAGTTTATTCGCCCCATAGTCTTCAAGCTGTTTTGTTTTAAATAGTCCACGAGAAGTGCCTGAAAAGAACACCAGCCATCACCTATGTGGACAAAAATGTGGACAAAAAAATTTTTTTTTGACACTTGTAATTTCACAAGTGTCAAATTATTGAGCTTCATCAAGCAAAGAAAACAACTAAGGAGATTTGAAATGAAGGTTAATAACCCTTATATAATATAACCTTATAGAAAAGTTCTGAACTGTCAACATTGTGGAAGAAATGTGGAGATCTTTTAAACACTTGGTGAAGTTGTGTGGTAAAAAAAATCTACAGTAAGAACCAGAGCTATACGTACAGTACACAATGTGATGAGAACTCACAGGATTGGGAATAAACAGCTGTGTGTCCATAAGAAAACCACTTGATAGTGAGATTCATCAGAAAAAAAAAAGGTTTCGTTTGCTACAGAGCATAAAGTTTGGACTTTGGAGCAATTGAAAAAGGTTGTATGATTTGCTCAGTTCATTTCAGTTCATATTCCAGAGTGATGGGCGTGTCAGGGTAGGAAGGGAAGCGCATGAAGCGATGCACCCATTATATACAGTATAGTGGCCACTGTAGGAGCCTCTCTGGAGACAGTGTTATGATCTTCAGTTGGCCAGGTCTTGGCTCAGCAACGTTATGTGGCAACAAAATGTCAGCCGATGATCTGAATGTACTGAATGATCAGGGTATCAGGTCTACGGAATTTTTCTTCCCTGATGTCACAGGGCATATTCCAGGACTCAAATTGTGAAAGAGTGATTCTGGGAGCATGAGAAATCATTTACGAACATGAACTTGCCACCACACTGTGTGCTTTAATCAAAGCTAAAGGTGATTGAATGAAATCTTAATTTGTGTGACTATATTTTTGCCCAGGTAATGTATGTTTGAGGTCGAAATGTTAACTATACACAGAGATACTTTCGAATTCGAAATTTCCCTGCCGATTGCTCTACCATATTGTTTCATCTACTATTCTCCTTCATCCAAAGCTATGAAAGCTGAGGTAAGTCTTTTTTTTATTTAGAACTGTATCACAAAGGGATGCTGCAAAAGCTCTTAAGAGTTCAATTCAGTTGTTTTTGTGCTTATTGTAGTGCAAGTGAGAATGTTAATTCCAGCAGGAAAAAAAAATCTCTCAGATGTGTGCAAAGGGCTCATTGCATCATCTTGCAGTGCCTTGTGGGTAAGTTCAACTTTTAAAGTCTAGTCAGGTTTATTCAATATCTAGAATCTTAAAATCTGCTCTAATGATCTAGCAGAGCTGTCCATGAGAAGGCAATTGGGATTCTTTTTAAAAGAATAGATCCATGACTCATTAAAAGTATTAGAGTAATGCAGCCTGAGGAAGAACTGAAAGGAAATGATACTACAGTGTATGATTGTCAGATTTTTACGACATTAGTAGTGGGTTTGCGGATAGAAAAAGTAACCACTGACTTATTATTTTCTCACCAAGTATTTTCATAAACCTGTACGTCAAACCTGCACAAAATTATTTGCACGAGTTATGGGGTAAGAGGATGGCATTTGGAGGATGGCATTTGGAGGATGCTTGAGCCAGAAATTAAAGTTTATAAACGTGTCCCAATTCCATTACTTCTTCTTTTCTGTAGTTCTATCAAATACACTTCAGAACAAAAAATCAAATTAATATGCTCTTGAACTGAGCATGAAAAAAAAAAACCTACAGCACAGTTAGGCTCGAAGTAAAAAAGACTTGTTGCCTGGCAACAGGCTCCCTAAACCGATCTCTCAATCTCTGTCTCCTTCAGGATAAAAAAAAAAAGTATAATAGCTGCTATTAGTCTCACTTTATAGCTTTATCTATCCGTCTACATTCATGACACTTGGTAGACTCTGTTATAACAGCAGTTAATTTGTATCGAGCCATACAGTATCCGCCCCGTTCCTATTTTGACTTAGTGAGAGGAATTCAGCCAGGAACGTGATGTTTTGCAGATGTGCTTGGTATTGATTTCCCTTTCTCTGAGGAAGCCCTGTCACACAGAATAGCTTGGGATTTGAGAAAAACATAAAAGAGGTGACCTTCGACCCTATGTTCTACAGTGGAAGTGCTGGGAAATCTGCAAGCAGCCCAGCAGCTTTCCAACATGGTGACACCTGGTGGTCAAAAGTGGAAGTTCTACAGCCATAACTGTACTGCAAGAAAACCTGTAAGTGCAAAGGCTTCTTTATTCTTCTCCAAATAGGGCTGGCATACCTGCAGGCTTTCATTCTAACCAAACATGTCTAAAAATGATTCCACTTGTTTAATCAGTGAACATATTGGTCGTCAATCATCTACAACTTTTTTTTTTGGTGGGAATGAAAGCAGGCAGCCGCTGTGGCACTTTTGTAGATAAGATCGAAATCTCCTGCTTAGGAGAAATTTAATTCATTAAATGACTAAAGTCATTGGCTAAATTTTAGAAAATGTTTTACGGTAGTTACTGCAACACAGTGCTGGAAAGAGATGTCTGATTCTTTCATCTTTCCAGCATGGTATACACCAATCAGCCATAACATTATGACCACCTGCTTAATTCTGAGTAGATTCCTCCTTTTTTTTACCAAAACAGTGACGCATGCTGTGTTCTATTGGAACCAGCATTAACCTTTACAGCAATTTGCGATACAGTAGCTCTTCTCTTAGATCGAGCTATACGGGCCAGACTTCACTCCTCACATGCATCAGTGAGCCTTGGCCACCCATGACCCTCTCCCCATTTCACAGAGTTTACTTTCCTTGGATCACTTTTGGTATGTCCTGACCACTGCAGACTGGGAACATCCCACAAGAGGGCCAAGATTTGATGCATAGACAACTAGGTCAGAGTAACTCCAAAACTGCAGCTCTAGAGCTCTCTGTTCCCAGGCTGCAGTGGTCAGAACATACCAAAAGTAATCCAAGGAAGGAAAACTAGTGGACCTGCAAAAAGGGTCATGGGTAGTCAAGGCTCACTGATGCACATGCACATGGGGGAGTGAGGGCTGGCCCGTGTAGTTCAATCCAATAGAAGAACTTCTGTAGCTTAAATTGAGGAAAAGGTTAATGCTGGTTCTGATAGAAAGGTGTCAGAATGCACAGTGCCTGTGTGGCATGATATGGCTAATATGAATAAATTTTCTCCATAATAAAAAGTTCTTCAAACCATCATTTCTCATAAACTGAATAAGGTTTTTGTTGGTCTCCCAAGCAGAATATGTAAAAAAGAAGCCACATTAAAAAAAAAAAAAAAAAAAAAAACAGTCACAGTGCATGCTTCTATGTCTGAGGTCTTTGAAACTATTTGTATGTATGTATGTATATATAAGCAATAACCTTACACACAGTAGGTGGATTGCAAAGTAATTCTGCAAAGCGATGGTAACCAAAGATAATAAAAGAAGTTATTTTTGCATATTAGAAAATTAATGGCATTTATGGCAAACCAATGGCAAATTAATGGCAAAGCAGTGTCATCTCTTTTTCCGCCTGCACCTTGTTTATCTTTTTTAACATAAGTTGAAATTAAACACATTCATGTCGGTCTAAGCAAATGCAGTATACTGTATATGCCAGTCTACTCAGCACATCAGTCCCACCGAACACATTCATGCATTATGTGTTGTGTAAGTTGATTTGCACTTGATGCATGTATTCTGTCTTTCTGGAACTTATTATTGGAACTTGTTTAAGAACCCTGTAACACTTTCTCAAAACGTTGAAGAAATGTGCTCATGAATGGAGATCACTTAAACACTAGGTGAAGTTGCACGGTAAAAGCTATGTTTGAATAATATTCAATACACACACAATGTGATGAGAACTCACAGGATTGGGACTAAACAGCTGTGTGGCCATAAGAACAACACTTGTTTGTGAGGATAATAAAAAAAAAAAGGCTCTGATGCACCCATCATGTATAGTACCTACTGTACAAGCCTCTGGAGGCAGTGTTATGATCTGAAGTTGCTTCAGTTGTTCAGGTTCAGAACGTTATACAATATGACGTACTGACTGACCAGGTTAATATCGAATCTTTGGGCCAGGCAGTGGACGTGTGTGTGCATGTGCTTGTGTGGGTGCGTGTGTTCCCCCGAATCACTGTTCCACCGTCTTTCCGTTTCCAATTTTACCCCTACAGTCATGAATAAAATAGTAGGAAATTAGATCTCGTATGATCAAAATATTGTTTTTCTTATCTGTATATATGCTGGTTTAAAAAAGGACACTGCACCAGCATGAATCACTTCTGGGTAATTTCAGACTTAACGTCTACTCAATATCTTTCCCTGCAAAACATCATCTCCTGAGCTAATAACATACTGTAGTGCATCACTGGTTAGTGGATCAGTGGCTATTTTCCTTGCCCTTGCTGCTGTGTAGTCTCTGTGTTTGGTGTAATCAGACAACCATATACTTAAACATGTCAGGTTTAGATCATCAGTGTTAATGCAAATTTGATTGGCAAATCTTTCTACTTAAAAGATGATATATTTCTAACAGGAAGAGTTTTTATTATAATTCCACATTTAAAACTTTCAAGCTTGGTGGTTTTATATAGCTTCTGATGGAAGGTTCGAGAAATCCCAGGCGGCTATAGGGCAGACAAGGGGCCTGTGAAGCATAGTCTGGGATTTTTGTATGTATGTGTGTATGTGTGTGTGTTCAAGCAAAGTTCTTCTTGATGAAATTGATGAGGCCATTCGTAGAGGAGTCATGGGAGCTGACCTCCACCGCGTCCTGCAGCTCCGGCTCGATCTTCTTGGCCAGCTGTTTCCCAAGTTCTACCCTACGCACCAAGATGGAGAAGAGCATAAAGACCAGGAACTCATGTGAATGAGAACATTCTTGCTAATGGAATGTGATTTTTTTTTTTACTAGTAATGCTTACATACAAGGAGACATAAGTATTTTTGCTTAGAATGTATTTAATTCTATTTGATACTATTTATAGTTCATTATTTATTTATTTGTTTATTTATTATTTTTATTTATTATATTCAAATTATTTGTGATTTCTGTATGAATTTTTTTTAAGCTATGTTGTTTTCCCACGTATTTTCTTAACCTCTTGAGACCCAACTTGTCCTTTTATTATGAGGACATGACATTTTCTCCTAACTACATCGTCTATATAGTTTTCATATGAGGACCTTTCTGTATAAATATTTTGCCAAACTTTTTCCAGTTTGAAGTCACCGATTGAGTTCATAATTATCAAGTTAATTGATTCAATTTAAATAAAAAGCGTAGTTGTTTTAAAAGGGAAAAAAAACAATAATAATAGTGTGCTCTGCTTCTACTAAAACTTTCTTAGAAAAAGCAGCATCATGCAATCTGTTGTATAAGCTAATGCTTAAAAAAATACAAAAGTGTTTGCTATAACTCAGCGTGTGTTATACTCACCCCCACTGGTCAAAGCTGTTGATCTCCCACATGACTCCCTGGATGAAGATCTTATGTTCATACATTGCTGCAATGACAGAAAAAAAATGTTGTTGGAAAATAAGCGATGCCACGAGAGAATTTATTTATTTATTCAGTCATACAGCTCCAAATCTTGGAAATCCCTCTGTAATGTGTTCTGATGACGTTGCTGATGTTCTGGCTAAAACTAGCGCTAATGCTAGGACCTCATGTTTAATGCTCTTACATCTGATATTTCAGGAAATAACCTGTCGAATCCAGTCTAATGAAATCTAGTAATAGTTATGATTGAGTTTTTCATAAAGGCGACTTCGTGGTTAGCATTGTCGCCTTGCACCTCCAGGGTCCGGGTCCGATTCCTTCCCCACTCCAGGTCCGCGTGTATACAGGACAAAGCGGTATAGATGATGATATATATGAAATATATTTGTGTTTTATTTCTTTGTGAGCTATCAGTTGTAGATTTAGGGTAGCGTGCTAGCTCATAGAATAACTGTTACTTATTTCAATAGCTAACAGTCAGTTAGCTTGGGCAAAAAAAAAGAGAATGAAACCATGAGAAGATATTCTTTCTTCTAATCTTATTGATGCAGTATTTATTGCATGAACATCATTTTTCTAAGGAGAAAGCTCAACCACAAACCTCAATTCAACCCACCTAGTGCTAACAAATGAGTAATCTGTTTGAACATTGCTTCATGCGATAGAGCTAACAGATAGACTGGATGTCCAAGAATCGGTTAATGCTGCTTTTCAAAAACTTCAACACAGTCTAATAGAGCACTATATTTATTTCGATTAATAATAAGACTAATAATTAGATTAATAATTAGGTGGCAGCAGTGTCGCCTTGCACCTTCAGGGTCCAGGTTCGATTCCTACCTCAGGTCTGTGTTTGCATGTTCTCCCCACGCTTGGTTTCCTCCGGGTACCCTAGTTTCCTCCCACAGTCCAAAGACATGCAGATTAGACTAATTGGCGTTCCCAAATTGCACACAGTGTGTGAATGAGTGTGTGTGTGTGTGATTTGGGATAGGCTTCAAGCCCCCAGTTATCCTTTATACAGGATAAGCAGTATACACGATGAGTGAGCTAGATTAATAATTATTTTTGTAAATTATAATAAAGTTGAATAATTAGCTGTATTATTTATTCATTACATATTCATACTATGCTATGACAAAGTTCCATCCATCCATCCATCCATCCATCCATCCATCTTACCAATAAGGACTCCCAGAGTGAATGGTGTCAGCTTTTTGAATACAATAGAGTTTGTTGGTTTGTTTCCTTGGAATACCTTTAAACAGAGAGACATTTGACATCCAGTGAGGCAGCAAAAACTTGAAACACATGGCATAATTGTAGTATAAATCTTTTCTGACTTCTAGCTGAGAAATTAAATCATATATAATGTCCCTAAAGAGTACATAAACATACTGTACTTTTAAGTAGTTTTGTATATGAGCTGTTTTGTATTGTACTAACTAAAGAAAAAGTGTTTTTTTTAATTGTATTTGTAATTCCGTTTTATTTTATAGCACTCCAGGTATCAAATTGAGATCATTGATTAAAAACAAAGATCAGACAGAAACTTTAAACCATTTGTGAAATGCACTTTTACATTTACTGAAATGATAATTAGTGTGGTCTATAAATGTAATACGTTTGCACACAGTAGTCATATCATTTTCAAAATTCTTAACTTAAACATTCTCTCAAGACATTCACTTATAGGAAACAGTTTTAGCTCCACCACTAGGGGGCATGATAATATAGTCCCACCTAATACAGATAGCCTCTTACTTTATGTGGAAGGATCTTCTCCAGTTTCTCTCCACTCAATCCTCCAGCCTCCAGCTCCTTCTTCGCCTCCTCTGTCGTCTTTCCTTTCATTAGAGCTTCGGTCTGGGCCAAGAAGTTCGCAATCAGGATCTACACACACACACACACACACACACACACACACACACACACACACACACACACACACACACACACACACAATCAGAAGTGAACTCAGATACTGCATCTGTGGAACAGTTATATTTATTCTTTAGCCATGCCTTATGGTGCAGGTTGTTTCTGACTGGATGCTGAGTCTGAGCCGGGATAAGAAAGTCAGCAGGGACCATGCGAGTTCCTACAGAGGAGACAGAAGGTGAAAACAGTTTTACACGCATCATGGGTCCCAAATGTTTCCACTCATAGAGGAGTTTTTATACATTTCAGATATAGCCTTAAAAAGTCTCTGAGAGAAGAAGACAGTCTTGAAATCATTCTCATGTCTGGTGATGGACTTTACCAGGAAACATGTCAAACACATAGCATGAGCAAGGTTAGGGGTTTGAATCCCACTTCCGGGTCTGTATGTGTGGCGTTTGCATGTTCTTGCTGTGTTTTTCCTCCGAGTACTCTGACTTCCGCTCACAGTCCAAAGATATGAGGTGTATGCTGATGCCCGGCAATGGTATGGCACCCCATCAAGGGAGTCCTTTGTCTTTTGGACTTGTTTCCTGGTATAGGCTCCAGACCAATATCATGGACCCAACACCATGTAATGGATGTTTAGGGATGTCCACACTATACATCATCATCATCATCTGGGGTGTAACCTGCCTTGTGCTCTTAGCTCCCTGGCATAAGCTCCAAACCCTCATTATCACACATTATAAACGGTATGAAGCACAGCTGAAGGGTACTGCTGAGGAACAGCCCAGAAGTGAGCGTCCATGAACATCCATAACATGGTGCTGACCCCACAGTGGCTGAAATCTCACGGGCCACCCTGTAGTGTTGGACTCAGCAGAGATTTTCATTCCGCCTTTTAGGAGAAAGTTTCATTCACATTATTACGGTGAGAAGAAACTCACTCTCACTGGGAGAGAAACTCTGACGGCTTCATTCCAAATGATCTAAGGCTAGTTTCGAATCAGAATCAGTAAAAACATTCATTTTGATTCTGCATTTGATTATAATACCACATCATTCTGCACTGTGTAAAGCTTGTTCAGGGTCAGAATCACCTTTATTCTGATTGTGATTGTAACTGTCATAAAAGCTCCAACAGCTATATTGTGTCTGAGGAATTTTTGAAGCCTAAAACATACTAAACTTGAAGTCTGTTTTAGTTAGGCAGCTTTTTGCCCCTAATTTTGTGAGAGCTCAAAGGACAAAATGTGAATCTACTGCTGCTATAAATATGTATATGAAATCCAAGTGAGTGGTAATGCTGAGATTTGTTTAGGAGAAACTTCTCTCTTTTATCTCTTGTTGCCTCAGGGCTTAGCAGGAGAAGTTATTCTAGATTGAGTGCCTGAATTAAGTCTCTTTTATGTATGTGTACAGAGAAGAATTGCACCATGCCCATGTTCTCGCTCAGGAAAGTGTATCTTGTATTAGACGTCACCTTGGTGAATAAGCTGGTAGAAGGCGTGTTGCCCGTTCGTGCCAGGCTCCCCCCATACGATGGGTCCTGTGTGGTAGTTCACACGTGTGCCATGGTTGGTTATGTACTTCCCATTTGACTCCATGTCACCCTGGACATGACAAGAGAAGTAAATATCACATTTATAAATGAAGTGTTATGGTACTACATTATATACTACACTGTCAATCCCATTCATCTTTTCTATTCATTCATCAAATCTGCTTATTCCTACCATCTATTCCTTCTTTCCATCTATCTCTCTATCATCTATCTCTATCTCATTCATACATCTACCTATGGCTACCCTCAAACCTCTCCCATCTATTAGTCCATTTATCGATCTCTACCATCCATTCAACTATCCAGCTTTCCCTGCCATCCCTCTTTCGCTCTCCATATGTACCATTCACCCCAACAATGCATCATTCCATGCATATCAAAAGCGTCAGTCCATCCATCCCATTTGTCTATCCCATTCACTCAACTTCACATCCATCTATCTACACCATCCATTTCTTTATTTCCACCATCCAGCAAACACCATCCATCCATCCATTCATCCGTCCATCATTCTCTGCTATCCACATTTGATTTCCTACCACAAATCCAAACCTAAACATTTATCTCTACAATTAATCAATATCATCCATCTTTACTGTACCTACAATTAATCTCAGCATTCATGTCTACTGCATATCCATCCATCACTTCTATGTATCATTAGATCCCTCACACCCATCCATCAATGTCTTTTATCCATCCATGCATTCATGTATACTATCCACTAATGTCTATCATGTGTCATTTCTCATCAATTTTTAAACCCATACACCGTCTAAACCTATGTTCTATCCCTATATTATTTGATGCTTATCACCCATCCATCTACCCACGCAGTTCACTTATCCGCAAATCTAACCATCCTTCAATTCTAACCACCATCAGTGTATGCCATCAACCACCTCTACCATCTCTAACCTCCATCTATCAATTCATCCCTATAATCTATCTCTATTATGTATTCATCCATCCATCCATCCATCCATCCATCCATCCATCCATCCATCCATCCAACAATCAAGAAGCTGGAGGCATTCACCTGCTGAAAGTATGCAGCAAAGCGGTGCATGTACTGGTCGTAGGGCAGCAGACAGTGAGTCTCCGCCTGGAAGAAGTTGATGTACCAGATACCCAGCATGGCCAGGAGAACCGGTGCATTCTGATCCAGGGGAGCTGTTCGGAAATGAGTGTCCTATACAGAGCGTGAGTAATATACTGTGTTAACATTCACAGGTTGCCAAAGCAGTGTTCTATACGTTCTATACAGCATTCTATACATAAGCACCTACCATCCAGTGAGCTCCAGCTAGGAGCTTTTCAAAGTTCTCATAGCCTAAGAAAAAAAAAGTTTGAGTTTAATAATAAAAAAGGTGATATTTTTAACAGTAACTGTTGTGACTTACCAATGTGCAAAGCGATGGAAAGTCCGATTGCAGACCATAAGGAGTAACGTCCTCCAACCCACTGGAAAGCAGATGACCTCATTAAAAATAAAACTCCACTGTTCTATATACTGTATCAGAGGTCTCACTTGCTCTGTCTTCCACCTACACTATATACTGTTCTTTTGTACTGAGCCTACATAAATAAACATTTGCTTATTGCATAAACTAAACTTTCTTAAAACTTCGATTTGTTTTAAGTTGACATAGACCTTTTTGCATTTTTTTTTTAAGTTGATTATCAGTGGTGTGTTAGGGATGAAGGTACGAGGCTGATGTCTCTAACAACTAAGAACAGCTTACTCATCAAGCTTGCTTCAAATGCTTACCAGGAACTGTAAGAACTAAACAATGGCTAAATTTATCTTGTTCATTTTTGCCTGCCTGCTTGTAGTATATGATCGAAGCTTTCAGACGGGACACATCCACACAGCTGAGACCTTGCACTTTATTAACGTGACTAAAACCAGCATGCCGACCTTTGGTGCGACCCAGCCGTCAGTGCCCTCTCCTGCGTAAGATAAGGTCGTGCTGTATTTATAACATAAGCCAGAGCCGTGAGGAGAGATTCTGATTACTGTGCAGCTGCCAGTGTGTGTGGATCTAGACGCCTACTTCACAGGTCAAACGATCACGCTAATAATAGCCCTTGCATGAGCCTTATTGAGTAAGGCAGCCTCAAACACTCAGCATTCAGACCGGGCATCATCTCTCACACATGCAGACACACTCACATCCCAGAAACCGAACATATTCTCGGTGTCGATGCCGAAGTCCTTGACTTTGGGCTGGAAAACAAAAAAGCAAAGGTTACAATGAGGACACAGGGACAAGAATGCATTTAAAACTTGAGTACTACATGTGAGTCAGCGTACCCCATTGGTAGACAAGGCTACGAAGTGCTTAGCAACAGCAGATTTCTGAAAGAGAGAGAGAGAGAGAGAGAGAGAGAGAGAGAAATATTAAAATATATATAGTATTTTAAATTAGGGTACGACTTATTCTGGTATCTACATACATTTGACTATAAATTTTTCAGTTCGCAGGCTCGTGTCTACAAAGTGCATTCAGGGGGCAGAAGTAAGGAGGATTAAAATTCATAGCAAGATTCTCCATGAGTCAAGACTCACATCTTTGGCAGCCTGCAGGAACCACTCCTTGGCCGACTCGGCGTTGGTGATGGTCTCCTGAGTGGTGAAGGTCTGAAATGTACAGAACAGGCCTGAGGTACAGTAGACTCACAATATATTCAGGATGATTGCAATAACAGTTGACGCTTCACTGAAATAAAACACTTTGTGTGTATCATTATTATTAGGAAATGATTTTACCACACAGCACATCCTGAAGGTTTTTATTCCTTTTATACCAAAGCAAATTGCCAAAAAATATGTTTTATTTATTAACGGGTAACACACACTATATTCCATCAATGAACCATGGAGGTGGTGGAGAGTCCTGTAAATCTCATTAGTTTCTCGTCATGTCTCCACTTATTCCACTTTATGGAATATCAGCTAACTAACCTACTGTAAATAGCGTTAAATTGAAAGCTAGTTAGACATATAGGGTGTAAGTCAGAATCGCTTGTTCCACACCCTAAATAGTGCCATTGATCAGGGGATTCAGCCTAGTATAAAACATGAGTTAGCTCTGTAACTTGCGTTAGCCGTAAATAAGGCGGTGATGTAAATCATGGACCTGTCAGACCGTTGGTGGAAGCTCGCGCTCACGTTAACTAGCAATAATGAAAGATTGAAACACAACACAGATGGTTCAGAGTCAATTCAGGACGGCTTAGAAGCAATTACTAAGGAGACAAAGTGATAACAACGTTTTCTCAGGAGTTTTCTTACTGAAAGTGCTTCGGTGTTTGGGTTTTAGCAGGCAGCTGTTCTCCGCTCTTTCCAGTACTACAGCCCACCACTCAATCTTTCTAACTGATTACTAGGTCATAAATGTTGGGAAAGGTCTATTGAAACAAGTAAGATTTTTGTAACACATACACATCTTACAGTTATGAATGTAGCCTGTAATGTTATCAAGAAACCAGAACGCACCAAGTCTTTAAGACTTTCCCTATGTAGCAAACTCACTGACTATACAGTAATGGTATGTTTAAAAAAAATTGTTGTTGTTAAAAAACTGTTTTTTTTTATTTATTTGTCATCAGGAGTAGGT
>JAAGKR010000283.1:0-106114 GCA_011419295.1 Clarias macrocephalus
AATTACAAAATAGCATTACTTACGTACAAGGCTCTAAACGGTCTAGCTCCCACATACCTAACCTGTCTTCTGATATGGTACAATCCACCACGTTCCTTAAGATCAGAAAACTCCGGACTACTGGTAGTTCCCAGAATATCAAAATCTACAAAAGGAGGTAGGGCATTTTCATATTTAGCTCCAAAGCTTTGGAATAGGCTTCCTGACAGTGTTCGGGGCTCAGACACAGTTTCCCAATTTAAAAGTAGACTCAAGACGCATCTCTTCAATCTGGCATACACATAATTTATTTCTTTACCTCATACTCCAGTACATCTATCCTGAATGGCAACCACGCTAATTCTTTTCACTTGCTCTTTATTTTTCCACCCATCCCGAGGCATCTGGAGATTGTGCCAGCTTCAGTAGACATAGGCCAACCCTGCGAGGATCCTGAGGCATCCAGAGAAGGACCTCCTCCAGCTGGATTCCTCTTCATGTTGGTTTGGAGCTACACATGCTGCTCCTGAGCTCCCAGTGATCCAGACCCCCATCTGCGCTCTGCACCAGCTGACTAATCCCTGAACTGAACTGGACTTTGTGTTAATTTAAATAACTTCTGTTATATCGAACTTTCATCTGCATAACACACATGATGTTATACAATTTCTGTTATCTGTTATCACCCAGATGAGGATGGGTTCCCTGTTGAGTCTGGTTCCTCTCAAGGTTTCTTTCTATTGCCATCTCAGGGAGTTTTTCCTTGCCACTGTCGCTCCACCCTTGGCTTGCTCATCAGGGACAATCTCATTATCTAGACACATTTTTCTTACACATATATACATTTCCATAAGTCTTCTTTTCATTTTCTTTTAATTTCTGTGAAGCTGCTTTGAGACAATGACCATTGTTAAAAGCGCTATAGAAATAAAATTGAAATTGAATTGAATAATGATAATGCATTTTTTTTAGTTAAAAAAAAAAGAAATATTTCATTTAGTTAAATATTCACTTCCGTGTAGTATTCAAGGTTGTAGCTTGCCTGCTCACACATAAATGTACAGAGAAAAGGTTATACCCTTGAATTTATGTCTATGGTCTATGGTCTGCTGTGCAACAATGAACATTTCATCTTGAGCCATGGGTGTTGTCTAAGTTTTAATGGAGGGTCCATCAGTAATGCCAACAGCTGACCATGGTCCGAAATTCGTTGCCAATAACACTGGGAGCATGGTATTTATCAAGCAATACAGTGTCATCCATAACTCATTCTGCAGTCTGCATGAACCACACAGAGCAGTGGGTTGTGAGTTGACCAAGACTTTCTCTTATGAACTTACCCACTCCTGGGTATAAGCTTGCTGAAATATAGCACATCATTTGAATGACTAAATTTGCACAGTAGCAGTACACACCATCAGGGGTATTGTGGAGTCTTTGTAAGCACACAATGTTAAGCAGTTGGTTTTAAGGTTATGGCTGATCAGTGTACGTTGAGGTTGAAAATATGCAGTAGATCATGTCCTTGTCACCAACACAGGTAAACGCTTTGGAGATATTGTAGTATTCCCAGTTTAAACATGGGGTTCTCTGAAAAGAATGCACTTAACAACCTTAGAACATGGTTTGCATTAAACAACTTAAGAACATGCAACAACGTAAGAACAGATCACCCAATTTTCAGGTGAGTATAATTTGTACTTTGCTAAAGACTTTTTTTATTTTGGAGGATTTTTAACTTTAATTCCACTACAGTTTAAAGTTAAACATAATTAATTACTAACGTAAAGTAATCGTCGTTGACGGAAAAATAGTTTGTAAAAATATTTGTTTCATGTGACAACGTTATATGGTATTGGTTTCCACTGGATTGGTAGCTCAATGGGAAAGAGAAGATATACAGTAGAAAGGTTTATGTTTTACCTCTTGTTTACACTAAGTTTTACTTCTTTCGTTGTTACCTAAACACATGAAGAGTGAATCACAGATGAGGAATCAAAAAAGTAGATCGGATAAAGATTAAGTTTTACCTTAAAATGACTCCAGCGTGTTAAAATTCACTTATACCACTTCAGGGCTGTTATTTCAGTGATCAAAATATTAACTAATTCCAGTAAAATATTCTGTTTAGCTATTCGAGACTAGTTTCAGGTCCTCCGATGTACACTATGAAACACAGAGATATCATTGAAAGAGCGAGTGTACAGACACTGATGTCACTTCTGCTCAACATTTTCATTTCATTCATGGTGCAGGTTTAACTTCAGGCATATAACTAAGTCCTGCTACTAAGTTTCATTAAATTCCAACAGACAGACATAAAAAAACGAAATTTTTTCGGAGACCTCTTAGAGTCCTCCAATGTATGAAACACAAATATATAATTTAAAGAGTGAGTTCTGACCAATGTACAGAGAAAACCTTTCTTTTATTTATATAGATTCTTCCCTACATTACACAAAAACTGTTGTTCCTCCTTACGTATGAGTAAGGGGAATAAAAGAATGTCCAAATTGATGCATAGCACATACACCAATCAGGATACAACAAAAGCGTCATTTCGGCTCATTTATTTTCTCATTTGCACCTATTCAATGTATCTACCTACTGTAGTGTACAAAGAACATTACTATTACAAGAACAGTGCAACAGCCTGGAAATTATGTTCAGAACAGAAAAAATAGTTGTTTGTTTTTAAATACTTTATCTGCTGACCTCATTCCCATGTGATTTGTTCTGGGGGTTTTCCCATCACCCCTGCCCTGCTGAGGTTATGGTGATGTCACTGATGTCGGTGATTCCGAGTTTTAGTTCACAGCTCTTGCCATTATTCTGTCATCAATTGTTGTTATTTTCCTAGGCAGACCTGTTAGACTGTACTGGTTATTAGTACATCATGGGTTTCTTACTTTTTCCTGGTATTCCAAATGATACTGTTGGCTATGCCCAATGCTTGTGCCGCTGCTAAGACTTTCCTTCTTTTCTCATCTTTTCTCCCACAGACAGCTCTCTGGTTTTCATTATATATCAAAAACAAAAGAATTAGCCTCGCTATTCTATTACTTTCTGATGGGACAGTATATTGGGGTAATTGTGATATGTTACCTCATAAGCATATTGCTTCACAGTAATTGATATTGTCATTGTTAACTGCCCACATCTGATCTGGCATGCATAGCATCTGAACCATCAACATTTTAAGAAAATTGTTAAATACAGTAAACAAAACCCTGTAAACAATGTGCTCACTAGCTACTAGTGTATTTTTTTACAGCATTAGAGTCACATGCTCTGGTTGCAGTAATAAAAAATCATCCCATTGTCAGCCATGTGGTCTTTGACCTGATGCTGGGATCCCTTGGGAGTTTCTCTAAATTACACTTTACAAACTTGAGCACGCCTAGTTTTGTCACAAAACCACTTTTGTGTTCTGGGTTGCCATGGTGCACTTATTGTATGTGATTTCCAATGGAACCTGCTCCCATCCCCTGCTGCTCTCTTTGAAATCCAACACTGCTTGAGAAATGTCAGCGCACATGAATGCACGTCACATGTGGTGCTATGATGTCAGACTGAAGCAGATGATTGTTTACATTTCCCAGTTCCATTGGCAACTGCCACAGCAATTTTTCCTACCGGGTTCCAAAAATAGAATTTGAGCCAGCCAAACTTGTCTCCTCATTATCTTTAACAGTCACAATGATTCACCACACCTTGTTGTGACGCATCCAACAGCTAAAAGTGACCTCATTGTGTTTCTTATTACAGGCATTATTTCTTTAAGTGTGCCACTGTAATCAAACTTCCTCAGGCCTTAAAAAACTGAATATTAGCCTCTATATATGTGTATGTGCTTTGCTGGATGCAGCATGGTTTTGCACATTGGTTTTGCGCAAGTTTTTATTAGTCTTTGCCACTAACGAGGTAACTAGCCTTCTTGTGAATTGTCTATTGTTCTCACATCTTTCTATCCATGCAGGCAGTATAACAAAGTAGCAGAGAAAGGTGATGAATGAACAGCCGAGCAGTGTAGTAGTGTCATGGAAGGGATGCGAAGGCATGAAATATAAGTCCTATTGGGTGCGAAATCCAGGGGTTATCCCTAACAAGTCCTCAAATTCTGGTGTTGGCCACAGCAGGGTGTCCATGAAGCAAGCGGAAGGTGCCAGCATGACACTCATGAGATGGGGTGTGCTGCAGACATGAAGTCTTCAAACTTAAGCAAAGGAGTGAGCATTATGTCCTCTTAACCAGGTGGTGGAAGCATTACACCACTCTGAAACCCAACTGGGGGTAAAAACAGTATGTCCTCTGTGCTTGGACTAGGTGGAGACGATGCAATATCAGGATGAGGCAGGTCACTCAGGCAGTGTAGGGCATGGCGCAGGCAGTGCAGTGTGTGGCTATCAGGAAACAGATTATGACTAGTAGGATTGCCAGGAAATATCTCTATGATAATAGGGCTGTCGGGAAACATTTTAATGCAAACAGGGTTGTCAGTAAATATTTTATGGCTAACAGGTCCTTCAAAAATCACCTCCTGGTTAACATGGCTTTCAGGAACTATAGCTAGACTCTCTGGCACCATAACAGAGCTATGGAGCATAACCGGGCTAGAAAACCGGACATTGGAAACTTGTGATTTAACTCAATTGGAGGGTTATGGTGCTGGAGGTCTCACCATCAACCTCCCTCTCAAGATGAGCCAGTTAGTGGCAAACATTGGTCCTTCATCACTGAGCTCCTGCATCTACTGTGCCAAATGCTGAGCTGGAAACGCAATACGACAGATGTCAATCCAAATAGCAAGTTTTTGTGCTTTAAACATTGGTCCTTCCTAAGTATGTAAATAAATGAATATCTATAACTTCCTATTTCCATTAGTAAATGTTTGATCTGTGAAACATATGCAAGAAGAGAAATTATTAATTCTGATTCAATAATTCTGCTCTTAACCTTTGTTAGCGGACATAAGTCATTTTGGCAGTCAACATGTGAATAACTTTATTGAGAACTTCTGGATACAAAATGGCAGTGTTGAGAAAATTTTAACATGACCTATAGCACAACTACTGTATGTCAAGATAACAGTGAAATTTACAAAAAAAAAAAAGGATGTAAATACAAAAGAAAAATTCACACATTGCATAAATAAATGTTTTGCGCACTGTAACACAACAGTACAAATATATACAAAAGGCTTTTATTTATTTATTTTTTTACTTTTTAAAGCTGGATAATATTTTAGTGCTTTTTCTGTTTATTTTATAGGAGATTATTCGTATGTATCCTGTAAGTATTCTATATCATTGCATAATTTCACTTACTAAAATTATATGGCAAGAAAGAAATAAAGTGCAAAATGGTCATTTAGAATAACAGTCTACATTTAAAATAAACAAACAAAAAAAAAACAATAAGCATACAAATTAACCTCTGTGATAATTTTTTTAATTACCTTTCTGTTTTTCTCTATTTTGACCATGAAATGCAAATCCAAATGAAATCCACACGTTCCATCTTGAGGCACCCTCAGAGTTATACTTCTAAGTGATTTGTGAAGTCATTGAGTAGATTGGACCTGTCAGAGTCTTGTAACTGAGATCTTTCTAAGCTGTTTCCATCATCAAGTGATGCTGTGGACATCAGTTCAGTTTTTGAGTTCACCTCCTCGGGCAATGAAGAGAATAAGGCTGGAATGCGAATGAGAGGCTAATTTTAGGTCTTAATTATTTGTGGTAGTTTTTCACTCTGTCTGATCCGTATTACTCACAGTCCACTACCTCACCTCCCTTTGTGACTGTTCCTCTTTGACAATCCTCATAATACAACAATTATCTATAGGTGCACTAACCAATCATTTATTAGTATCTCCATGTCTAATATATCTAATATATGTGTCATATATATCTCAAAGATATACAGTAGTATATGATGCTTAGTAATACAGGCTGCTCTCATATAATATACTTTTTCTTACCTGAATGTGGTCCTGGTAAGCGGACAATGCCCCGAGCCTTTATTGTCCTTTTGATGTGATATCCTGAATTCAATTTAAAATGAGCATAATTATTAATTCATCATTAACAACAGAATATAATGTTTAAAATATTTGTATAAAAAATATGTATATGTATAAATTTTATGGGTAAAACTTTTCAGTGGCAAAACTTGTGCATGCATAGCATATATCATTATGTTAATTATTATATATCTTATTTTACAAGAATTAACTCGAACCAATTCTGTGTGAATTCTACAGGAATAGAAGCAAAAAAAATCTCCAGATTTGACAGGAGTAATTACATGATTTTTTGTGGAATCTAATGCAGGAATTCATCAATTCATTTTTCATCAAAAGAAAAAGAAAGAAAGAAAGAAAATCCATTTTATGGCTAGAAATTTTCTTTAGAACTGAAGTGGATATTTAATGAGAGTTTATGGGAAAATGTTGTTATTATTTATTACTCATCAAATTCTTTTGTTAGCCAGCATGCTTGATGCTGGTTTCCAAGATAGAAGCTTTGCTTGCTAGCTAACATTTATCTCATTACCTTGCTAACATTTACGGTACAGTCTTTTGAAAATGTTCTTGCCTATAAAAATACAGCTATATACAATTTCATTACAGTATTTTTGTCTTTGCATTGCTATATCACACAAGTAGACATATCCAACCCACCAATCATCACAATGGTCATCACAGCACCAGCGACAACTACAGCAGTAGTCAGTGTCATCGCTGGCACAATGAAATACATGAGCTGCTGTTGACTGTAACTGTCTGTGGGCTTGGATGACGAATGTGCTGCAGAGTGAAAACAAAAATGCATCTTACAATTCACGCAGTCATATCAACAATCTTTAGCATATTTCTTCAAGGAAGTAAATGCAAAAAAAAACCCCTCATGTGTTTGTGTGAGAATGTGTGGAAGGAGTTGTAACATGTTTGCCTTGGAGTTTCTAGAGGCCCCTTTATTAGACATTGGACACATGCCCAGGTGATCGCATATGATGTGATTGATATGAGGGTTGATTGACATGCTAGGTCTTGTTCAGTAATTCAGTGATGTTTTGAGTGTCACTCAAAACCTCCAGATAATAGTATCATTGTGCTATACCAGGGCCACGCCTCCTGGCTTTCCACAAGTAAAAAAACACCATTATAAGGTGTAATTTTTGAAACAACATCAGACATCATACAGTTCACTAATGTCTTAAGAGGCGCCACTATTGCACAAGAAGGTGTGTTGCAGCTTCTCAACTGCAGGGTCTGTGTAGAGTTCACATCTCCTAATGGTTTCTACTAGGTTTTTCAGTTTTCTCCAACTCCCAAAAGCATGCTGGTACGTGGACTGGGTATGCTAAGACATGTGAAAGAGTATGTACAGTAAATGTTTGTGCATGATGGCCTTGGATAGACTGTAGTCTCATTCCAGGTGTATTCCTACCCTATGCAGTGCTTTCCTAAAACACTGTAACCCTGACCAGGAGTAAGTAATTACTGAACAAGGATGAATGAGAGGAAACTATTTGGACTATTGTTGATCAATGGAATGTGTGTATGTAAAATGTGACTTCATTCCATTAATTAATTTTTTGTAATTCATGTGAGACTTTAGGACAAAAGAAAAAGTAAAAATAAAAAAAAACTTAGGCAGAGAACTTACGACAAGAGGGATGGCAGTAGAGACTGGTGATGCCGTATTTTACATCAACACGCTTTGCCTGGGAAAACCATATTATTTTTTAAATTATTATTATTATTATTGTTGTTGTTGTTGTTATTAAGATGTTTTGGACACTGAGAAGTGAGACAAAACACTACTGAACTTTCAAATTATTTACCTTGATGCAGAGTCCTGGTTTACAAAGATCTGTAGCTAGATTTGGCTGTACCTGATCAAATTTATCCTGTAGAAGCAAAAAATTGTTTGGTTGAACATATCTTATGATAATTTTTTCACAGATCAGCCCTAACATTAGCAAACCATTAAGTCCCATATTGTGCAGGTTCCCCTTGTGCCACTGGGGAGTTTGTGTCCCCTTGTTCAGATCTGGCCCTCTTCGGATATGACTCTACAAATCTCTGAGGGGGTGCTGAGGTGTCTGTCACCAGGACATTAGTGGTGGATCCTTTTAGTGATGTGGGTTGTAGGGTGAGGCTTCCCTGTGTTGAACCTGTTTGTTCATTGCATCCCATGGCTTCCCAAGGGAATTTGGAGACTAGATTGACAACCTTGAATTTCTGCCTGCTAAGCCTCATATGTGTCAGGCTGTGGTGCACTAAGGGTTTTGGTGCCTTTCTATCATTACAAGCATTGACGTTTTTTGACTAGTTGTGCTTTATTGGCTATTCTGTGGGATTGAACCGGATGAGCTGGCCATTGGTCCCCACGGACATGGGTGGGCTCCGGGTGCCCATAATCCTGTCACCAGTTAATGTTTTGTGGTGTAAACATAGTACTTCTGCCATTCCAGAACCTTCACAAATGATGTTCTCAAACATTCATT
Source organism: Clarias macrocephalus (assembly GCA_011419295.1). NCBI lineage: Eukaryota > Metazoa > Chordata > Actinopteri > Siluriformes > Clariidae > Clarias > Clarias macrocephalus. Next base: position 8,494 of record JAAGKR010000283.1, read on the forward strand.
ATTTGCTGAATTGCCTCATGTCTTCCTGAACATTGTAAATGTTACTGCCAGAGTTATGTCAGAAGTTATGTTGAAAGGTTTAGTAGAGGTCTTGTTTTTGACACATACTGTAACAGTTCCCATTTGAAAATGTCACAATGTTGTCATGCACTTCTTATAGCGCTAGCAAATTTATTAGCCTACAGTACTTGTTCGTGTGATACATTTACCTTCAGTATTTGACTCTGTATTTTGACTTTGCATAACATTCGACTTTGGTATCTTTGCGGTTTTCAAAAAAATACTTTTGCGTATGGAGGAAAATAATCTTCTCTAGAGCATTTAGATCCTACAATCATAAATAAATGTCCTTCACTTCAGTTATACTGGGTTATGGTATACCCACCATGGGCTATCGACCGAACACACATTTAATGAGGCCCAGAGGTGGTGCTCCACCTTGGCAACCAATATACAAAACGTCAGTAGTTGACACTGTTGCTGAGGGCTTATTTAAAATGAACAGGCCATTATCTTTGACTGAGTTGAACTTACCACATCAACTAAGAGGCTTTGTGTGTCCTCACACCCAGAGGCCCCAGTCTTGGAACATACACTAAAAGAGAGGCTTGCTTTGATCCGGGAAGTCACACGCAGCTGTGTTTGGTCCTCTTCAGCAGAAACTTCAAGGTCCCAGGCTAAAAGAAACAGAATAAAAAGGTTAAGTGGGTTGACTTACACAACATGTATATAGACTTTGAAATCTAACAAACTAATGGCAAAACATTAACGTGGCATTATAGTTTAAAAATAGTTTGGCCAAAAATAGAACCAACAGAATATTCACACACCCAGAATGAGTGAATGAGATGCATTGAATTTCTAACTTTTCTTTACATCAGGCGCATTTGCGCATAGTAAATTGCATGTTGGATAGTTGAACAAGTGACAAAATTTCAAACAACCTACTGATCAAGAGGACAAATAGTTTAGAATTGTGCAATCTACTTCTCTCTTTTCTTACAAATCCTAAAAATTAATGTAAATTTAGATCTGATACTGTAGATATGTATCTCATCTAATAGATAATAGTCAATGGAAAGATCTAACAGATGAGTATATCATCCCCAGACCCATTTATAAAGGGTATACACTGATCAGTCATAACATTAAAATACAAAATATCAGGACTTGACTCCACAAAACTTCTGGGGTGTGCTGTATCTGGCGCTGGAAAGTTAATCATGGATCCCGTGTGTGCTGTGGGTTTCTGTGTGGCACATCCATGGATCAGACTTGTTTGTCCATCACATCCCATGGATGCTCACTCAGACTGAAATCTTTGGAATTTTGAGGTTGGATAAATCTTTACCTCCTAAGTCTCATATGTGGCTGGCTGGGATGCATTGAGTGCTATGATTCCCTTCTGTTGTGGCCAGCATTGACTTTTCGGCAGTTTGGACCACACAGGCTTCTCTGTGGGATCATGGTCTCCATGAGCCTTGTGTGCACATGATCCTCTCACTTCAAGATATTCAAGAAAGCTGTTGTCTGAAACTTTTGGTGGAGGCTTAATGGAGGCTTAATGATACTGGGGTTTGTTTTGCACAAGTTAATATATTCATGAATGGAAATTAATTACCTGGGAAATTCCCATCGGAAAAAGGGCACTTTATCCATGAGCTGGTCTCTGTGGTGAACTAAAAAGTAAGATACATCAAAGCATACATTGTCTGAGAGTTGAATAGAAGCATCATTTTCACATGCTAAAGGAGTGTCTGAAATAAAACCTGAAGTTTGAGCATTGTCTGATCAAAGGCACAGAAGTTATACAATAATATGTACCTTCATGCAGAGCCGGGGATGTGGATCCACTGCTGAATATGTCACCTGAGAACGGTTTTGTGGTTACAAAAATCAGTTATTATTCTCTTGTTTTTGTTCTTTTTATTTAAATTTTGGAGCTTTTATGCATGTATTTCTTTTTATGCACACACTTACCATGCCTTTGATATATCTCTGAGAAGAATTGGCAAGGTCTTGGCACATGCCTTGGTCCTGCAGTTCACACAGTGAAATGACGGCATTAACTTGGCATGACGCTTGCCATGACAGAGTCTCCTCCACAGGGTCAAAGTTTATTCCAGACCAGAGTTCTTCAATACCTAACGAGAAACATTTTTTTTCATTATGCTGCTTGTTTTTGTTTTTTTTCTTGTGCAAATAGCACCTTAATAGTGATGCTTATTTAAGACTAGTCCTTACACGTACGTTTTTTAAAAGGGCAGACTTGAACTCGAGAAGCATCAGTCATGACAGACCAGCCCTGCAATAAAACAACACAGTGATTCTGTCTCTGCTATTAATAGAACAAATGGTTAATAAATTAAATCTACACATCTAATCAGTTTTTACCTCAATGCACAAGCAGGGCACTGGTTTGGAGTACTTCAGAGTGACATTTTTCACTGGATTCTCCTTTTTTATCTGTAACAGGGCACAGGACTAATTGGAAACATGTTATGTGTGCAAAGTTTTTATCCTAATTTATCTTCTCAGCAAAGACAGTACATCATAAAAGCTTATACTTTATTGCCTTAATTACAAAAGAATTAAGTTCACTATGGCAATACCCAGTGTGCCTCTCTAGTCCATAAAAATACACTGGGCAAGTCTTATAAATGCTTCCTCCACGTGGAATCAAAATTACTGTACTGTATACTCTATATGGTTTGCTGACTCAGAATTTGCATGTGAATGCACTTTTGGAAATAATTATTTCTTTTTTTATTTTCTTTATATTTAAATCTCATTAACGGCCGGGAAACATGAAAACATCTGTTATTGCCATAAGTAAGGAAATGCTTAAAAACAATAGAAACAGATTCATGTTTTTTCAGTCTATATTACTTTGACAGTTATACAGTAGCCCACATTGGCAAAGTAGATCTCTCCTGTGTGTGAGTACAGTACATACTCCTTTGTGTGCAATGCTCCACTCCCGAGTGTGAGTGCGCTCTCTCTTTCTCCAATCATAATACCCACACTTTTACAAAATATGTTCTGGATATCTAAACAACCCCATGTCAGAACCAAATAAACCATATACAGTAAAATTCCTGAGGACATTAATTTAAAAGGCTATTTAAATAGCCTACTATTTATCACAATTCGTTATAAATTATCAAAAAGATCAAACAACTTGTCTAAGTAATTCATTTGTTTTCAATAAGTAAGCTGGCATGGTGATTTACCCGTAATTGGGATACTCGAAATTGTTTTGTGATACTAGTCTGTGTGATCATCATTTATGAATTAACAATAGGCTTACACCAACATTCTGAATAAATCAATCTGAGGCTACTACGTCAGATACTACCACATAGTATCTGTAGCGGATTGCGTATTATCACATATTGATTCATTGCCTTATAAATGTACATTTTATGGTGTTTTATTGTATTGTGGGAAAGCTTTTCAAGTGGTCAGTGGTAGGTAATTATTATTTAATATAATTTCAATATACTATTCACTGATGAGCCATATACACTTACTGTACAGCCCTTTTTCCAATTGTTGGGGAGATCAAGTTAATAAATCTACAATCTCTTAAATCCACTGATCAGCCACAACACTACAATATAAAATATTAGGCCCAATATTGTGGCCAGTTTACTGGTATATAATTGATGAAATTAAAAAATTAATGAAATGTTAAAGTTTTGTGGTGTTAAAGCTATGACTGTTTGGTGCATATCTTTGCAAGTGGACCCTTTAGGACCCCATGAAGGCATCCGCTTTGCCTTTAGATGCTTTCAGATTGACACAAGTGCAAGCCACTTGCCAGTATAAAGAGTGATTCCTGATGTCATTGGAGATTTTATATACAGTACTTTGGAATGACAAATGAATGTGGTCATGGCTGTTTGAAATTTGTTGGATTCCACAAGTAGAAAAGGTGCTGTCACTAACCCCAATACTAAAGTCATACTTTCATATTAAGTTGTGTTCATATAAATGTTGGAAAAGCAATTTACCAATTTGTGAGCTCCAGTGCCAGTGCAGATGTAATCTTTGTGGCAGAGTCTAACGTTGTAGTCCCTGTCTTTCAGCATGTCTGACACACTTATATGGATTTCCTTCTTCTCTGAGTCCACCTCATATTCAATCCTGCCAGCTGTCAAGAATACAGAGATTTTCCATAACACCATATTTTCATCTTTACATCATCATCCCATTATTATTATTATTATTATTATTATTATTATTATTTATTTATTTTTTATTTATTTTATTTTTTTTATAAAATGTTAGATAATAATCTTAAACTTACTTGTACATTCTGGGATGTTTCCTTGTAGGTCTTTGTTGCTGCAATCTGATAAAGATATGAAAAAAAAAAAAGAAGTAACCTCTTGTTTTGATAGGTTGCAGTGAAAACATCTAGAGTGTTGCTAAATTTGGCATCATGACATTTCAAACAAAAAGAAAATACTTTGCCTTTTGTATTACTAATAACGAAATATGAAACCGTACCCCACCCCATACCTGGAACTTGGTATGCTCTGGAATAAGCCACATCACAGAATTTCGGCCAAGTTTGAAGGGTTACGTAAATCTCCTGCCCTATTCCTACTTCCAGACAATCGTCCTGAATATTCACCTACCACAGAAAGTTGCACAAAACCAATTAGTCATCCATTCCTAGAAGTCTCTAAGAATGGCAAGGACACCTTTCTAAATCTGGAAGAGATTGAATCAAACAGACTGGCAGAAATTGCATATGAATATCTGTTACTATTCTTGAAATGCAGATATTATTATTATTATTATTATTATTATTATTATTATTATTATTATTAAATGATGATGATGATAATACCTGATGGTTCACCACTTTTTCTTTATGCATGCGTGAAAAGGTCACAATCCGGCAGTGTTCCATGATCTCTGCACTGACTGTGCACATATAGATGCCGTGAATATGTTCTGGAAGAGAGGAAGTGGCTTACCGTTCAATTACTTAAAACATTTTTTTTCTTCAAGATAGACACTAATTATGTAATTATAGAAGACAAAGATAGTACCAGAAAATTAGTAGGGACATAATTATTATAATAAGTAGAATTTGTCCTAAGATGAGTCACTTGAGCATAGTAGGATCATGACTAATAAAGCAGCAGGAAACAACAGTGCTGTGTCTAACCATCCTGCACAACAGTGACTGGTGCTAAATTAACCCCCAGGGTTAATTTAAAACTAACTAATTTAGCTTGCAAATAGATGACTAGGTTATTGATTTAAAGATTAGACCTACTCTTTAGCTGTAGATGAGTGCTGACTCGGAGGTGAAGTGAACACTGCCGATCACCTTCACACTTCATCACTGTGGAGATGCTTGTGTTCCTAAACACGTCTCCAGTCAGGCTGTCTGGCCGTTTCTTGCATTGCTCAAATGATACTGTAATCAGGTGACACAGATCCAGTCAAGCACATGGCACATACTGTATTTCCCAAGCAGCAAGCTTTACAATTCTACATTACAGGATCAAGTGAGGGTTTCAGTAGCGTGAAATGTTGTAGCAACAATTCTGTTTTCCTGTATAAGATCAAAAGCAATGACTTCAGCGAGTATTTCACATGCTACTGTACTTAAACGTGACAAGCCGAAACACAACTGAGATGGAAAGTATTAGTCACCCGATGCGATAAGAGATCTTTAAGGTAGAAGGTCTGACGCTTGTTCTTAGGACCACTTGTATAAGTTTGATTTGTCAGATATTATCTGTCACAATTTCATGGAAGTGTGTGTGGGCCAAAAAAAATAAAAAAGATAAATTAAAAGGGCATTACTTACAATGAGGCTTCGCTTTGCAGTGGAGTCCCTGTGAACAAAGAAGCCCAAAATATGGTTCGGTGTCAGGCTATCTGATACACAGTATAACCAAATGACACATAGAGCTACAATAATGCTGATTAGGTTTGGTCACAGTAGTGCTGGCAAGAGGAAGCAGTGTAGTAGTAGGGGTTTGCCCAGAGTGCTATGAACAGGCCAACATCCTGGTTGTTCACGCCTCATGTGAAGTTAGAGCTAAATATATGCACCTTCATCAATAAAGTCCTTACTGGACATTTGTAATATGCCTGGAACTAAGCTATATCATTCCTTAAGGAGAATACCAGTAATTCTCCATACAAAAACTGCTCATGGGTTTTCTTTCTATACACACAAACACACATGTTCTCAGCTTAAGTCACATCTTTTTCTTGTCATAATCGTATAAAAGAAGAAACGAATAAATGCAGCTGTTCTGTTCAGTTCATTGGTGGGAAGCTAGGATTGAAAATGGAAGAGGAAACACTTTCATAATGTGTATGTCTGTGTGCGTGTGTGCGTGCGTACAGTATGTGCACGTGCTGTAGTAGATCTGTCTACTACTACAAGAGAACCTCACCTACACCTGATGACATGACTAACTAAAATCATTCTGGTTTCCTGTATAGATAATACTTAAGCTGATTTACATCAGTGGTTTATTTAAACCATCATTGCCTGGAGTTCTTTATTGAAGTTTGGTTACTACGGGGAACCTGTAGACACAGCTTGCGTTTCCATCTACGTCATAATCAAAACATGGCTTGAAAAAAGATGATTGGATACCATATAAGGATGCAAGCAGTTCCAGGTGAGTATAATTTTTACGTTAGCAATTATTACAAGGCATTCTTATTTGATTACGAACTTATACGGTCATTTTAGTTAATGATCAATGTATTTTAGTTCTTGTCTTTTAATTGCATAATCAGGGTTGATTGGACCACTCAAGCGGCAATTACACAAAATATTCCATTTTTATAGATCATTAAAATGAGGCATGATTTATGTCACTTTCAATGTAAGATATTTTGACATAACATTAAAAAAAACTGAACAAACAAAAAAAAAAACATGTTCAAAATTTTCAAACAATAACTATTTTTGACAACTAGTAAATCACTAGAACTTTGGCATGAAAGACACATCACACACAACATCATGACTTGTTACGACTCATCTTACACAATCACTGCTATATTGCCAGAATATTGCTCAGTTTAATTGAAACACTTCCAGTTACATACCTTTGAGCAATGGGATTCACATTGCTCAATAGTCTCTATTCGTTCTCCCTGCAGTCTTGAAGTGCAGAAAGCCAGCAGTAACAGCAACACACTCTTCATCTTCGGGGAGAAGACTGGAACTGGATGAGGGGCGAAAAGGCTGAGGGTGCTAATGGCAGAGAACCCAAATGATAGAGTCAGGGCAGATTAAGTCTGCTTGTAAAAGTCTGCGGCTCTGATCTGTGTTTCCTTCTGAGGCTTGACATCCATTACATTTTAAAGTGAAGGTGTTCAGAGCTTATAATATATGGCCATGTGGGCGGGACATTGTCTCTCTCTCTCTCTCTCTCTCTCTCTCTCTCTCTCTCTCTCTCTCTCTCTCTCTCCTTCCTCTAATTACACATCGTCTACTCTGTTTAAATATTTTTTTCTATCTGTATCACTTCTTTCTTTAGCACTTCTAAAAATCTGTCTCTTTCCTTTAACCACATATACTATTTCTATCTCTTTTTTCTCCCCCCCCCCCTTTTCCCTTCTCCCTCCTCTATCCAGACACATTCTCTTCAATCTCCTCGTCACTCTATATCCCTCTTTTCTCAAAATATCTTTTTTCACACACGCTCTTTCACTTGTTGGTTTCACTTTTATACTTCAACCTTGATTTCAGTTTCTCTACTTCTCATGCTTTATCTTACTCCCTGTCCTCTATCTCTGTCTATTCTTTTATACTGTAGAGCCAGCTGTAACTAATTAGGTTACCAACCACTAGGGGGCACCCAAACAAATTCTGTCCCATGACCATTTATGGTCTGTCAAGCTTGAAACTACTGAGGAGGAAAATATTATTATTTACTACCCATATTAAGAGTCATACTATTTAGCCTCGGCACGGTGCTTTGACATGTACATACTAAAAACAAGAATCTGCTCAAACAAGCAGTTTAATAAGAAAAATTAAACTTACAGATTCTTGTTCCATTCATCATCCCAGCCACAAAGAGGGCACACAAATATGGGTCAGAAAATGAGGTTATGGTGTGTAAAGGGAAAAGTTAAGCAGCTTGGAGGAAGCTCTAACCAGATACAATATACAATGTGTTGATACTGATTAGTCTGGCAAATAGTGGTGTTAAAATAATAATAATAATAATAATAATAATAATAATAATAATAATAATAATAATAATAATAATAATAATAATAATAAACTGAAGGTGAACATCATAACAGCGTTTGGTTCAACTGCATAGGGAAGTGGTGAAGTTACTGAAACAGCAGCTGAGGTTAGATAGCTCTACATTTGAGTGCTAAAGGAGGAAAAAAAAAATTTTTTTCCTGTAAATCTTTCGGATTCCTTGAGGTGCATTTTCAACATACAATGTAAAGATAAACTGTTACATTTTCCTTACATATTATTTTTATTTTCCTTCTGGTCACCCAGATGTCATGAGGCTTGCAAATATTTGCATTCATTTGTAATCAGAGGAACTGACGTTTGTAATATGTTAACATTAAGAAATTATTTGATGCAACACAACAATCATCATATTACTGATAGTTCTTTCAGTTCATCTTAAGCCTGCATAAGATCTAAAGTATGGATGCTTGCTGGAAAAACACAAAAAAAAGTCCCATCTTTTGCATAACTGAAGATGATTATCAGTCCTTCTGAAAAATCATTCCTAAAAATCCCTTTTATGGTTCAACTCAATCGATCATACTTTGGGAGATAAAAGTTTTTTTTTTTTTTTCGGTCCCACAGATTATATAAAAACAGTTAAAATAAACCTCTGAGAAACTTCAAATGATAACTGAATTCATCTTCACAAAGTACTTACATGAATGATAAATTTTTAAAAAAAAGTTTTTGTCTCTGTACAATTCATTGTACTCCTCTCTAACTCTTTATTGTGCTCTCTCTGTTTTAGCTTTGTTCTACTACAAAGCATTCTTGTTAGTTGCATTTGATAATGGGGAAGATGGCCACTTATTCAAAGTAGGTACGTGATGTAGAGGCTGAATTTGTGTACAGTGAAAGTTTAAACACATGCCATCAATCAGACTCATCAAAAGGTCACGCAGAACTGTATCCATTTCCCTCCTTTTATGGAGATAGAAAAACCATAGAAAAACAAATCAGTTGTTTATTCTGTCAGTTCAGATTTAGGAAGTGCTAATAGAAACTTATTCATAGAGCAGGCGCTTGTTTTTGGATCAATGTAGACAGATTTCATATTATTATCATTTTTCACATTGTGGATTTTTTTTTAAATCTTTAGTAACTACTTTTTTTTTAATTGCCTGAGCTCAAGTTTAAAGTAGGAGAGCTGGTGTAATAAGGCGGTGGTGACACCATCAGTATCCACTGCACCATCATGCCAACTTGACTGCGTTTCGTTATATTCTCCAGAATAAATTCATATTCTGAAAACAAATCACCATTGTTTCTTTGAATTGTTTTTAAGTCACATTGCTCCGAGTTGATATTAAATTCATGCTTATATACTGTACAACTCAGATACATTATAGAGAATTGAGTCATTCGTGTTGCTGTACAAATTTCTGTTCTAGCAAATATTTTACTAATTAGATAATTAAATACGTTACAGAATTACTATTTGTACTTTTGTGTTCACAATGAGCAAATGTAAGTAATTACTACATTATTACTGAAAAAACACATGATTTTAATCAACAGTGCTTGAGTAATGCGAGTAATTGATGATTGATACATTTGAATAATTTGAATCAAGACTGGCTTTTTGTTTTGATTCTTATCAGATGATAATCATGTAATTCAGTGATGAAAAGAAACTTACTAATCAAGCATATATTTATTAAAGCTGAATAATGTTTACTGACAATTCATGTAAAGTGCAAAGGTTGCTATTAAATTACGAACATTGGACTGGAAAAAAAGGAAATGTGTCTCTGTTCCTCAAGTTATGTTTTTGTAGATCCCTTTTTTAAGCCAAAGGTCACATTGACTCATAATGCAGAAGATCATTAAACGTACTGAGTAAATACATATTCAATCACTATACTTTTGTCAAATAAATAGAACAGTTACAAATCACGACTCATAAAAGGTACTATATTCATTTCAGATCTATTCTATGCATTGTACATAGTCAAGACAAGGCTGTTTAAGTGTGTAGCCATTATATACAGTAATATTGCATTACACTACTGTAGAGGACAATAGTTTGGTTTCAAAGCACTATTCTGATTCTGAAACTTGAGCATGACATACATGACTAAGCACAACAGTCATTAATGTTATAGTGTTTAGTTTCAGCACAAGTGGGTCACTTGGGACAATCAGAGTTGTTTATGTATACTGTACCGTATGTACTAGATTATTACCCATCTTCACCTTCACCTGTCTAATAATTTTCTTTAAAAAAAAATAAAATAAAATAAAAAAGAGGTTAGAACCAGATGACAGATTGCTACACATCTGTGAAAAGCCTGCTGCTTGTAAATTCTCATAAAAGAAGAAGCACAAAATAAATTCGTTTACTGTAACTAGCTTGTGTAACGGTGAGTCATGTCTAGCACTGGCGAAATAAGGGGGAGGATTTTTTTCTCATGGAGATAAACTGAGTGGGTGCACTTTTTTTTTTTACGCTGTGTAGATGAGATGTCCATGAAGAGTCCTGAATTTAATCACCTCAGTCACTGGGCTGTAAGGACTTCCTTTAAATATTTCAGCAGTTACCAGGAAAAGGGTAGCCAAATTACATGACTGCTCTATTGTGCTACATTGAAAATACATGATGTTGAGTCATGCTGTAGTTTTTTATCACACGCTCTGTGCTTCTGTTGCATTTTTTTTTAAGTGTCTATTGTCCATTTCTTGGTGTAATCAGCAGCCTCAGTCAGGCCTGTGAAACTTAAATATTTGCTGATCATTGGTAAAGGACTCCACCTACTGGATGTGATATAAAAAAATATTGCTGAGTTGTTTCAAAATTAGTCAAACTAAAGAAACATGACTCATTGAACTTCTGAATATGTGTTGTGAAATTTGGTGGCATCATTCTGTTTTAATAACTGACTGTATAATTACAGTCAGTAAAAGCTTTTCGGGTTCTGCTGCTACTGTACATACTGTACATACTGTATCTAATATTGGAATGCATCCCTTTAAACAAGGTGATTAAATTATATTTGTGCAAAAAACACAGGGGTGTAAAAGTTCAGATTTATAATTATAGAACAGTATTTCCTTTACAGGTATTCCTGGAATTGTGCATAGCCAACCCAAGTATGCAAATGTGACTGACTAGGTTGTGCTCAAACCATCAACATATTCTTATTGTGTGTGAGTGTGTAAGAAAGAGAACTGTTATTGCTTCCGTGTGAGAATTATTTAAAAAAAAAAAAAAAACATTTTTTAAAGGAACTATCACAAAAGTGTTGACTGCACTATACTGAATAACACTTCCTAGGTCCTGTATATTTACTACTTTTTGTTTTGCTTCCCAGCCAGGTTCGATTCCTACCTTTGTCTGCATGGAGTTTGCATGTTCTCCACATGCTTGGTGGGTTTCCTCTGAATACTCTGGTTTCCTCCCACAGTCCAAAGACATGCAGATTAAGCTGTTTGGCTTTCCCCAAATTGCCTGTAGTGTGTGTAGGAGTGTGTGTATATGTGTATGTGTCCCCTGCAATGGATTCGCACCCCATCCAGGGTCTCCTGGGATCGGCTTCAGGCCTCTGAGATGTGGTATACAGAATACAGCGGTATAGACGATGAGTGAGTGAGTAGTCTAGCAATGAGGAAGTTCACCCGGTAGAAAGGGTGATCCACCAGTATGACCAGCTTGGCTTGTGTTTGGGCTTTTATCTGATCAGGTCAAACTAGATTTATTTTCAGCAGTCATGCTAGGATTCCACAAAGAATTTCTTTCTATATACATATTGTGGAATAACACTTGACATTGCAACTGTAAAAATACAATAGTCCATTGTTAGATCACCATTATGTAATTTAAAATAATGAAGTCAAATAAAACCAGCTATTAACAAAAACCACATAAAACAATAATAAAAACAATAATATAAATTTTCATTAGACATTTTATAATTGTAGCCTATACAATTAAAGTTGAATGCTTATTGTATATTATAATGTCCAAAGAAGATACAGTGATTTTTCTTTCATTGTGTGCTGTTCCGCAAAACACATAATGATGCAGTCATGTTCACACCCCATATTCATGTCCAAAAGACAATGATCTAGCTCTCAACCTCGAACCAAAGTACTGTGTTGTAGTGCAGTAAAACATATCAAAATGATTAGATTAGATTAGATTAGATTAGATTAGATTAGATTAGATCAGATTAGATTAGATTAGATTAGATTAGATTGTTATGCAGGCATTATAAATAGGTGTGTGAGTATCTTACTGTATGTGCATGAGGTGCAAAAAGGGGAAAAAGATTTTAGGCTCCAAGGCACATGTACTGCCTTTTCAAAAAACCACTGACTGCAAAGGACAAGAGGCATTATGAAAGATACCTCTCTTCCTTTGCAGTCAGTGTTTTTGTAAATTTCCTCCATGGTGGGTAGCTGAGCAGAATGTGATCCGTTGGATGGATGGATTTCACCATCCTTTTGCAGGGTTTATTCCGGTCTGTTGTGGTGCAGTTGCCATATCACACCAGGTGTGTTCCTCAGAGATGTGAACTCCAAGGAACGTAAAACTGGGTACATGCTCAACAACAGCTCTGCTGATATGAATAGGAGTGTCAGTGACCTCCTCTGTCTTCTTGTTTGAGTTCCAGCTTATTGTCCTCACATCACACTATTACCTAATGGATGCATGGGCATGTGCATTGGTAGAATACAGTATCTGATCAGAGTAATGTTAAAGAAGCATGTTCAGTTTGCAGTGTTAAGGTGGCATGAAATGTACAATGAGAATGCAATGTAAAGAATGTATTGTGCAGTGTGCAAAAAAAAAAGGTTGAAAAAATGGCATGTGCAATGCATAATTTAAAAAGCTGGTATATACACTGTGCATCTGACACAATGTAAAGAAAGTGACATGTGCACCTCCAGGGTCTGGGTTCGATTCCTGTATTCGAGTATGCAATGCACATGTTCTCCTTGGCTTGTTTCATTTTCTCTCTGGGTGCTCCCGTTTCCTCTCACGGTCCAACGCCATGGAGATCAGGCTAATTAGTACCCCAAATTGCATGCAGTGTGTAAATGCGTTTGTTAATGTTGACCGGAGGTCGTACCACAGTTGTAAATTGGGGATAAATACAATGTTAAGTAATATTAATGTGGAATGTGCAATGCACAATGTAAAGAATTGATGTGGGCAATATTGCCCTGGCATATTTCTGTTAGAGTGGCATGTTTAATGCACAATGTAAAGAAGTTGCATGTGTAAAATTAAGACTGTAACATGTTTCTGTTAGAGTGGCATGTTTAATGCACAATGTAAATAAGTGACATGTGTAATCTGTAACATTAAGACTGTGGCAGGTGTCTTTCTGAGTGTGGCATGTGCAAATGCACAATGTAAAGAAGTGACATGCAGTCTGCAGTATTAATACGGTGGCATATGTCTGTTAGAATGTCATGTGCTATGCACAATGTTAAGAAGTGACATGTGCAATCTGTAATATTATGACCCTGGTATGTTCCTCTTAAAGTGGCATGTGCAATGCAAAATGTAAAGAAGTCATATGTGTGACCTGGCATGTTTCTGTTAATGTGGCATGTTTAATGCACAATGTAAAGAAGTGACATGTGCAGCCTATAGTATTAATACAGTGGCATATGTCTATGTTAGAATGGCATGTGCAATGCACAATATTAAGAAGTAACATGTGCAGTCTGTAATATTAAGACCCTGGTATGTTCCTCTTAAAGTGGCATGTGCAATGCAAAATGTAAAGAAGACATATGTGTGACCTGGCATGTTTCTGTTAGTGTGACATGTTTAATGCACAATGTAAAGAAGCGGGCTGTGTATAATTAGGACCTTGGCATGTTTAATGCACAGCGTAAAGAAGTGACATTTGCAGTATTAATATCATGGCACGTGTCCATGTTAGTGTGGCATGTGCAAATGTACAAAGTAAAGACGACGTGTGTCAAAATTAAGACCTTGACATGTTTTTGGTAGAGGGACATCTACAATGTGCAGTGTTAGAGCGGCAGGTGCAGTGTGCGATGTTGAGAAAGTGGCGTCTGTATTGTGAAGCGTTAGCGTCTTCCGCATTGCTAACTAACTGGCATGTGCATCGACCAATCACAGCGAGTGAGAGTATGCCGTGGGCGTGGTTTCGGGCGCACACTGACGCACAGTGGTTGGTGAGCCCTAGTTCAGCTCGCTCTCGGTCACATGACAGATAATCCAGAGCGGCAGTTCCGCGTTTATTGTGACAGGCTCCGCCGAGATAGTGAGTGACAGCCTGCATGGATACTTGAAGTAGTGTCACTTTGTATGGTTTTGTCTGGTCGTTTCCGCTGTGTTCGCCTCGCGGGGTCGTGTTCGCTGTGGGGTGGACCTCGGGAGGAACGCGGAGTGGCGCGGGGAGGTTCGGCAGCAGCATGCTCAGCAGGGTCAGGTCGGCCGTGGCCAGTCTGGTGGGCGGCTTTTTGCCCGGCTCAGGCAGCGGCAGCAGCAGCGGAGAGCGCGCGAGCGCCGCGGATTTGCCGCTGAAGTTCCCGTACGTGAGGCCGGAGTTTCTGGGACTGTCACAGGACGAGGTGGAGTGCTCGGCTGATCACGTGGCGCGACCCATCCTCATCCTCAAAGAGACGAAGAGGTTACCATGGGCGACGGGATACGCAGAGTGAGTATCCAGTGATCAGCCGGAATGAGTCTGTATGAACTTTAACGTTATTCACGATCAGTGTTCAGTTTCACTGCAGAAGTTGTGGATGCAGCGGAGTTTCATATGTGCAGTGAGATCACATGAGGAAGACGCTGCTGCCAGCATCAGAGCTGGATCAGTCAGATGCCACACGTCCTGTCCCTCTCTTTGTTGTTGCACAGTGCAGCCCAAGTCGTTTTAATATACGTAGTGTGTCTGTGTATTATCTGCCACCTAAAACGCCAGGCTGGAAGCAGTGTGGCTTAAAGGATCCAGGTTTGCGTCCCGACCCATGTTTACCCTGTGCTTGGTGGGTTTCCTCCATGTACTCCGGTTTCCTCCGACACTCTAAAGACATGCACATTATGCATTCCCAAATTACCCGTAATGTGTGAATGAGTGTCTGTATGTATGTACTGTATGTGTGTGTGAGCCCTGGGATGGATCAGCACCCCGTCCAGGGTGTACCCCGCCTCCTGTACGCATGATAAAGCAGTATAGACAATGAGTGAGTGAGTGAGTGAGTAAAACGACAGGCATGTTGAATCAATAAAGATGAAACTATAACTCTGTAGCTTTACTGTCTTGTGCTTGCTCAAGTCCTTGCCGAACTCCCTGATTGGAAATCCATGCTACAAATGGATTCAAATTGCAACCCTCAAATCGTTTAATGGGCACTTAGGTTTGTGCTGAAGGCATTATGTCATACTGAGATTATTATCATACTGGCTGTTTATCATGTTTACTGATCAGGCTCATTAGTATCAGCAAGCAGGGGTGTGCACCAGTGTCCAAGTCTCATAACAAACTCAAAAAAAAAGTCTCTGTTTTTGGAATTGCCATTTATTATGTGCAGAAGCTTTTAAATGATCCATCAATCTATCCGCCTTCAACTGCTAGTCGCGAAGGTAGCAGTTCCAGCAGGAAACACCAAACTTCCCTTTCCCCAGCCACCTCGGCTTACCCTGACTGGGGGCCTCCCCGAGGCGTTTCCAGACCTGTGTGGAGATATATAATCTCTCTACCTAGTCCTTGGTCTGCCCCGTGGCCTCCTCCCAGCTGGACGTGCCAAGAACACCCCTTAGGGAGGCATCTTGGTGACATCTTTACTACAGTAGGTGCCCTACCCACCTCAACTGACTCCTTTCCACGCAAAGCAGCAGTTCTACTCTGAGTTTCTCACGGATGACTGAACTTGCCCAAAATTTAAAAGACATCTGATATAAATGAGGAATGCACATGTGGTAGTTTGCATGCATTTTCTACAGATCTAGTAGACCTGTTAAAACAGTAAAGAATAAAAAGGCCAGCAGCTGGACTGTGTGTTACTGCACCGTATTGACATGAAACTGACACCTCAGTAGGGGGGAAAAAGGGGGAAAAAATCAATTCTGTAATATATTGAAATTCTTTTGTGTAGCAATTCAGGTATTGACAGACTGACTCCAAAATCGACTTTTTTATGCTTGCATTTGATCAAACAATGGTATTCTGTTGCAGTTCCTCTATAGGCCTAAAGTGTTACCAAGTTGGCAGGCAGCACAGCATCCTGTGTGGTAAAAGCACATTATTTGCTGGGTTTGTTTAGAATCATAATGAAAACACAAACCATAGAATAAGCATATTTATAAAAACTTATGAAAAACCTGCAGTACAGGATCAGCTGGTCCCTCGTGATTCCCATCTCTAAGTGACACTATCAGGGATTTTAGAAGAATTTCAAATAAAATTTGGAGAAAAGTGTGAGTGGTTTCATACAGAATGTTTGATAGTGATATGGCTACATACCTTGTTTAGCTGTATTTATGCAGACTCGGAAAGGCTGCGAGTTAAAAACAAAGAACATACAAATAGCTACTTTGCATAAAAATCTTCTGACATAACATGTAAATGTCAAGCACAGATGGACTACAGCAAGATAATAAACTTCTATTTAATGCAAAGTTATCAGCATGAAAACCTTCCACAAGTTATAAGAATAATAAGAGTGCCCGCTCTCATCTGGTCACTTATAAGCAGTGACAGAAGTTGGTGTTACTCACTTTCTGGCTGTGGGTTGCACAAGCAATGACACATCATCAGACACTGTTATACACAGGAAATGTATCAGACCTGCAGAGTGTGTATACCATTATATGGTATATAATGGTAAATTCGGTCACTTTACTGTGTGTCAGGATGGATTGCCTACGTTAATTCAAATAGATGTGACTAAGTATATGCATGCCTTAGTGTGTGTGTGCCTGTTCATGTCATGGTGTATTCCTGTCTCATGCCGGATTTTTTAGAATACCCTATCCCGGAAAAATCAGGCATGAGACAGGAATACACCATGGACGGGATGCCAGTCTATTATAGGGCACCATGCCCGAGTGTGTGCATGCCTGTGTGTGCGCCCTATAATAGATACAGTACAGACCAAAAGTTTGGACACACCTTCTCATTCTTCTCATTCAAAGAGTTTTCTTTATCGTGTTCTTCAGCCCAAACGCGTCTCTTCTGCTTGTTGCCTGTCCTTAGCAGTGGTTTCCTAGCAGATATTCTACCATGAAGGCCTGATTCACACAGTCTTCTCTTAACAGTTGTTCTAGAGACGTGTCTGCTGCTAGAACTCTGTGTGGCATTGACCTGCTTTCTGATCTGAGCTGCTGTTAACCTGCGATTTCTGAGGCTGGTGACTCGGATGAACTTATCCTCCGCAGCAGAGGTGATTCTTGGTCTTCCTTTCCTGGGCCGGTCCGCATGTGAGCCAGTTTCTTTGTAGTGCTTGATGGTTTTTGTGACTGCACTTGGGGACACTTTCAAAGTTTTCCCAATTTTTCTGACTGACTGACCTTCATTTCTTAAAGTAATGATGGCCACTCGCTTTTCTTTACTTAGCTGCTTTTTTCTTGCCATAATACAAATTCAAACTCTTTGAATGAGAAGGTGTGTTCAAACTTTTGGTCTGTACTGTACATCCATGGTGTATTCCTGTCTCATGCCTGATTTTTTCCAGGATAGGGTACAGAGTTTACTGTATATTCTAAATAATAAGTTGTTTACTAAAGATGCATATATGCATACATCAGTAAATAACTGAATGAATAAACAAATAATTGATTTCAGTCACCTAATACATGTCCGAGGAAGTACATTTACTCAGCCATTTGGCTTAATTACCCACGTGCCATGATATTATAGGAAATGTGTAGATATTTTATGTATGTCTATGTATATCTAATAGGGATGGGAATCACTGATACGATATCATATACCTAGATGCCGATTCGATCTGTATTATGATTCTAAAAGTATCACAAAGTTATAATTATCCTAATTCAATATTTTTTTTTTATCATTTTAAACAAACTTAAGATGTAACAAAGGATGCTGTACTGTCTGCCACTGTGTAAATAGTTTAGAGCATACCATCTGTAGGATTATAGAGGAAGGGCAAAGATTTTTGAGTCAGTGTGCTGATACATGAGTTGCTGCTCAAAAGAATATAACTAATTTTAATCTCTAATATCTAATAATCACTATTATATCTTACAAAAATTATTTGTTTTTATATTGCTGATTAAAATGTGGAAGTTTCCATAACTGATTAGTAAAGCACGCTGAAAAAAGTCCTACCATACATATTTACCTATAAATATTCATTAATTTTGTGGTAGTCGTTTAAATAAAACAAAATGTGTGTATACGTGTGTGTGCATGCACATACGCACATCAACTGGCTCTGTCTAAGACGCATCACGCCAAAGGTCAAAATAAACTGTTTACCAGTGATTACAGTGATGCAGTGCTGCTTTACGGTTTACTGAACTTAGCCGAAAGACACAAATCAGCTTTGCTGGATTAAAACGCACTTCCTAATTTTTTTTCTTCCTGGCCAAGGGGAAGAGAGGCTTTGTGTTAGAGATGGGGAAAATGTATTCAGTTACATATTGTGTTTACTTTGACTCTCAAATAGATTTTTTTTTTTTTTTATTTATATGTTTGCATCTGAGGTGGTAAAATGTTGCAGTTGCTTTATAATCCATGTGGCATGTTAAGTTTGTTTAGAATTGTAACAAATCTAAAAAGGAAAAAATATATAATTGATATTTTGGTATACTGGATATTAAGGAAATCGTGATATTTATAGAATTGCAGTTTGTAAATCGAATCAGCATCTACGTATTGCGATTATACTTTAACGTTATTTTAAATAACTGACTATTACAGGTTAATCAAGAAGAACGTAAACTCATTCATAGACACCTACAGACCAATTTCTGAAATTATAGCATTTCAATCTGTAGGTTTGGGAACAAACAAATAACCTCAGGTGACAACAACAAAAACACAACAGATATCAAAAGTTTGTCCTTTTTTTTTTTTGATAAAAAAAAATAAATACACCCTTCAGAATGTAACGAGAATGTGTCCTGAGTAAATAACCTGAAGTAAATGTCTACTGTAGGAGTTTATCAGTCATATTTTGAAGAACATTTTGAAGAACTGCCTAGTGTGCATTTCAACATTGCTTCAGTTCATTGATGTTTAAAGCCATTTATTTTTGCACAGCTCTCTTTAAGGTCACATGTTTTCCTGTGTCTTTAGCAAGTCAATATGTCCCAAAGTGTATCTGTTAACACCTCTCAGATATTGCATTTTTTATCCCTTAAACTCATTTAATTTCACTTCTCTTATAAATGTGCCATTTCAGTATCTATGTAAATGAGCTTCTCCCAAGCCATCCTAGAGCAGAGCTCAGAAGGTCTGTTCAGAGCTGAGGCAAAAAGCCAGGTAGAGAGGATCATCATCTTATATGAGGTCACATTAGGGCTTAAATTTAATTGGCTTGTTAAAACCATGGGTAATTAAAAAAGAAATAGAAACATAAAGCGTGGAATGTTTTTTATTCACATTCTTTGCGCGCACGCACACTGGAGACCTAAAATGACAAAAAATTGAATCTTTAAGGTGAAACCACAGTACCTCAATGGGGTTGAAATGTGGACTTTGACTTGGTTATAGAAATACTTAGATTTTTCTTCCATCTTTTATTGATTTGTTGGTATTATTGGGATCATTGCCCTTTTGCATAACCTAGTTTCATCTAGCTTAAGTTGCTGGACAAATAACCAACCATTTAGTCCAAAAAAATTCTGGTAAAACCTCTCACCACAAAGACTCCAAGCTTCTGTCTGTGGCTGAAAAACAAAAGAAGAAAAACAAGAATCTATCCACCAGCATGGATATAGTTGGTAGGAGCTAAACGTGGCACTTTGCATGATGACCAAAATGACCAATAAAACCCTCCAGTTTGGTCTCATCAGTCTCTGTGATATTGGTTCAGAACATTTGTGGTTCATTTCGATGCAAACCTAAGTAATGCGGCTATATTCTTTTTTTAAGAGAAGGATGTTTCCATAGCCATTCTTCCATGTAAGCCATACTTATTCAGTCTTTTATGTTATGAACGTAAATATTTAATGTGCTTGGGGAGGCCTGTAGATCACACAAACTAGCTCTTTGTTTTTGTTTTTTTTTTATATCTCATTAAATGGTCTAAAATTGGACTACATTTGCTAGGATGAATCCTCTTGTCTGGAAGGCTCTTCATCTGTAAACACTCCTTCTGAGTGTAGAATGGAAAATTGCTAATTGTTTGGCCTTATAATCCTTAAACCCAACTTTTTGAATCCTCTTAGAAAATCCACTTTGTTGCAGTTTGTGGTCTCCTCCTGAGATACAGAATGTTTACGGAGATGACACCATTGCCATGAGCAATGTGCACAGTTGGATGAAGTTTAAAAAAGGGGAAACCAACATTGAAGACAAAGGGTTAGAACACAGTGTTTCTGTACTGCTCTGAGTCACCGTGCCAGAGCTGTAATAGCAAGTCACAGTCAGAAGATTGGGCTCAAATTGGCATTGAAACTCTGGCATTTCAGATCAGTCCTACATCATCAGCCACAAATAAAGTACAACCAAAACCTCAGCCTCAAACTTCTGGTGCCGCTTAAGACAGTGCTGTAGGCGTCATAAGAGTGTGTAACATTTCTCTATCGCAAAGGCTTTTAGGGATCCATACCATGTGACTGTTTTACTCATATTTGCTCTTTATTTTTTGCAAATATAATGGACACATTGGATTTTGACTTAGGAGTGTGTGAGCAAGACCAGATTTTTGGCCCAAGAGCTTACTACTACTACGACTGATGTGATGCAATAAATTTGATGGAGAACATTTTTTATGGGTTATAAAGCTTCTCACACCCACTTAGCTTGCTGCACCACCTTCATGGAAAGCATTTTTTATTTGGTTGTTAAAGAAAAAAAAAATTATGTCTTTACATACATACATTGATTTCACTTGTGTAGCAGCCAAGATTGTTCCAACAAAGTTACTGAATGTTCGAAATGTCTCATGCTCATCTAAGAACATCTATGTACAGTAGAAGAGGGAGGGTTTAAAAATATTTATTTTTCCCCTAAAGAGTGCAAAAAAATCTGGATATGATGGTGCATGGCCTACTGTTCCCTCAGATACATAGCAACAGGTAAATCAAATGTAGTTATACTGAGGGAAATCATTACACCTATTCGATTGTTATCCAGTAGTAGAAATATGATGCTCTTCAAAAGCAGCTTGAAACATTACCAAATAGGGGTTCCAAAGGTTTCATGGTTTCATGAAGTTTTTCTTATTGTGATGAAGCGAAATAAAAATAAAAAATAAAAAAATACACACAGGTTAAATGTAATTTACAATATGGCCTACATTTGTGAAGGACTGGTCTTGAGGACATTTCAGTAAAGTACAATGTATTTTATTCTATGTGTCTGTCAGGGTGATAAATGCTGGGAAAAGTGCTGTGAATGAGGACCAGGCCTGCTGTGAGGTCTTGGTGGTGAAGAAGAGGCTCGCTGGATCCTCCACACCCTCCAAAACGTCCAAGAGGAGATCCTCGCTGCCTAATGGAGAGGGACACAGCCTTGCAGAGAGCTCAGTGAGTTCCCTGCCTTGTCTTTTTAATTTTTTTAATACTTTTTCTATTATCTATAGTGTTTTCACAGGGCTTTTTACCCTTTGCTACCTCATTTGTATGGTTTTACAGCAACTTTTCTCATTTTGATCCCGCTATTCATTGATTTTAACCTGTAGCATAACTTTTTGTTTTATATGTTTTATGTTTATATGTGTATATATGTATGTACTGTATGTATGTGTATACGTATGTACTGATGAGCCATAACAGCCTCGGAAAACGCAGGTTAACAGCAGCTCAGATCAGAGAGCAGGTCAATGCCACACAGAGTTCTAGCAGCAGACACGTCTCTAGAACAACTGTTAAGAGGAGACTGTGTGAATCAGGCCTTCATGGTACAACATCTGCTAGGAAACCACTACTAAGGACAGACAACAAGCAGAAGAGACTTGTTTGGGCTAAAGAACACAATAAAGAACACAATAAAGAAAACTCTTTGAATGAGAAGGTGTGTCCAAACTTTTGGTCTGTGCTGTATTTCCAAGGAGACCAAAGGACAGCCTGTCCGGTTCTATCCTACAGAAAAACCAATGTAGCACAAACCGGCAAAAAAAGTAACTACTGGCCACGACAGAAAGGTATCAGAATACCCACCACATCAAAGCCTGAGTTCAAGGTTGTTGAATTCCCCAGTTCTCTGTCTGATCGAGAACCTATGGGATGCACCAGACAAACGACTCTAATGTCCTAGTGCCAGACACCAAAACACACACATACACTCAGTGTGTGCGCGCGAGAGAGTGTGTGCGCGCGAGAGAGTGTGTGTGCGTACAGGATGTATATTTCCCTGCTGTTGTCAGCAGCTTCATTTTCTTCAGTCAGCTAAATAGAAAAGCCGATGGTGTTTGAGTATTAAGGTTTAAAGAATCAGTAAATTTATTGCACTCTGTGAGTCCATGAAATTTTAAGTATCTGTACATTAGCATCTGCTGACATAGTGTTTTATGGTGTTTTATTTAGTGGTTATATATTTCTTTTTGCTTCAAAAATCATCATAATATGTAACCTGTACATGGGTCCTTCAATTATATACAATTATACCAGTATAGATATTTACATACTGTAGAGGGGAATTAAAAACATTATTTATACTGTAGGTATCTTGTAAGTGCTCACAAGTCACTTAATTCTACAACTAAAACTTTTGTCTTCACTAAAATGTTTTAAAGAGTGTTAGAATTGGGGATTGAAGTGAGTTTTACTAATCACATGGGCACATTTCATAAGGAAAGTAGTTCAATCAGCAACAAGCATGTGTTGTTCATTACTAAGGATCTAATCTTTTCCATTTTAAGTTCATGCTGATGTTTGCATTTTATCCCCCTGATTTATTATTTTTATTTTTTTTGCATTGCTGTTGCAATTTTTTCGCTTGTTCCAGAATCTGTTGTCCTTATAGGTCAACGTAGACTAGGTAGTTTAACAAGTGTGACTCCAGAGACCTTTAAGAGTCAGTCTCCACTGTGGGAAAATGGGTAATGGCCAAATAAACCATCCCAATAGTGAGTTAAACCTGCCTGTTACAGTTCTGTAATGAACTCTAAAGCTGTGACTGCCACTGCGAAATATACTGTAATATTTCCAAAAGTAGCATCTGTTTAAAAAAAAAAAAAAAAAAACACAATCTCATAACAACAGGTCCAATCCTGTGGAAAAAACATCTAGCCTGACAGCTCTTTTACAGTATCTGGGACTGAAAATAGCTGATAGAGCAAAGTATTTCCACATTTTACATGTGAAACTCAATATCAGCTGCTTGTGTTTCAACATCCTGGTTTTTCGTCGGATACAAAATTTGTAAAATTTGCAAAACGATACATGATTCATTTATATGTGATGTACAAATATTTGAAAAGCCATCAGCATCATGGTCTATCGTGCATCAGGTCAGTTATCAGTATCATGGTCCGTCTCCATTACTTTGTACATAATTTTTTTCTTTATTAAATCTACATCACCAGCCCACACTTGGGCACTCGTTCTTGTCTGTCTGCAGTCCTGCAGTCATATCACACTGCAGTCACAATTACATTCCTGGACATTTTCAGCTCCCACGCATGTTGTTGGGCCACATGAGTCATGATGTATTTCTCCTTCACACTCTCTGCTACCCAGGATTGATCAGAGAACTAAAAGTGGAGTATTGTAACAGTTTCTGGGTATGGGAATTTCACACACACACACACATGCACGTATACACATACACAATAGGATTTAAATTCTGAAGTTTTACATCCAGTGACTGGGAATGGGTTTAGTCACCTGGTCTTTTTTTTTTTTTTTCAAATCATGCTGGACAGTTTCTGTGAGGCTGTGCTCTCTGTATCCTTAGAACCCTGTCTGAGTGTGACTGGACCAGGACTCAGTATGGTCTCCTGCTGTTGTAGCCCACACACTTCAAGGTCTGACATGTTGGTCATTCGGAGATGCTTATCAAGAGTGTAAAGAGTGATTGATTATTTGAGTTACTATTTTTGTCCTGTCAGTTAAAACCAGATGAGTCTACCCTTAGAATTCACTGACTGGATGTTTTAAGCTTGTTTCCACCAAACCTTAGAGACTGTTGTTCATGACTATCCCAGGAGATCAGCAGTTTCTAAGACATTCTAACCTGCCCCTCTGGCACCAGGAACCATGCTAGTCAAAGCCACTCATAATCCGTATTTGTGTGGTTTTATGCACTGCATGGCTGTAGCATAATAATTTCAGGGATGAACAGGATGAGTAGGTATGCAGGTATATTATGTGTTCTTAATAAAGTGCCTCGTGAGTGATAAATACACTAATCATCCCAATCACTTTTTGACAATAGAAAGTCTAAACACTGGATTATTTCTGGGCTCAGATAATCACAGGTTTGTTTACTTAAGAAAGCTCTTCGGATCGGATATAGGTTTAATTTGGGTTTGTTAATTGTTCTTTTTGATTGTGGTGTTTAATTATATTGTTCTACAGTATATATGAAGGTACATTTACTCTGAATTTTATCATTAGTGTTCATCATTAAATATTTAGTTTAATTTGTTTTTAGTTTTAGCCCAAATATGCTATTTTACATTGAGGGTTTGAACTTTTGTGACATTTATTTCACCAGCACCTTCACAGTTACCTGCAGTTATCAGCTCAGTTGCGCAAACTCATTCGCTTGAAACCTGAAATCCTGTAATTATTCAATAATTACAGTAAAACTAATTAGAAAATGGACTCTATTATAATTCTGAAACTGTCAACACGTTAGAACTGCTTTTAGAGCTAGAACACTTCTATACCTATAATAAAACTGTATGAACTGTTGGCGCGTCTGTACTGTGAAATATCTGCGAAGAAATTATTTCCAGCAACGTAAGATAAGTAATAGAACATATCAAGATGGCTTTTGGAATTTTTGTCTGTTTGTCTGTTTCTTTGTGCACAGATCACGTAAAAACTACTGGATGAATTTTAATGGCTTTCACTGCTGTATTTGGCCGAGCTTGAGGTAACATATAGGCTTTGTTTCATCGCAATTGGCCAACGGGAAGAGAAGATATGCTACTTTGAATTTTAAATGGTAATAAAAAATGATTAGTTTATCACAAAATTCAACAGATGGTGCTGTACTTTTTTTTTTTTTTTTACGTGCTTATGAGTATGCAATTAAAATCTGCTTAATAAACGGGATCTCACATCTCCCATTCCGCACACTTCACGGTAACACAAAGATTTTAGTTCGTTTCATAATGTGCAATTAAATTCCATGCGAACAAAGTTGCGGGCACATCCAATAATTATATAAAAATTATAATAGTTATCACAGCTTTTACCCATGCAAAACAAACCTTAAAATGTTATTTATTTATTTATTTATTTATTTTTAACCTCTCTGAGATTCCAGGTTTCTATGGGTGACCTTAGAAATTGTATCACTGACCTGATTCAAAATACAAGAAACAATTTGATTAATTCAAAGTAAATACTCAACTGTTCACAGCTACTACATTGCACATACTGTACAATCACAGTGTGCTCTTTCTGTCCATGTTTGTCATCGATCTCTGGCATGCTAACCTCCTTTTAAACCTTCACTCATCCTTGACTCACATAGCCTTCCGTTTCGCTCACACCTCCCCTGCTGTCTGTGGTTCCCCAGCTGTTGTAAGTGCCTGGTTATATGTTTAAAGTAGATGAATAAAGCCATTAAAAGCAGCATTATATATTTACACAGTGATAAAGTATTGCATCCACCATATGCTGCTCATTCTGTGGTATGGTAGGATGACACTCTTTTTATTTATAGAAGCACTCATGTAAATTGCTCGTTTTCTATTGCTCGTGTGTGCAGACTAATCCTCTTACATCTCAAGTCTAGCTTTGGGGATTGGCACAATCCAAAGAAATAAGATATTTAAACAAGATATTTAAACACTCACGAAGGTCAAGGTACAAGGTGATAAGTTACATGAGTTGCAGTACATGCAAAATGTTCATGTTTGTGTGTGTGTGATTTACAAAGATATAAACATGCATGCACAACCAAAGAGAAGGAAATCTTTGTTCACTTCTAGGCATAATTGTGCATCCAGGACACAGTAATTCCAAAGGTTACTTATTTGAGTGTCATGGTAAATATCCAATATAAAATTTATTTAATTTATATCATGTGATAATTTTCAAAAACGTTGTGATAATTTGGTTTATTATTAAAAGTAACAAGCTAGTGATTGCTATTGAGATTTCAACTAATAGAAAGTTTCTACTAATATAAAACCTTAATGGAAATATAAAAAGAAAAACAATTTGATAATGCAATCATTATGCCTGAAGGGACTTTAGAATTTATTTATTTATTATATTTATTTTTGGTTTATGCATGGGCATAGATACTCCCTGTATTGTGGACTTTTTTCGTAGACATGCCCCAAGTTTCATATTTATTAAATGGAACGGCATTAAAAAAAAAAAAAAAGTTCAAGATTAAAACATTGGAAAAAACATGGATTGTACTGTATGGATTTTATCAAGTTTGCATATACAATGGAGGCCAAAAGTATTGAGACAACAGTAAAATTATTATTTCTTTTATTAATCACAATAAAAAATTATGTTATGAAATGAGATCAATACTTAGTATGAAGTCTTTCATTCTTCAGAACCTGCTGGATCTGGCTAGGCATAGAGTCAAAAAGATGTCTGCAATCCATGCCTGCTTCCTGAAGATTGTGTGCAGAAATTTTCCACAGAAATTCGTAATTCACTTGAAAATTCCCCAGTTTTAGTCACTTTTGTGCATAGGTGGACATTAGTCGGCCAGATATTCATTCCATAAACTAACTTAACCAACTGATTCTAAAAATAAACACACCTGTTCATCCAGATAGGAGAGAACTAATTAGTGACATCACCTGTTTTGTGCACAGATAGAACTATAATAAGTGGCATACCGTATGTTGTCTCAGTACTTCAGTTCTCAGTATAAATTACGCATCACAAATATTAATTCATTAGTACACTTAACAAATATTGTCAAATAGAGTATGTTAAAATATATAAATAGTAAAAGAAAATAATTCTTTCTATATGAATGTGATCTCTAAAAATGATTAATAACTGCCTTCATAACTACCTCTAACCTATTTTGTACCTGCACTTGTACCTATTTGGATTTATTCATTTACAATTAATATGATTTTTATAATAAGTAATTTAAATAGGATAAACAGGATATAATACATTTTGTTTTGTTTAACTATCTTGCTTTCTTTGCTATGTATTTGTGCATTGTCAGATAGAGAAAGAGGAGCTGGTCTTCCACTACTGGGCTCTGTTTGATGGCCACGCTGGCTCAGGTGCAGCTGTAATGGCCTCCAGGGTGCTCCATCTAAACATCGCGGAGAAGCTCCAGGACGTGTTGGATGTCTTGCGCAACATGGCATCACCGCCACCCACTATAATGGGAGATGACCTGGATCATACCAGCACTCCTTGCATGCCTCGAGCCCTAACACGAGCATCCTCGCTGCGCAACTCACCCAACACCACTACACCCCGCTTTTTCACAGAGAAGAAAATCCAGCACGAGAGCCTGGTGATCGGCGCCCTTGAGAATGCCTTCAAATACATGGTGAGTAGTGACTGGGACTAGGGAACTGCACTATCATAAAAGCTTTTTAATCTCCATATCTGCAGGTGAAAGGTATAATTATAGCATTTAAATAATTTTGCAGTTATTCAAACCAAACTCAGAATTTTATCAGTGTTCACTATGTCCAGTATACAGTAGCTCTAATTGTGCTATTATATCTAAAAAGGATCTTTATCCTTCATTTCATAACACAGAATTTCATATCATTAGCACATTTTGATAAGTTTCTGTTTATTGCTGTTTTTGCTGCTGTAAGCTCTTGTTAAGATTTAACTTCATTTATGTTATAAAACAGTACAAAAATTTTATTAAATTAGTACTATTAAACATTTAATATATTTTACATATTAATTAAACAATTTATACTGTATACAGCACTGTGCAAAGGTCTTAGGCAATGTAAATAAATTAAAACAGATAAAAGCGGTAATTAATTAAACAAAGTCAGTATTTGGCGTGACAACGCTGTAAGTATCCTTACGTTTCAGGTACAATTTGTGCAGTTTTATAAGGAAATTAGCTACCAAGTTTTACTGAGCGTCCTGCAGAATTTCCCAGTTTTTTTTTTTTTTTTTTTGAGGTATTTATCTGTTGCATCTGCTTCTTCTTTGCATGCAAAACCCAGCAGCTTCTATTTATTTTTTGGTCACTTACATAATGTGTTGCTTTCTTTCCTGACATGGAAGTATTTTTCTTTAACATTGAATTTTGTCCTAAAGTACTAAAATTGAAAGAAAAAGAAAATCTAGTTTGAACTAAAAAACAAAGGACTTTTGCACACTAATATACGCACGCACACACAATGTATGTGTGTTTGTCACACTTTTACTATTGTGTTACTTCTAAACTGTGATAAAAGCCTCTTGCTGCACACTTGGCATGCAGGTTCCTGCCTTGTCACTGAACGATGAGGTATTAAAAACTGATTAAATAGCCAGTTGTATTTTGGTGTGTCATTGGTGAGAGTATTCTTTTACAAGATTGTCATCTCATCACACCCGCATCAGAAACGTCCAGTTTATTTAACGTCAAAAGCAGATTAATTACTGTTTCTGTGGAGTTAGGACGATGTTAGAATTGCAGAATGGGAGTTTTTGTAGTTAGTAAGCTGCTTACTAGAAGTGGACACCTGAAGGTGAGAATTTTTTAAAATTTATTATTTATTAAACTTTAAAAACTGCTGTGAGTGAAATTCTCTGAAGAACTGACATAAAAGGCTTTTGGGTTTATTAAAGCCAAAGGACACCTGTATGATTGTGTTATTGTGCTTTTTATTCAAATAGAAAGATTGACTTTGCTTTCAAGTAAACATCACTGTTATATCCCATTTTTATTGTTCATGGTTGTTTGGTAAAATTAGCGAGTAACTGTTCTGCCCTTTGGTTGAGTGAGGTGCATTTTGAATTCTTTGTTAGTTTAGTGGGTCAGTTTGGGGTGTCTCCGAATGTGATTTTTCTTCTTTTTTTGGTAGTTAAATTTTTTTTTTTATTTAATCAGCGTTGTAGCGCTATTTACTTCTGTCCTGGAGCAACCTATGATACATGCATGTGTGCATGTGCACATTTACTGCTGGACTCGTAGTATCTATTTATTAATTGCTAGGGTTAGTTGCATGATTTTAAGTTCTTTGGAATTAATTCGCTGGTTGTAAACTCATTGAAGAGATCTGCTTGCCAGAATTTCCTACCAGTAGCAACATTTTACAGGTATGTAAGTCTGTGATAGATTCTCAATATATCCTACCTATAGTTTTGAAAGGTGGTTTTAATGCAAATAATATAGTACAGTTTTATGGAAGATACGGTCAAACCTTGGATTGCGAGCATAATTCGTTCCAGGAGCATGCTTGTATATCAAAACATTGTATATCAAAGAATTTACCCAATAAGAAATAATGTGAAGCACTCATGTAAAAAATATGAATATAAAAATAATTAATACAAAATATGAAGTAAAAATAAAACAAATGAACCTGCACTTTATCTTTAAAAAGAATCCTGACAGAGCAGTGTTTCCTTTTGCTTGTGTGTGTGTTTGTGTGTGTTTGTGTGTGTGTGTTTGTGTGTGTGTGTTTGTGTGTGTGTGTGTGTGTGTTTGTGTGTGTGTGTTTGTGTGCACGCATGGAGAGACTGAGCATGGGAGGTGGTTACCTAGAATCCTGTAGCGTGCAAGAGAGAAGAACCATTGTCTCAGTTGTGATCATGTGACGCTCAGCAGACAAAGCGCATGCGTACTACTCATATATATCAAGACCTTGCTCGTTTATTAGGTTAAAATTTATTTTTTAATTTCTCATCTTGCAAAAACACTCGCATACCAAGTTACTCACAATCCAAGGTCACTTCCAAGGTAACTTTGCCTGACAAACTTTTAACATTATCACAATAGAATCACTATTGCTTTATCACTGGTAGCATTGCTGATAAGTGGATTTAACCTTATCCATCAATCCACTACTCAAATTTAAAATTATACTTGCAAACAGAATGTACAATAAAACACAAAACAATAATAAACAAAAAACCTTTCAACACTAAACATGATGGGAGTAGTAGCATGGGCCGCTAAAGCAGTGAAACATGATGTATTTTTTGGTATGTGCAAGCATGGTAAGCGTAGGTAGAAGAGATTAATGGGTAGGATGAATTTATAGAACACTGTACTGCCTTTAATGAATTTGAGACGTTATATTAAATTTTTGTAGTAAACACTATTAGTGCATGTTACTCGCTTACATAAATAACATATACTGTATATTTTTTAGAAAATATCCCATTAGCCAATATTTACAATGATGGATGGATAGGGGTTGATAGTGTATATACAGTATACAGTTCAATTTAGAAAATAAGCTAAACACAAGTGCCTCTGACTGTGCACTGTACACTCTTCCATTCACATTCTCTCTGGCTTAAAGATCCCTAATGATATGTGGCTCTGTGCTGCCAGGGACCTGGTTCTGTGCCATACAAGATTATTTACTACAGTATAGGGTTGCATCTAAACGCCTCTTAGTACAGTACTTGTACCATTTCAAATACTGAAATCTGGTGTTTCACCACTAGATGGTAGCACCTGTTAGTTATCTGACGCACCGACAGTGTGCCATATGACTGGTTCCATGACTATAGAAATCTATGTATTATTGTAAAGATTTCTTATCATTGAATCCAAATTATAGCTTACGTAAAAAAATAATAATAATAATTTTTAACCTGTCATAGGCAACAATCTTATTTTTTACAAGATTTCTAAGTAATGAGTAACAGGGTTATGATTTTAGTATAGAAATCTGAAAATGTAGAAAATATAGAAAATTCTGATTACTCGGATTCTAAGGACATTTTGTTATCTTACTTATTTTTTATAATAATTTTAATGTTCTTTATTTTCATTAACAGGTGTGCATGTTCAAAGTGATACCATAGGCCAATATACAGTTATCATGGATATTATCATTGATCTATACCATTATCATTATCATATTATCATTGATATGTACCTAATCATACACTTTTCACATTTTATAATCAATGATACAGTAAGGCAAATACAATATTATTACAATCATATATGGGCCATGCAAAAATTTTGCATGCCGAGCCATGCAAAAATCCTGCACAGATTTGTCTGTACATACATTTTTGGAAATGTAATGTTAGTGGGATACAAGTGGCAATCAGAAAGATCTCCACACATAATGGATGTTTAGCACAGCCCTGTGTTTGAGCGAGAGAGAAATCATTATGGTCTGAATTAGATACTTAAAGTAGTTTTTATTTTACTAACAGGCTACCATGACACACACACACACACACACACACACACACACACACACACGCAGACACACACACACACACACACACACACACACACACACACACACACACACACACACACACACACACACACACACACAGACACACAGTATTAATACACTAATCAGATGGTTCATTTGAAAGCTCAAAGGGGAGCTGGACAGAGCTGCACTGCACTTCCTCCCCCCGCCCCGAGACCTTCTGCTCAGTCCACCTCCTCCTCCTCCTCCTCGTGCCGTTCTCTCTTCGATCTGCCTCCTACACTTCACTATATACTCTGACTCAGCTCTCTGATCCACCCCTGTATTGGCCCAGTCTGCCCCACTGACTCTCTCTCTTGAGGAAAATTAAGTGTGGTGTCTTGCTAGGAATGGGTAATCATTTCAGTTAAATATGGCACCGGTATAAGATCATATCAAAGCACTTCCGCAGGTCACTCTGGATAAGAGTGTCTGAAAATTGCCGTAGATGTAAATGAAAATGTACTTAAATCTTTACAGTGGGATCTTATCCCACTTTCTTAAGAAAGTCAATCTGATGACTAATAAGCACCTGGACCTGGAGGTGCAAGGTGATTGCGGTAACCACAAAGCCACCATGCCACCCATGTCTCTCTCTCTAGAGAGAGAGAGAGAGTGAGAGAGAGCTCGTATTTGTCCTTAGGTCAATCATCTTTCTCTTGACAAAGATTTTGATGTTAAAAACAGTGCTAGTAATGCCTCAAAGCGAACTGGAATTTTAAAAATATCCACTGACCATGCCAAAAGAATTAAAAAGAAGCGTTTTGAGGAGAAACGAAAGGTTCAATTCTGGCTTTTCTGGCACAGGGATGCAGTAAACGTCAGGTTGCTTCCATCCTTAAAATTTCCAACATGGCAGTACACAAAAACCAGCTCAAACAGCAGCCACTGGGAACAACAAATCTACAGACTGGCAGGGGGGGAAATCCAGCCTCTACTGACAGGGATAATCATAAACTCATTCAAATGTCACTCAACAGCTGTAGAATGTTTGAAACAAAAAAAGAAAAAGCCTTTCGTCAATGAGAAGCAAAGAATAGCCAGTGTGAGGTTTTTAAAAGACCATGTGAATTGGACCATGGAGAACTGAAGTATGATCATTTTCCCTGATGAATCCAAAAGGTGGCAGAAAGTTACCCAAAAGCAACGTGAAAGACCATGGAGAGCATGGTTCTTCCACCAAATATTGATTTCTAAGCGTTTATGAGAACATACCGTTTAAAAATTAATAAACTTTACATTATTCAAGGCCTGCAAATAGTGCATCTTTGCATCCTTGTTGCTTCTTTAAGTAGTCTATATAAAAACAATATTTTTATTTGGAATTTGGAAGAAACGCTGTCTGTAGTTTATAGAAAGAAAGAAAAAAACGTTCATCCTATGTAAACACACATATATAAAAAGTAAAACCTGAGAAACTGATAATTTTGTCTTTTTTTATATACTGTGTGTGTATACACATACAATAATCAATAATTAATTTGGGTATATATAAAACAATATAGTGTATTTGTAATCAGATATGTGTGTGTCTGTGTATGTATCAGGATGCTCAGATCGAGAGGGAAAAAGCTGTGTATAATATCACGGGTGGATGCACTGCACTCGTGGTGGTGTTCATTCTGGGCAAGCTGTTTGTGGCCAATGCAGGGGACAGCAGGTGAGTCACACTGACTGCAGCTCATTATCCCACACACAGTACATCCAGCTCTCTTCTCATTAGTGCTCAGTAAGGCTTGTAGTGCTGGCGCCACTGGTGATCCACTCTCAGTTCTGTTCTAACAGCATGTGTAGTTATCTAATAATTAGAGCTGTAGAGTCACACGGGAGCACTGCTCCCAATATGTATGATGCAGCTATACATTTAAATATACATGTTTACATTTAAATACTAGTAATAAGGCAGAAAATTGGCGTGCTTTAAATGATAAGGGGAACTATTTTTATTACTGTCTTAGTGTCGATGTAGAAATGTGGGTGTGGCTTCTGAGCATTTGAGTACCAATTATGAAGGCAAGGACTTTGTAACTGTCAATCCTAGTAAGGGAGGTGTGGCCTCTGTGGCTATCAGTCCCAATAAAGGGGCCATGTCCTCTGAGTCTGTCAGCCCCAATATACTGTATGTCTGAGTGTGTCAGTAGCAGAAAAGGTGTGTGTTCCCTTCAATGAACAAAGTGTAAAATCAAAAATCCTTGTGTGTCCTTTCGTCCTTGCAATTCCCATTAAGGGAGGTGTGGAGTGTGAGTGTCTCGGTCACAGTAAAGAACAGGGATGTGCACTAACATTTTGATGGTCTGTTGCTCAAATCTGGAAAAAGGATAACAAGAGCAAGCAAGCATGGCTGTTATCTGCAATGTAGAACATGTTATTTATGACATGGAAATGGAAATGTGGCCTCTGACGTTTCTTTCTGTCACTCACAATAACAATCTAGGGCCTGGAATGTTTTGTATTTTTATTTTTAATGAATTTCTTCTACATAATATTGACTCACATTGTGGCATATCGGAACAACAGTGTCAAATAAATTGACATTAAACATGCAGTACACACAAATAAGGTAATATTTGCCAAATTTTAACATCAAGGGTAAGTTAAAGGATTTGATAACAATGCACCTGATCTATTATTTGGTAGTCACGGTATACGCACGCCCTTGCACTGTTGCATTGCGTGGTGTTAAGGAGTAGTTATTTGGAGCAGGTTGTTAGTGTTGTAAAAATAATTCAGTCTTACTGACTTTTTTTTTGGAAGCCCCCTGGAGAGAGGGAGAGCTCCACCAAACAGTCACTATGTTGGCAACAAACAGTACGTCTCTGCCTATTAATACACATTCTAAACAAGCTATTTTCCAGACGTCCTTAATTTATGCTGTAACGCACCGAGAAACTTGGTTTGGTGTAGCCGTTTCCTTTTTTATGCAAGCAGTAGGCTGTATTTAGCGGTTCTACCCAGGCTGCTGTTAGAATCTAAGGGCTTAATTAACCTACTTTTCAATGTCGATCAGTTTGGGAAGAACTCGGGTTGGTCTTCATGTGTATGTGTATTTTCAGAGCCATCATAATCAGGAATGGTGAGATCATCCCCATGTCTGCAGAGTTCACTCCTGAATCCGAGAGACAGAGACTGCAGTTCCTGGTTAGTATAAGATCGACAGACGTCTGCTAATAAACAATGAATCCTCAATCAAAACGAATGCACACATTTTATTGATGCAATTATCTGCTGACGAAGTGTTTTAATGATAAAACCTGATTATTTTCCTATAACAGTATCCCTAAAGCGCTTTATTTTTATATCTTCTTATATGGAAGTCCTGCCCGTGTGAAGCAGACAAGGGCTTCAGACAACCAAACTAAAAATATCCCGGGTTTTAGGATATGTCCGGTAGAACCAAAGTTATCTTTACTTTAAAAACACAAAATTTTACCGCTAACAGAATATGGAAATGACATCTCAAAGATGTTAAAGTCACCAAATTCTCATATTATTATTATTATTATTATTATTAAAACAACCAGAAATAACCATAAAAACAGGTGACCATATATGTATCTGCAATTTCATTTTTCTCTGTCGTGTTAACATAGTTGGTTGAATCATCAAATTGTCTAGACAGTACTGATAAAAGGATGTGTCACTCCATATTGCACAATCTTGACCCCTACATATTCATTAAAATTACTGTGCTAAAAATGTCCTGGGTTGTAAGGTTTAATGGAAAAGATAATAATTTTATGCACTTATACTTATTTATATTTTATTCAACTTAGTTTCTATTAAAACTTATTTTAAGCAGCTTTAAATAGATTAAATAGGATTTAAAGTTAGTTTATTTAGTACGAATTTAACTGTTTTCTTTCCCATACAATTAGTTCCCAGTTGGCCTTACAGCTGGTTCCAGAGAAAGAAAACAGATATATTTGTTCTAAATACGCCGGAACCTTGACTATAGCAAGTCGATTTAGCCTCAGTTGGATTACAGAAGATTTGTGAGTCTCAGCTCAATGTTGGAACGGTAATTTGTGCACAGAACGAGGGATGTGGAATTTGGCCCTGATTACTTACATTGTCTTGGAGTTCCGGGTGACAAATTTCACGGTTGGTTTATTTGCACCTCGATTTTAATTTAAGACAACATCCAAAATATCCCTTTAAAAAAAACTAAATGCAAGCTGTCTTCTTAATGAGAGAGAGGAAATGTCCTGTCATGTCAGAATGCTTACTGTTACAAAGCACTGACCGTCCAGATTTCTTTTAAACATCTCCGTAATTTACAACATTAATGATTATATAGACGTTATATAGATATACTATACAATCATAAGTAAAAATTCTTTAAATTCAGTTTTTTTGTGTAAGAACATAATTAAAAATCATCTGATCAAAGCGGGTCCCAGGCAAATACAACCTCAGACGAACAACAACATATAACTTTTTTTTTTACCATGCCATAAAAGAAAAAACATGCAGGCAATACTAAATCCTGCTTACTTATTCGACAGGATTTAACATTCTACAGGGAGAAATATTATTTAAGTAGAAAACATTCAACACAATTGTCAATCTTCCCAGGAGTAGACACCCCAAGGTCAGACAGTGCAATGCTCAGAGAAATATAAATTTAAAAAAATCTAAGAGACCTTACAGGCCTTATAGAAGTCCATAACAGCACAATTAGAAGAAGACTGAATATGTACAGTTTGCTTGGAAGTGTTGCCAAGAGAAAAATCTTCTCTCTAAAAAGCACTCAAAAGC
This sequence comes from Clarias macrocephalus, assembly GCA_011419295.1. Classification (NCBI taxonomy): domain Eukaryota; kingdom Metazoa; phylum Chordata; class Actinopteri; order Siluriformes; family Clariidae; genus Clarias; species Clarias macrocephalus. The sequence goes on from JAAGKR010000283.1 coordinate 45,158, forward strand.
ACGACTGACATTCACAAATTGCATCTGAACAAACCGCATGACTTCTGGAACAATTTCCTTTAGACAGTGGACCAAAGTTGTTAGGCCTTAACACCCAGCTCCATTTTTGGTAAAAACCAAATAGCATTTTAGCTCCTGGTCAAGCATTGTGGTGGAAGGATAACGATTTAACCTGGTCAACTTAACCTGATTGAAATGCTGTGTTTGGACCATAACAGAGCTGTGCATAAGCGAATGCCCAAAAACCTCAGTGAACTGAAGCAATGTAAAGAAGAACAGGCCAAAATTCCTCCATATTTTTGGCTTCATGTGTTATGTGGTGCGGTGTGGAGAGCCGCACCACGAGATGTTATAATATTATAAGAGCCCTGACGCAGGGCTTTAGAGGGGGTCAACGAAATAGGAGTTTGTGAGAGTGCTTATGATACGCATGGGAAGACCTCTCCGTTTGGAGATAGCGTGGGATTATTAATTAGAACCTTAAAAGGAAACTAAAGAAAACTGAAAACAAAAAATATACAGTGCTCCTACTTCTACACGAGAATGGATGGGGCTTTGGAAAATAAAAATAAAAACTTAAGATCCTCTCGGGGCGTTCGCCCTTACTGGAGATTTATTTGAGAGAGAGAGGGAGAGTGCGCACTTAACTCTCTCTCTCTCTCTCTCTCTCTCTCTCTCTCTCTCTCTCTTTCGAATTCGTCTTAGGGAAGCAAAGGCTGGGTTTTTGCCTCTGTCTCTCGACTGTCTGCGCACTTGTCTTTTTTTTCCCTTTCTTTTTCTTTCTTTCTTTGGCTTTGTCTTGACTTTGTCTTTAGCCCTGATACCTTACCGGTGCTACCTAAATGATCGCACGAAGTGCCGAGGTATCAGGACCCTTATATAGACACGCCACAAGGTGTGATGCGTTCAGGCTGATTGCGGCGTTGCCTGGCAACCGTGTGTATAAATGATAAATGGCCGTGCCTTGGCCAGTTCAGAACTCCGCGGGGTAGTAGGCTGCGGATCTGCCCCGTCCAAACAGTGCAAAGCATTTTCGTGCGGCTCTGCCCCTCGTGAGGCCCGCGTCGTTACATAATTTTTGTTAAATAAATGGTGTCACTGTAAAAAAAAAAGTTTTATTTTTTACACAAAAAACATAGAATTACACATGACTGTACAGTACATACTTTTTTTTTATTAAGCTTACATTAAGTAAATTGTTCACCATATAATTCTCTTGAATGCATTGTTACTATAGAAACAATTAGACATGAGAATGAACAAATGACTATGAACTGTGGTTTTAATTACAGCCGATGCCACCGTTATAGAAACTGATTAAGGACCTGTTGGAAAATGACATTCTATCAATCTGAATAAAAGTTACCATGCTGTGGTATAATCGTGATTAGTACTTTATGCAGAGGTTATTATATTTAGTCAAATATAATTTATTATATCATTATAAAATATTGCAGTAGTTCTGTGTTCTGTTGTGCACAGGGTTACATGCATCCTCAGCTGTTAGGGGGAGAGTTCACACACCTGGAGTTCCCTAGAAGGGTCCAGAGGAAGGAAGTGGGCAAAAAGGTGCTGTACCGTGACTTCACCATGACTGGCTGGTGAGGATACTGAACCTCTTACATATTTTTGTGTCTGTCCATGTAACTGTGGTAGGATGTGTTAATATGAAAGATCTTTCAGTGATTCAGAATAATACGTTCCTTGGTATGGTGGTGTTACAAAAATGCCATTAGACACACATACACGCACATTAAGACATTTAGAATCTGTAAATATGTGAATTGGAAATGTCCCCAACCCTACACACACCCACTCCCATCATCTTCATTTGCACATTTGATAACACATACTTGTCACAACCCCCAAACTCAGCTGTCTCTGTTATTTAAAAGAATGATTTAGTCTTTCCTATTCATGAAGTCCCATTAAGAATTGATTGAATGACTTTTTAAAAATAATTTTTTTTTTTAAATAAAATTAACATTTGAACTATAATGCCCTGTTCATGTTCATACAAGTCAACAACAACATCAGCTTCCAGATTACGGTGGACTGTCTCATACCCTGTGTGCTGCTTCTTTTTTATTTTTGTTTTGTTTTGCCATTTCATCATACTAGCTGTGTTGTGGGTTTTTGTGGGATGTGAAAATCTTTTCCTCAGACAGATAATTCTCTCTACTCACACTTAATCATGGAGCTTTAGACCATTTCTGTACTCGTCTGCTTTGCCCCTGCAGGATGACCTTCATTTCCAACTCTCTTGTGTTTGTCTGTAATTAGAACAGCCTTAGTAGTTGTGAGAAAAACAAATGTTGATTGTTTCGAGAGCATGATTCTAAAACCCAGTAATTTAAGAGCTGAAACCATTTGAGCTCCATCTGTTCTTTACGTTTATCATATTCATGTAAATTGCATTAGTTATTAAAGAATTATGTTTATTCTTTATGTTACACAAGGCCATGGAATGCATTTATCGCACAGTTTAAAAAAAAAAAAAGTCAAATTGTAATTAATTATCATAACATCTAACATCATAACCTCTAATTATTAGCACCTTTAAAAATTAATGAGCAGATATTTGAAAAAAAAGAAAAATTGAGCACATTTTAAACTTTAACTAATTGGTAGCCAGGTGGTTCTCACTTACATAACAAAGAAAAGAACGGCAGGTCACATGTGCAAATCTAAGCATGTAAAGCTACTTAAATATACTTCTGATCTTTATATACTGTACAAACAGAGCCTCAGTGCTCTCATTCTCATTATTCTCTAAATGCCAGGGTGCTCATAATTTAAAAGCATTGTTTTGTAAAAAAAATTAAAAAAATAAAGTGTGTGTCAGTCTAGTATAAAAGAGCAAACCTACTGTATAACACGCCCTCCATCTATTTTATTTTCAGGGCATACAAAACCATCGAGGACGAGGACCTGAGATTTCCTTTAATATACGGAGAAGGAAAGAAGGTAAGAAGAGGAGTTAATGGAGGGGTCTATGGAGAGAAAAAAGGGGTGAAAAATGAGAAAGATACGACCAAAGGGTGCATCTGGTTCAGTGGTGTTCTTTAGAATATAATCCATAACAGGAACGTGTGAGGGAAAAGAAAGATAAAGAGAAAGCCATGAAGATGAACAGTGGAAGCTGATGAGTGGGAGAAAGAGAGGAAGAGGGCAAAGGTAAGAGTGTGAGAAAAAGAGAGCTTAAGTGTGCTATTGAGACCGATGAACAGAGCGCTTTTCTGTGTCTCCCTGAGGCTGTTGCCGCTCTGCTCCAGTGTCACTGGAAAGCTACTGCAGACTGACATTAGATACCACTGTCGCTCAAATCACCAGGCTGCTGCTCCAAACCCCAGAGGAGCTGTCTGACTACACATACACACACACACAGAGAGAGAGACACACACACACACACACACACACACACAGAGAGACACACACACACACAGACAGAGAGAGCCTGTTTTTCAGGCTTCTTCTCTGGAGGGTTGCACTTTGAATAGATAGTAACTGAATTTCTGGCATACTGGCGACAGTGGCTTTGGAAAATGATGCAAATGAATTTAGAAAATAATTAATCACTTGGAATCCGCAGCGTTGATGAACAGGATATGTAATTAAAATGCAATACCATTAATGTCTCTGACCTAAGGGCATAATTTATAGACATAAGACGCCACCTTATCAGTTTTTGCATGAGTATTTTTATTATTATCAGTTTTGTTTATAATATAATATAATATAATATAATATAATATAATATAATATAATATAATACACTTACTGTTTACATGAAATGATGTGGAAAAGATGGAAAAGCTCAGTTTCTTTATTCACTCCTTCCAATTTAACCCTTAAATTTCACTCATGTAACACTTGAATCCAATATTGGATGTAAGTCTAAATTTATTTAATTTTTATTATTTGCATGACTTGCAGCTTGAATTGGACTTTACACCATGAGATTTAATTTGGACTTATCCTAATCTTGTACTTTTGGACTTTGATACTACCTGTATACAGGGTGGCCCAAAAGTATGGATCCATAGGTATTGTTCCTTGTAAGAAATATGACTTCTTCTAATAATCTAATAATCATTGTATTGCATTTTATTGAGAAAATAATCCCTACATGCAAAAACATCAATACTGATATATTAATAAATGTTCAAGATCCTTGTATTCAGCATTAATGTACACATGTGTTCTGAAATCAGAGGCTGCCAATTTGAGCATTCACTGTATCAAAAGTAATGAAAATGGGTATTTCTTTTAAATAATATTCATAGGTCATTCAGATTGTACATGTTGATAGAGTAATCCTCTATACAAAGGTACTACTCAGCATACTCTCCATCACAAGCAATGCATTTGCGCCAGCATTGAACCCAACTCTCGAATCCATTTCCCCAAATCCCCTTTGTTGCAGTTCATGGTCTCCCAATGCATGATTTGTTTTCAATGCTGGTTTTCCGTTCTTTAAAATTCTTCATCCATTTGTGCACTTTGCTCTTGTCAATGGTGTCATCTCCAAATATATTCTGTAGTGCAGTAGGAGACCATCAACTACAACACAGGGGGCTTTCAAACAGGATTTGAGTTCAACAATGGCACAAAAGCATCTCTTGTGATGGAGACTATGTTGAGTAGACTACCTCGGTATAGAGGAAAAGTTACTCCACCAAGATGTGCAATTTAAACAACCTATGTCAGTTAATTTAAAATGTTATGTTCAATTTTGCATTACTTTTAGTACCGCTCTGGTACTTTTAAGTACATTTTTGTCTATGGATCCAGATGGATGTGTGTAGAAGCTTATGTATTTAGGACAGTTAATGAGGGAGGACTCGAGTGAAAGTGACTTGATAGAGGTTTACACAGTCTGCAAATGGACCAAATTGTGATTATATTGCCAGATATTGGCTTATTTCATTTTAAAACAGCAGTTTGATTTACAGTGTATTAGGATAACAGTTTCAAGGATTTGACTTTTTTCAATGTCCCCTCTATCAATTATTATTTATGATTATTCACAAATTATTATTACTCACGGTGGGTTGCCTTGCACCTCCAGGGTCTGAGTCCGATTCCTGGCCACGTTTGATTCCCATCCCTGTGTGCATGGAGTTTGCATGTTCTCCCCATGCTTGGTGGGTTTCCTCCGGGTACTTCGGTTTCCTCCCACAGATTAGGCTAATTGGTTTTCCCAAATTGCCCGTAGTGTGTGTGAATGAGTGTGTATTTGTGTATGTGTCTGTACCTGTCCAAAGTGTACCCCACCTCGTTCCCTTAGCCTCCTGCAATAGGCTCCATGCCCCCCACGAGGCCCCCCCTGTATACAGAATATAGTTGTATAGACTCTATGTGGTGTTTTATATACGTAACATGGGGTGTTTTTTGTATTTTTTTTTTATCCTCAGGCTCGAGTGTTGGCAACAATCGGTGTGACTCGAGGGCTCGGTGATCATGACCTCAAAGTGCATGACTCCAACATTTACATTAAACCATTCCTATCCTGCTGTCCTGAGGTAAACTTCCTGACACATCTGGAGTTTCACTACATCTCACTTTGTCAAGCAAGATTCATCAGCAACATTTATTAGAACTAGAACCTTTTTCTTATTTTGTAGCATCTCCTGGAACTGAAAAGTATTATGGATTATATGTCGCACAAAAAAAAGAGTAGGCAGGAAGATCATGATCCAGATGTGCAAAATCGACGTATCTAAGAAGATGTAACAGTACCAGACACTTTCTTGCTTTTTTATTTAATTATCAGTACTTGTTAATGCCAAAAAAAATTTAAACATGTGATGGTAGTGAATACTCTGTTTATCATGCTATCATGTAAGCAGTAGTGATGAATAAGCTCCATTGCCATGTCTTTAGCAGTTATCACTTTACATCTGACATCATTTTAAAGGAAGCAGTATCCCGTGAATGTTGGTAAAGTTGAGGAGTCAACGCACAAATGCTAGTATCATGCTCTGCTAGCTCGAGTTGAGCTTTTTCTTTTTTTTTCACTGAAGTGAGAGTCAGTCCTAGAGAACAGCTGTTCACATTTATTGTTCACACAAGTAGCCTCACTGTAATAAAGCTATCTTTGTTGTGTATCGTATAGTATTGCAGACACTGTTTTTTAATAATTTTTTAACACAGCTGTTCCTGCAGTGTCAGGCTTGATGTTATAGTTTCCTTCGAGAAAGTGCAGGTTTACCATTTTTTTCATCAGATCCCATCTTGTGCTAATCTTGATCTGATTGTAATGTGCCCTAAAACTGCTTTGGATGTCTTAGTTGCAGACTGTCTCATTTCCTCTCATCCAAAATTAAAAGCACTGTTTTGTGTCTTTCCCTGCCTGTTCGGATCTTCTGCAGCGCTTTCAAAGCCTCCCTTTCTCTCGTTCACCGCAGACTCTCTGATCTTTCTTTCTGCTTCTTCCAGGCAAACTCCTTTGATTTTTAATTCATCACACTTGGAGTTCAGTTAGAGTTCAGTTCGCAAGCTGCTATCTGTGCCTTAGCAATCCTTGCCCTGATTTTGTCATTTCGTCATGTTTTTTTTTTTCCCGCAAGCCTTTTTTCTGAAACAGCCTTTGGTTCTTGACTCCTGTCTGCTAATGAGCTTTAAGCTCCAGACTTGTGCCTTTACAGTCCGTAACCATACTTCTGTTGCAAATGCAACATAGGGAGCTTCTAGTACATACTGCACATGCTTACATTGGCTTTTGCTGTTCAGCCTTTTCTATACGGTTAAAGAGAAGTTATATAAGCCACTGCAGTAATGTAGAATAAACACTCTGCTTGTTTGTACAGGTGAGGGTATATAATCTGCTGCAGTACGAGCACGGCTCTGATGATGTGCTGGTGATGGCCACTGATGGCCTCTGGGACGTTCTCTCTAACGAGGAAGTGGCCGAGTACGTCACTTCTTTTCTCGCCAACTGTGACCCAGACGATCTGCACAGGTACCCAAGATTTGCGTTTGCTCACCTTATTGAGAGAACGAACTGATATAATTATTACTCATTCATCAAGTATGTCTGTTTTGGTGGTCCATTTTGTTGCAAAGTTCATATTAATGTAGCAGGCATTTACACCGTTCACATCATTGTAATTTACTGATATGATAACTACAGCATAACCTAGTGGTGGCTCTCAGTGTATTGGTATTTCACCTACCGTACATGCTGTAGCTACCATGCTAAAAGACCTGCAAGCTTTAACTTAGCTACATTTTAATTATTTCCGTCTTGTTAAAAAGTGTGCATTAAAAGGAAAAATACAATAAGTCCTGTTGGAAAAGATACCTATCTAATGTAAGGTAGTGCTGGATGTAACTGTGGCATTGATGCAAATAACTTTACAAAAATGTTGCTTGCGCTTTTGGTTTTTAACAGACAGCAAGCTGTCTTTCGAATTCATAAAGTTTCGAAAAGTCAAGAAAACTTAAAATCTAAGTTTTTAAGTAAGTCTTAAAAAAAGCAGCTATTTAAACAGCTGTCGAGAGCAACATGCAAGAAAAAAATAGAAAACAGAATCACTAATTTGGAAAAGAATCACCCCCTCCTAAAAATTACTTGTAAACTGAATCAGGCGAAGCTTATCAACTTCTCAATGGCCCATTCGTCTTTGCAGATTTGATGGTGACCATTTGTGGACTGCAGTCTTCAGGTCATTCTACACATTTTCAATGAGGTTTAAATGTGGGCTCTGACTAGGCCATGCAGAGACATTCACATCCTCTCCTTCAGCCACTGTGTGGTCCGTTTTTTCTGTGTGCTTTGGGTCATTGTCATGTTGTTCCACTTACCTTCTATCCTGACACCATGCTCCAGTCCCTGCTGCAGAGAAACAGCCATATAGCAGGATATTACCAGCTGCCTGGTATACTGTAGGAATGGCGTCTGTAGGAATATACTGTTTTACTGTAGGAGTGGCGTCATTTAGATTGTGATGCCAGACATACAGTATCGTTTGGTGTTATGGAAATCATTTAATAATTAAATTAGTCTCATCTGACCATAACACCTTTTTCCATGTTACCTCAGATTTTTTGCGAAACTCAGTCACCTCCCATACAAAGCCCTCCCACATTTGTGAAGAATTTGTGATATTGTTGTCACATGCACATAATGAGCACTGTGTCATAAATTCACGCAACTGCTTCAGAGTTGCTGTAGGCTTTTTGGTAGCCACTCGGACCAGTTTCTTCCTGGCTCTTTCATCAAGTTTGGATCAACTTCCTGATCCAGAGAGGGTCTGTTATACCAAATACTTTCCACTTCTTAATAAGATACTATACTACTATAATACTAATATATATACTACTCATCAAAATGACCACAGCCTATCACAGTTGAAAGTTAAATAGCTTTGCATGCCACTGAGAAGGTGATTAGCTTCACCTGATTGAGTGTGCAAGTTATTTTTAGTAGGGCGGGATCTTTTACCAAATCAATGATTGTTTTTATTTTATTTTTTGGACATGTTGGTGTTGCATTGCATTTGGATGTTAAACGTTGCACTAAAGAAATATTTTGTATATAACAAAAGCATGTCTTTCCTCATTTTAGGCTGCAAAACAACCAAATTGTTATTTGCATAGGTTTTACAATGAGTGTCCTTCTGGCTGCAACCCACCTTCTCCAGGCTCATGACTAGCACTGATGATGCCCTGCATCTCAGTTGCTTGGTATTATATGCACTAATCAGCCATAACATTACAACACACATTATGCCCAGTATTATGTACATTCCCCGTGTTGTGAACCCCCGACCCTCCCATCATCAACCCAGAGTCTCATCAGGATATCCATAATTATGTTAAATCTTTAAGATCTGTCAAGATGTATCTTTAGATTGAATTATTTATGTTTTGAGACCAATCTGGCTAAAAGGAATCAGGAGATCAGTCACTAGTCCACTAGTCCAGGAGAAGACACAAGTCCACTAGTTATTAAAAACAAAAAAAGGTGATTGCTGTGAACTTTCCTTGCTATATTACTTAGCAAAGTTTTAGAGCCATAATATTCTTTTTCCGTGACCCAGTAAACCAGTGTCATGATATATTTATTCATCGAGACTTCAAAGCACTCCTGTGAGTCGCTCTGAATAAGGACATCTGCCTAATGACATAAATGTGAATGCAGGGCAGCGTGCACATAAATTTATACCTTGCAGTAGGTTAGCATAGCCAATCCACTTACTTTCATGTTTTGGTAACAACCTACAGGAACCCCATATGTTTTTGGTATCAAACCAACCAAATTTAGAGCGCCATTTGGATCCGAGTACTTAACAAGGCAGATATGTTTTGGTTTCTCTGCTGTATTGAGGGTAAAGGAAAATGGTTCAAATTATATTTTTGGCCAAATTGTTTCTTTAGGTACTGAAGGAATTCTGAAAATTGTCAGATGTACAGTAGTAGTTGTATTGTGTCTGCAGGTACACTATGGCAGCACAAGATGTGGTGATGCGTGCCCGGGGCGTGCTCAAGGACCGTGGATGGCGCATAACAGATGACCGCCTCGGCTCCGGAGATGACATTTCCGTTTACATCATCCCACTTATGTATGGTAACCGACAGCCATAGAGAGGGCAATGGCTTCCCTACTGAACACTTCTCTCATGAACACATACACAACTAAACAATAAACAGTGTACAGTGCTCCTCTTTAGACTGGGGGGGAAAAAACATTTATATATTTCCCATGACCCATCACTTAGCACAACTCCTGGTTATGTGGCTTCCAGACTAATCCACAGTTACAGCATGGTAATGAGTTGTCTGTTATAGCTACAGTATGACTGAAGGCTGGTTTTTATTAATGTAGGTCTTGTTATTCTGTTGGAAATGTGTGACAAAGTGCAATGATTTCCAAATTAGTTATTCATTAATATTTGTTGTCTGATTAACATTCCAGAGTGATGACTGACTACATTTGGTAAATTTACAAATTAAGCAATATAGTACAGTAGGTATATTTTAACGATTGTGTGTTAAACGAGATAATCGGAACTGGTTGAAATCTTGAAGACTACGTTCATTTTCAGCGTCAGAGCCGTCCTTCTTATGCACATGCACTTATTTGATGATATTCTTTGAGTTGAGTCTGCATCATGTCTGGATCATTGAATCATTAGGAAGGTCAGTTTGTCTTTGAGAGATTCATCATTTACTTCTTCGACCATGACCAAAATCCATTATATCTCAGGATGACATTGGTGCATACACTCTTGTACATACAATATATTGTCTAGGTGTATTCAATACCATCCACGAACAATGCTTTTTGTGCGTATTGTAGCTTTCAAGACACACCTTTAGTTACTACAATAAGAGTCATTGTATAATCATAGGCAACAGTTTGTAAAGCACACTAACTTGCCACTTTTTAAAGATAAACCTACATTGCATGTACACATAGTTTTATCAGGTTAACCTCCCGTGAGTAAGTGTAGGTGTATCGTTACTGACTATAGTCCATCTGTTGCTGTGGACAGTTTGCCAGGTCCTGTTTACTCCACCCATTAGTGCAAAGGGACCATCAGAGGAACACTGCAACATGACACTCACAAAATCAACTGTATAATAAATCCACTTAATAATATAGCCAGTAAGTGTAGCTATACAACATGTCTTAATAAACTACTACTCTACTCTAGTATGTTTAAATTTTGAAATGTATTACTCGTGTTTGCTGGCACACTGCTTGAGAGTGTACCACTGGGATAGTGTAAAAAAAAAAAAAAAATCAGAGCATTTGCCACATATTTCTAGCCAATTGCATTTGAGATGGACTTAAAGTGAATGCTACAGTAACTAGCTTTTTGAGAGGGGCTAGTTTAGCTAAATCAACTAATATTTGTGTGTGTGAGGGGACTTAAACCTTAACCTGTGCCCGTAATACATTCCACTTCCAATAATGCCCTTGCATGGAAATTTATTGTGCAGTATTGTAAATACTTTTATATAAAGAATATGCTTTAATATATGTATAACTAACTATGTAAAACAATGTTATTTCATGTAAAGTGCTATGAGTGTTACATTTGCTCACCATGGGCTGAATTAAATTGCATGTATGAATAAAAATCGAAGGATGTTAATCATTAAGAAAACTATGCCACACCATGCCAACCCTGCAAATAGAAGAAAACTCAGGGGTTTAATGGGGTTAATGGTATGGAACGTATGAATGCAAAACCACTTAGTTAACGCTGCTTTTAAATTAGAAGCATTAAAATGTTCTATCCTGTGTAAGTGGTTCATTGTCTACAGCACAATCTTTTTCCAAGAAAAATTTCCAGGAAAGGCAGATGTCTCCAAAACAATGTGTATGCAATTGAAATGTGGGTATTTATACGACACAAAATGTTCCAAAGAATTGGTTTGAGTGATGTGCCAAATTGAACCATAACCGTTTAAGTTCATAAGTGAGTTCAAGAGCCCGCTATGTATGAAGTAACTTTTTTTTTCGGAAAAGATTCTCAAGTGAGGTCTGTCCTTGTGTGTATTCGCCTCTTCCAGACTTCTTGCTTCCTGATTTATCACTTTTTTTTTTCTTTAACCTCAAAGCTGTAAATTACAGTTTTGTAGACTATGTGGGGTGGGTATTTATTTCTATGTACTGTATTAGATCAGTATAGTTATAATGAGCGTGATCTTTGGTAATTGTTGCACTTGATTCTCCCATGTGAATGTGAAATGTGCATTTTGTAATGTTCATAAGGTGTAAAAGATATTTTTAATGTTAATATGTATTTTATGTGAAGTAAACATTTTCACCTTCATGTTTGTTTCATTTAAAAAAAATAATATTAATAAAAATGTAATGGTTATGAACACACAGCTTCACTATTTACATTGAACTACTGCTTACATTTTGTACATTTGAACTCTATAACCACCTTTATCTTTACCTGGCTTTTGTAGTGTTTTGCAAAAGAAGAATTAACCTGAAGGATGTTTCTGAATGGTTGCACTGAAGGTACTCATTCTGAACTGTAGATTAATATCACAACACAAGAAACAATCTGTGGTGCTTTATGTTCTTCATAGTCTTCCCTACTTTCGTCACATTCTGTGCTGTTGATTCTTTGACACCTTGCCCACTGCCCGTGGAGGGAACAGTTTGAGTGTGCTAGTGGAAAATTCACTGCCTGCCGTCAGAGAGGTGGGAGATTTCCGAGGGTTGCTGCGGAGGCGCAGAATTCAGAGATCAGTGAGCCATCTGCTCAGCACATATACTATTTACTTCATCACCATTGCCTTAAACTCTGGTCTAATCTCCTTATCCTCCCTAATGCCATTCTTAGTAGGTCTCTTCAATTTTGCCATGCAGAGCAGGTTCTAGGACATTGTACCATCACTGTCTGGATATTTTTAAAGCTTTCGTCTCATCAGCTTTGCTGTCACGGGAATGCTTTTGACACTTGCCAGCTTCACTCCTGCTGCCACTGATAAACGTTAATTCTGAAACATGTTGGCTACAGTTTTCTTAAAATGCTGATTATTCAAAGCCAACCTTTTGTTGTTAAATGAAGAAACATTCATTCAATGCATTGGATGCACCACAGATTTAATCAGCCTGATCAGGAACATCGGATGCCACTCATTGTAACAGGGCAAATCAAGTTATAGGCTACATTTGCGCGTGTATCTTTTAACGCATATGTTTTATTATATTTTGAGATACCAGTCATAGTTCTTCATGACCGGCATTCCCAACACCAACACCCTATCAGTAACAACACTTATTATACATTCTTGGAATACAGCAAGAGAGTATGTTTATGTTTCTGCAGAAGGTAAATCTCATTTTTTCCCACCAAAAAAAAAAAAACCTTCACAATCCAAACTCAAGTGGTGAGACATTACTACTGCAGTAGATCTGCCTGATTCATCCTTATGCTCTGCTCGAAGCTTTCTGCTTTGTGGATGGTCCACATGGATTTTATCCTCCAGGCTCTCCCTTTCTTTACTGTACATGCAGAATCAGCTAGATGTTGCAGATTCATTTCTAATTATAAAGACTGTCCTGTGCTCTCTTCACAAAATGCTCATACTGAACATCCTTTCAACACAGTGCTGCTTGTATTAATTAAAAAAAAAAGTTAATAATTTCTAATCTTGTAAGCCATGGGATAATATTTCTCTCATATCTCCACTCATGGTTCTTCATTAATCTACATCCAGATTCCTGTCACTGCATGGTGACTGACTGTCTAGTTTTAATGTTATTATTTACAAATAACATTGGGTTGGTTAAATAGGCCTTATAAAATGCCAATTTTAAAAAGTTAACTTTGATTTATTTATTTTTTTCCTCAGCTAAATAAAAGGTATGCTTAATAACTTAAATATTGACAAATTTCTGGTGAATGCTAAAGGTTAGCTAGTCACTACAACTGGATTAAACAAACCCTGAGAGGGAAATATCGTTCAGGGACCTGGGATGGAGTTTCTACTTGTGGTTTTGAGTAACTAAACATGTAACCTTTCATTATGACTAAACGGTTCATTGCTTCATAAAGTGTATTAACATTATTTGAGGTCATTTTATTACTTATTTATTTATACTTATTAGTCTAACTGGAAATGATTCCTGGTTAAGGTCAGGCAGTTTAAAAAAATGCATCCACAAGTAAGTTAAAATCTTAAATATTAATAAATAAGTGAGTAGAAGGAATGCTCTCAGAACCTTGTACAGAATACAGAAGACACTGGACACACATCACGTAGGTTCACATATTCATTTTATTTAATAAAAAAAAAAAAAAATTTAAGCACATATTTGGCTTTAAGATCGAGGAGGTCGTGTAGATTGTAGATTGTTCATCACCAGCTCTGGCAAGGCAGTGTTTTGCGCCGTCATCTCCATCAGCGGGCAGAGGAGCGACCCGACCAACAGCACAAAGCACTACCTCAGCCAGCACATGGTGCTCATCTCCATCACCTGCAGTAAGTTACATCACACACACACACGTACCCTTCCTCTCGGTTCAAGAGCTCTCTTCTAGACTCCGTTTTCCCTTCGAAACAGCGATGCATTCTCGCAATTGAAACACAAATCACATTTGAGACGATGCATTAAAACTCGAGCAGACACGCATGTGGCGCCATTTGGGATTAAAGCCACGCTGATGTTAGTCGGGCAAAATGGTCCCATGCATGAGGCGCTGCTCGACCTAATGCACTATACACAGATTTACTTCAACTGTTAAATCAGTCGATTATAAAATCACATTAATCGCAATAAATCCTTCATACTTACATGCAAAAAAGAAAAGAAAAATCCTCATCAAATCGACACCTACAGTAAATCACTGCACACATGATGAGAAACATTAATTACTGAAATGTGCGCACGTGGCTCGTGCGTCCTGGGTTTTTTTTTTTTCTTTTCTTTTCTTTTCTTTTTCCCTCAAACAGCCCATCATGCCTGGTTTCATTAAAAGATTTCTTATTAAATTATCATATGCCGTAAGATGTAATGAAAGCAAAAAACATAATATAAATAAGAATAATCCTATCCGAAACCGAGGACGTCTCCTGTAACCGAAACGAAAAGGAGAAAATGCCACCGCGGCATAAAATTCGCGGGACCGTCAGGCAGCCGGAAGAGGGCGGGGCTTTGTCTTTCATTGGTGGAGCTAGGACGGAGGGCGTGCAAAAGCCAGTCATTGGCTGGCCTCGAATATCGAATAGAGGGCGGGACGAGGAATGTCATTGGGGGGAGCCACAATAGAGGTCGGAGTCGACAGGGTCATTAGGAGGCGTAAAAAAAAAAAAAAAAAAAAATCCGCCTGCCAGTTTCCACCACTAGATGGCACCAGTGGGGCATCTTCAAGTGAAGTCCGTTTTAAGAATTAGATTCATTCGAAAAGAAATTTTACATGCTGAATCTGATTTTGAGTGTCATTTTCAATAAGTATATTATACAATATAGTTTATTGTTAGTATTTAAAGGTTAATTCAAAACAAGGATAAGCTATGTTAGTGCTACGGATTTACCCACTCATCTTCTACACCACTTTATCCTGTATACGGGGTCTGCTTGTGGGGGGCCTGGAGCCTATCCCAGAAGACTTGGTGCACATCCTGGATGGGAAGCCAAGCCACCACATTACGCAAGCACGCACGCACACGTGCGCTATGTGCAATAATTGGGAATGCCAATTAAACCGGAGTATTTGTGCCACTGTGCTGCCGCTATACATTTAATGGTGTTTAAATTTGTTTTAAATCAGTGGCCTTTATGACAAATTTTTTTTGTCCACAGTCTGTGTACCACATTCTGCTTCTCTAGGCAAATATGGGGCATAATGTGGTGCATACAAGTCATTCTTACATGCCATAAGCAGTGTTTTTTTGGCCCAAATTGTTTTTTCTCCTTATAAAAGAAGGAATGAAGGCTTTTTTTTAGGAAAACAAGGATTGGTGGAGGTGGCACGGTAGAGTAGCGGTTACCACTGTGGCCTCAAGGATCAAGGGTTCAAGTCCCATCTCGGGTCTGTGTGCATGGAATTTGCACACACACGATATGTGCAATATGTGCTCTCCCTGGGCGTGTTAGGTTTCCTCCCACAGTCCAAAAACATGCAGGTTAGGTTCCCACATTGCTGTGTGTGTCCTGCGATGGATTGGCATCCTGACCAGGGTGTACCTCACCCCTGTCTCCTGGGATAGGCACCAGGTCCCCTGCAGGTTTTAATGCCCACAGGGTTGCCCAAGTCATGGCACTGGAACCCTGGAAAGGAAAGACAATTTAGTCAAAAAAAAGGAGCAGTGTTACATCTTATATAGGAACAAGTCACTTGCTGTAGCAGTCTCCCGACTGAACTGGATAGAATATCCAACAGTTTGTAAGACTACACTTTTCTTGCATTAATTCGAAGTCTAAAGGAATGGTATCGGCAGTTGGTATATTACCAAAGTAAAGGTGAAAATGTTGAAAGGAATGAAAAATCAAGAGCTAATGGCAAAACCCGGCATACTTCAAGTTGACCAACCACAAGCATGTTAAAATCAAAGTAACTTGATTTATGCAAAACGTTCATGTTTAAGATAAATACTGCACGCCTCACTAAGAACGCAGTGTATGGTTTAAGAATATAGTCCAAGAGTCTTGTAAGGTACACTTCCCGTTTCATATAGTCAGAGGAATTAACTGGATAAAGCAGATACCTTTAAAGAGCATTATACACCTATAAAAGCGATTTAAACAAACATCTATGTATATTACATTTATATTAAATATAAATATTTTAAAAACATATATTTATAGTAAGAGTATACATGAGCATACTGCCCCCACAAATCTTTCACAAAACTCATTTGCACTCATGAATGGTGCTATTAATTGTGGGAGTTGCTACATTAAAGAAGATAGATAGATGATATGTGCACTGTATTAGATATATTTATAGTCACTTACCTTGATACAATATGAGCAAAGGGAAGACGGCAGCAAAAGACTTTACATGACTTTATTGAATTTCTGTATAAATACACATGCACGTTTCAAATGTAAACCCAAGTGAACTCAAGTGCAGCCAAACACTGAAACCCCTTTCGTCATGCAAGGATGTCCAAGTTCACCTTTACAAAAGATTTCAGGCAATAGCACATCCTTTTACAGACCTAAATACCAGTCCTGTTTATACTGCTGGACGTCACGTTTCCTCCTCTTGTGGTCTTAAATACATTTGATTTGTAATGCTTACATATAAATAAATAAATTTATCAAATGTGCACTCACAGAGTGAATTCTTATATACATTATTTATAAAGCCTACCAGTCAGTCTCACACAGTCTGATTATACCTGTGCCCACGCTCCCTATTACACAAAGCACATACAGCAGTAGCCCCACTTTTTTGTGTAGTTAATATTAAAGGTGATTCAATCACCATCTCCAAACCCCTAAACTATTACTAGCAAAAAAAATTAAATAAAAAAAAAAACTTTCCATTAAAGGCATTAATCCAAAAACAGGTCAATTCCTTAGTCAAATACATTCAGGGTGCCAATCTAGGAGAACTGGCAAATTTCAGCAGTCATTAGAGCGTGTTTTTAGGGTTATCTTAAGGAGTTTGTGCGATTAACAAGTGAGCTTTCAACTAAAGCTGCATCTATGCTAGACGGGCGCATGAATGAATGATGCAAATAAACTATCTGTGCAAAGAGGCAACAGTCTGAGATTAGATTTAAGGCGAGGTGATGGAGGCAAGAGACGAAGCTATTGCATCACCAAAATGTTCATAATCTCATTAAAAAGCATCTATGGTGAAAAAAATAATAAACTAAGAGACTTAAATCTTAAGCTATGATAAAGCTATGATTCTTAAAAGTCATGCCTTTAAGAATACCTTTGTTTTTGAAGTTGCTCAAAGTCAAAGCGTAAGGAGACCCTTATCTACTAAGCTTAAGTCACCCTTAAAAAAAAAGGAGGCATACAGCAGCACAACTGACAATTGTTTTTTTTACAGTTCATATCAGTGCTCTCCTGATATGAGTGACCACCTTGATACATTTCCCTTAGTTTAAGGACATCATTCTGAGCAGCTGATAGACTGAACACCAGAAAGCTATGTTCTGCTTTTGCAGTACATGTGGCACTAATACTAGCTCTAAAAACAAAATGGAGTGTGCAACAAAATCAGTCAATGAAATTTCATTCTCCTTAAAACCCAGAGGTTCGCTGTCCATCCGACATTATATACAAGGCAAAATAATAATAAAACCTATAAATGTGTCTGTCAAGGACAAAATAAAGAACGCCACACTACAATAGAGGAAACTGAAAGCGCAATTTTGCTTTCAGGCATCACATTTAGACCTCTGTTTAGCCAGGTCAGGCTTTCTTTCACCATCAGAGCTTTAGATGGGTAAAACAGAGCAGAGGCAGGGAAACCACGTGGATAACTAAAAAAAAGGGCAGAATTAAAAAAAAAAAAAAAAAAAAAAAAAAATCACCCTGCTGTGTTCGAGGTTAAAAATCGCAAGTGATCACATCACCCAGTCTGGTCTCGCTGCTCTCGATATGGCTTCAGATGAACAACCCCACCATCCTGCGATGCCAGGTCTGTCCCACCTCAGTTAGTGTTCATGGAAATATCATTTGGCTCCAGCTCTTCATCCTGCTCATTGTCATTTAGGTCTTCCTCCTCTTCGTCGTCATCTTCGTCACTCTGCCCATTGACGCCCTGTAACAAGTTGCTCTGTTGTTCCTCGACGTCCTCACGGTCCAAAGCAAAGTAACCCGTTCCCTTTAGCGTGTCCTGACGCTGGTAGAATAGAACATATGCCGCTTTGGACTGCAAAGACAAACAAACACCCTTCGTCAGATGCCTTGTACTAGCTGTTTGGTGTGCTGGTTCACTTCCAATGCCCAATTAAACCATAACATCTTATTCCACAGAAGCTAAAATGAACTGACTCGAACTGTAAAAAGCATCTCTCACCACAATCTGATCCTCACTGACTGGAGATACAATGCTGTCATCAAAGTTGTACCACTTGTCATCATCCTTGTTTTTGGCATAGGCCGTATCTGACAATTGCAACACATATTTGAGATTCAATATGCATAATATAGGTAACCAAGGCTGGCGTCCCCGTGTGTGTGTGTCTGTCTTTGTGTCCCCGTGTGTGTGTGTCTGTCTTTGTGTCCCCGTGTGTGTGTGTCTGTCTTTGTGTCCCCGTGTGTGTGTGTCTGTCTTTGTGTCCCCGTGTGTCCCCGTGTGTCCCCGTGTGTCCCCGTGTGTCCCCGTGTGTCCCCGTGTGCACACTCACAGTGGCCTCCTCCCATTCCTCCATAGTGGTTAGACACAGCAATGAGGTTATAGAGGCATGGCCCTGCATTGGGATTGATCAGGAACTCGGACATGTCCAGGTCACTGAAGAACAACAGAGCTCTTTACTACCCAAATTGTACACATAGATAATAAGTTGTTTAATTCCACAGGGATTAATTCCAGAGATTACAGAAACATAACTAACAAGAGATGCCATGATATGACATAAGGTGATTTCTTGCTAATGATTAAATTTTTTTTTAATGGTTTACAACAATCTGCATTACAGCTGTAACTACTGTCCGAATCATGACTTACACCAAACCAATCTACATCTTGTGACCAATCCGAAGTACTGTAGTATTACAATAGTATGCACATTAACAAAGCTACAAACTTGCAAACACAATACAAAACCCACATGGATCATACCATCACATGTCTAAAACATCTTAAATCTACTAATATAATAACTATGTTATTATTCGTTATAATCGTCCACGTGTATGCACCTACCGAAGAGGAAAGTCCACCAATGAGTCCAGTTTATCCCTCATGTAGCGGCTGTAAGAGAAGCGTTTCAGGTGGACCACTAGTACAGGAGGCAGAGACCACAGGTCTAGCTTCTTAGTGGCCTGCTGATGCTGCTTACAGCTGGGACAATACCTGGAGTCACACACAAGATCAGTTACAATTACAAGCAAAAGTATATGAACAAATGTAAATATGTAATGAAAAGGCATAAAATGTATTCAAATGTAAATCATGCCAAAACATGATTAGTTCTAACTAATGTTTGGTCTATTAATAATTAATAAACCAATTAAAGAATCAATTATCTAAATTATGTAATGGCATGCATGCATACAGAGTTGATAGTAGGTCCGAATTTGCTCAAGTGAAGTTGAGGCAGGGTTGTGGTCTAAAGTTTATTTATTAGTTTTGCATTTTAGGTTTCTGACTCGGTATGGCACTCCTATACCCATAGGGCGTTCAAGTCAACTTTAATTTGAATGAAGCTGTAAAACCGACTGACATTTACAATACTCTTTAGCCACAGTAAAAATATCTGAATGGTGCAAACGATTAAAAGAAGTCATACGTCCGTGAATGATGATCTCGGCCGAAGGGGCTCAGAGTCCACTGCAGTCATTCCTGTTAACATTCAGCGTGTGGAACGCCTGATCATTGAAAATTGATGCATAACTTGTTGCCAGCGTGCAGAAGAGATGCATTTGTCTTTAGGAACTGTTCACAAAATAACTCAGGAACACCACTCGGCTGGGAGTTATTGCCACACCCCTGTACAGTCCTGACCTCACTCCAAGAGGTCCATTTCCCCATTTTTGGGCCATTAAACTAGTTCGTGACAGGACCAGCGTTTCAGATGCGAAGCAGGTAGTCCAATCATGGCTCTGGCGTAATGAGAAAACTTTCTACGTTGAAACACTCAATAAGTGCATTAGTGAAGCAGAGAATAATATAGAGAACTAAAAGTAGTTTTTACTCATAATTGTGCTCCATTATCCTTTATTATTAAAAATCCGAATTTGCTTTGAACGCCGCAAATTTTAAATAGAGATATATACAGTGTTCAGGAGCAGCCACCCTGAATCAATGTCTTCCTCATTATGACTTTTTTATAACAAAGAATCGGAAGAGTCCTGCCCACATTGTTGAACTGAAAAGTGAATATTCACTTCATGTGGCCTACTGATCATGTTCTCTTAATCAATGTTTCAGTTTGTGCAAAAAGCAGTCTCAGACTGGGTTGTGGACCCAAGTTTAAAATGTAATTATACACTAGACACTGAACATAGCCCTTGTTGCCTTTTTTCTTTTGCACAAAATTATTTTGACATTTTATTTAGTTGTGTATAAAAACATCAGTGAACTAAAATTCTGACAGCAAACATGTCTAGGCTGATCATCTACATTTGAAACACGTCAGATTCATTTTAGCCAAACTATTCATTTAAGTATCTTTTCAATTAAGACAGAAATGAAAGAGGAGAGAACCAAACACGAAAGGAAATAGAGTAATGAAAATTCGTTGGGGAAAAAATGGTATCTTCCCAGTCTCACCATGGGTCCTCTGCTCCTAACTTTTCTTTGGTGGTGAAGAGTTCTATGCAGTCCTTTAACTTAAAGAAGGCCTTCTTTTGAGGTTTGTATTCCATGCTTTCATGTTTATCAAAGTCCTGGAGCAAGAGAGGCATGAACATGGTCATGACTAGGATCAACAGTGTGACTGACGGTGGGGGGGTGGGGGTGGGGGGTTAAGGCTCTGCAAATTTTACCTCCACTACACTTTCGTCAAAGTATTTCTTCTTCATCTCTGGCTCCCAGTCCAAGGAGAGATAGGATCTGTCTGTGAGGCACAAGATAAAAGGTATATCTCATGACTGGAGGTGTTCACAATGCCTGTGCTGCTGATTATGTATAACTATTAAAAATGATGTTGCTGAAGTGTTTAAGTGCACAATGAAAAGTTAATGTTGGTTGGATTTTTATCTGTGATTGAACATGTCCTACCGCTGAGTCGAAGGTGTCCCTCATCGAATCGAATTTGCCGTGGTTCTTCTTTAATAAAACTCAGATCAGTCTTGCCCATGTTGTTGAACTGGAATGTGAAAAGTCGCTTTTTGTGGCCTGTGAACTGCTGGCATTTGGTGGTGATCTCTGGGCCGACCCCATTCTCCAGGTCATTGTCCCCACCCACTGAATCCTCTGACTGGCTGTTGTCATTCTCCGATGGGAGTTCCTGGTCCTGACTGGATTCATCATCCTGCTCATCGGTCTCCATTTCACCTAAAATCAGAGGGACTGTTCTATAAGGACCAGTTCCTCTTTTCTTAATAAAAGATGACTTTTTCTATGTAAATGCAATTTTCCGCTTAGTATTTCCTCAGCAAAACCTATGTGGTATATCCGAATTTAAACATGATGCTAAATATTTTGTGTAAATAGAGTCCAACTTTAAGTAATGTCATGCAGACTTAAATGTGGTTTAGTGGAGATTTGTTTTTTGGAGAGTACACGTGTAGTTGATGAGTATCAGCCATCATGGACTACTATATCCTCAACCTCAGATGGTATGTGGAACATAGGCAGAGCATCTGATATCTTCTGTACACTTGTTTGGCCACAAATTTTAGGATCCAATTGGCTGTCGGCACATTTGCTAGTTTGCCAGTGGGTAAACAAACTTTGAAACACTGTAAATCATTGAGCTTTTCAAAGTAGCAAAATCTCAGAACTTGGGTAAAAGCTCTTGTCTGTATATTTAACTGAAAATGTCTGTGAAGATTCTCTGTAAAGATTCTGATGAGTTTATCTGGAAGTTATGATAAGAAACTTACAGATTTACCTGAAAGTGTTATGTAAATTGATTACAAGCAAGTAAATGAATCTGTGGTTGGTTATCCGGCATGGCATTCAAATTGTCCTTTGTGAAAATAGCTGGTCCAAGAAACTTTCAAGCAAATTAAAAAATATTATCATCTTTCTGCACAAGATGAGGAAGGGATGAATGGACAACCCAGACATGCAGTAGAAGGAATTGGACCAGAAAAGTTGAAAGCTGTGTGGGTGTTAAGACAGTTCCATTTTAAAAAAGTAAAATTTTGTAAACACGGACATGACCTCGTATTAAAGAAATCCAGCTTAACACTCTTAAGTGAAACAAGAAATTAAGATCTGGCCATATTGGTTCATGTAAAAAGTTTGGTTAATCTTAATCCAGACTTCAATTGCTTATCAACTACACTACAAGTCAAAAGTTCAGAACACAAAATACAGTACCAGTCAAAAGCTTGGACACACCTAATTCTAACTCCATGTTTTTTTCTGATTTTTTTTAACAATTTAAAAAGAAATACTGAAGGCATCCAAATTATGCAATAATATATGAAAAGTTGATAGAGGCATGAGATATGTTTTGGTCTTGCTCCCCTGGGATGGTCTTCATGAGAGCCAGATTCATTATAGTGATAGAGGTGTTTTGCAAATGCACTTGACAATACTGTTGTTACAGGAACTATTCCAGAACAGCTAAAAGCATGTCTTCAAATAAATTGTTGTTCTTTTTGTTAATTAATTATCTAATGCCATGTGTGTTATTTCATAGTGTAAAAAAAAAAAGAAAAACAAGTATTGTTCTAGAATATAGAAAATAAATCCAAACTTGTGCACAAACTTTTTTGCTGGTACTATACATCATCTTTTACTCAATTGATGTTTTTCCAGCCCATATGCAAGAAAAAATGGGTCATGCTATGTTAGTAGTAGCAAAGTCCTGGAAAATGGTTAATGCAAAAATTAATTTGAAGAAATGACGTGTATAGTTAATGATCCCTCAGTTCACTTGGATATTCTTGTCCTGTTGATTGTTAGATTTAAAATTTAGAGCTTTTGCCTTTCAATGCATAGTTCAGTTTGATTGTGATGGAGGCAGCTTCACTGAACGCTTATGTTCCAACAGTTTATAAGGAATGTCAACAGAATCCACACTAGAGGATCCTGGCTCATAGAAAGCAGATGTGAGTCAGCAGAAATATCATTAGCGTTTCGAAGGTGACTATGTTTTATCTAAATGTATCCCGAAAACGATTTACTATCAAGCCATTCTGGATAAAGATCATGCAGAATTAATCAAGTTAGATTATGTAAAATTGCATTTAAAAATGTCACAACTAGAAAATTATTGCACTGTAAAAATGCAGAGCATGTCAGCTCATTTACCCACGAGGCACTTGAGCACAGGGTGAGTGTGCTTGTTTGCTTGAGCTTGCTTGTAATTCAACGGATGAGCATGCTTTCTGTGAACACAAGGGCATGAGATTAAAGGATGCACTCAGTCAACATGCTTACTGGGCGAGCCCTCCTCCAGAATACCGTTAGTGGCATTGCCGTTGATGGCATGCTGTTTGGACAAGTGCGTCTCGTCACAGTCCTCTTCTTCCAGAGCCGAGCGCACAAAACGACTGCGGATGTGACAGAGAAAAATATATAAGCTGTGCTCTAATGATAATTTCTGGAAAAATCCATCAGGCTGTAGAAAAAGAGAGAGGTGGGGAGGAGAGTTCATGGAAATATAGGGAGGTGAAGAAAAAGAGGTTAAGGGTGCAGTACCATAGACGGAGAAGGAGCAAGTTGTAAAACTTCTCCTCGCTGAGAGTGCGTGGGACGGTTATAAGGAAGGGTAGGCCAAACAAGGGTGTGCTGCTGTGGTTGTAGCCAGACTGCTTATACTTCTCTCGCAGGTGGACAGGGATTACCACATGGTCTGTGTCCTCTAGCCGGTTTACTCCAACCTCAAACCTGTACAGACACATCACAATATTATGCAATTACAACCAATTTCACACAGCTAACACATAACCTTTCATTAAATAACCAAGAAACATGCATTATAGATAGTAGTTCCTAAACTAGAAAATTTTAGGTGAATATTTAAATAAATAAAAGGCATGCTAGTAATCAATGGCATAATCCTGCACTAAGTGCTGTAATTATTTGACATAAAGTAGTGGTTCCAGAGTTTTTAGATAGCACATGCAGACAAAAAATATGTAACAGTGCACCTCAATTTCAAGAAACCATGAATATATATACTACCTGGCAAAAAAAGCTGTTGTGTCAAAAGTGTCAAATTATTGAACTGTGTAAGCAAAGAGAACAACTAAAAAGATTTTAAATGACTGGAAATGGGTTAAGAGCTGTTTAACACGTTATTAACACCTGTAAGGATAGTCCTGAACCATCGCCAATTCCTACCAGTCATTAGGGCACTCGATCATCAAGGCTACAACTACCTATCTGGAAGTGCAAAGCCCATCACGTGTTTCCTCATAGAGTAGCCATTAACCATTAGGATTGAATTTAAATCCTAATTATTTCAGTTTTTAATCAGATACTTATGGTCAAAAAGTTTGTACATATAGTTAATATACAGAGAGTTCTAAAAAAAAAAATCCATTACATTGACATATTTACAATTTTTTAAGCACTGCTATACACATGTTTGCATTTTGGTCCACACTGCAGACCAAAAACTTTTTACAATACTTACACATAGATATCATCCCTTTCCATTATACTGCTCAGATTCTCATTTGTGGCAAAGATTCGATGGAAGCGGTGGTTGTAGATATCTGTGACAATCATCTAAACACCAACAGCAAAGCAAATCAATAGACTGCATTTTTGTCCTTCTGTCTGTACGACTGAAACTTTGTCAATTTGTGATTGTTTACCTTTTCTGCCGATACTCCGGACAGAACCGAAAGAGAAGCGCAAAGGTCTGAAATGTAGCCAACTTTTGGCACTGTCAGCTTATACTGTAAAAGACAGAAATATATATATTTTTAAATATACTGGTCATTTAATGAGTCTCTACCAAAGCTAGTCTGTTTAGATTTTCAGCGGAATAAAAATATTAGCAGCATAATAACTCGTATATCCTTCAATAAAACCACCAGGCTTTGGGTGTCCTCAGTTTTGCTACAGGGCTGAAGTTTTTGAGCCTCTCCACCACACAGTATGGCTCAGTTATAAATAAAAATTCAGGACTACCTGCACCCTATCTACAGTACATGCATAGTTTATGAAAACTAACAGCAGGGGGCAGTGTTTTTTCTTACACAGCCTCAAAGATATGGACTAGCCTGTGACTCAAACACATTCTCAGTGTTTAAATCTACGCTGAAAATCTATTTATTAAAGCCAAGCATTTTTTTGGGAATAGATTTATCTTGGGTAAAGGAGTAGATCTAGGGGCCTAATGAACGTAGAGTATTATGATGAACTGGTATGTTTGGATGCAGTCTTTCCCACTCAGGTATGTTGATGGTGAAGTGAGTGGTTACTTTACTTCACAGGAAGCCCTCATGGCCATGTTTACTTTTGGCTCTCCCTTTTAGTTATGCTGTCATAGTTAATCCTGTGGAGTCCCTGCTTGCACTATGACTGGGAACGGTTCCACTTTACCCTTGAACTTGACTGATGCGGACAGCTGCTCTCTGATGACTTATGAATACAGACGTGAATAGTTCAGGACTGAAATTCCTATAGTTTTGACTCCAATAACAAATGGTTTTTCTCATGGTTCCTTCCCATTGCCATCTCAGGGAGCTTTTCCTTGCCTCCATCGCCCTCGGCTTGCTCACCAGGGACAGTCTGATCATTTTGTTTCAAATTGTATATATTTTCTCCCGCATTTCAGACAAATTTGCCTGATTTTCTTTTGATTCTGTTAAGCTTATTTATTGACAACCATTGTTAAAAGTGCTCTATAAACAAAATTGAATTTCATTGAACAGAACAGTATTGAACAGTAGTCTGCACACACAAATAGTGTCAATACTTTAATCTTTAGAGAACATAAGGTAAACAAGCAGAGAATGTTAAATAATTTAACAAATGAAGAGAAAATGCACTAAAGGACTAATCAGAGTGTTATCTACCCCAGCTCTATAACCACCTACATGTAGGATGCAAACAATAGGAAACCATTAGAGATTTGGCCCTTGCATCAGCACAGTTATGAAATGCCCTTGCAAATATTTTAAATTAACTTGTTTGACCGACTGATTGTCCACTCCATCTCTATCTGTACGTCCTGATGAAATCTGCAGTGCTGTACCATGTACCAGTTTTTGGTGGAAAAGCAGTATTGTTTACCTGAGTGGGTTTAGTGAGGGGGTCAAGCCGCACCAAGTAGACCTCCAGCGTACGTTCCTTCTTCATGGGCAGAGGAAGTGTCAGGTAACAGAATGGATCAAAAGTCACAGAGACCTTTGAACACACAGGGCAGACCAACGTAGACTTAAAGAGGCCGTGAAAAATATCCACAATGATGGAGTCGTTCCTTTTGATGTGGTTCTGCCAGGCCTCTTCAGCTACTACCTGTGACGTGAACACATGAGGGTCAGTACAAGCAGTACTAACGTGTGCACAATAACTACTAAGGCTACGTTCATGTTACAAGCCTCTTTGCTTTCAATTCAGATTCTTTTTTTTTTTTTTTTTTTATGTCAGATTGGATTTGCATGTCATGACGGTTCACAGTCAAAATTACAAGTGCTCCCAAGTGGCGCAGCGGTAACAAGCTCGCCATATCATCCGGACATCGCAATTTCGAATGCTGGGTGATGCTCTAGTCTCCTGGAGCCAGGGGCCTAGAGAGGCACTCTAGCACTCTCACATCAATCGCACCTCTAGCTAATCAAGGGTGTCTGCAAGCTCATGCAGGCGGAAGGAGCGAAGCGCTATCCTATGTGTAACGCCTTGACGCTGCGTGAGCAAACGGTTTAAAAAAGATGCAGTTGGATGGCGTGACGTGTCTCTGAGGAAACACCGGATATCGTTCACCCTCTCTGAATGGTAGTTGTACAGTAGCCATGATGGGGGAGTGCCCTAATGACAGGTAGAAATTGGCTATGACTAAATTACACACTTCTCTTATATATCGCTTTGTCATGTATACATGGTCGCAGACGGCCTGGAGCCTATCGCAGGGCAAACTTGGGGCACGAGGCAGGGTACAACCTGGATGGTGTGCCAATCCATCGCAGGTCACAGACACATACTCATTTACTGCATGTCTTTGCACTGTGAGAGGAAACCGGGGAACGCACAGGAAATATTTCTATTCAGAACAAGAGAACATATCCAGTAGTGTATGTAGGTATTTACCTAACAAACTAGATCAAAAACAATTAAGCAATTAGCTTTAAAGCCTTCATACAAAGATGAATTCATCCTACAGAAACAAAGGTTGTGTGAGGTACCTTGTCTGGTCTTCCATCAGCATCTTTGAGCTGGATGTAGGGCTTCTTCCTGATGCGGTTCAAGTCCTCATGTAAACCATCAAGAAGAAAGGCCAGTAGTTCGTGAGAGTCCTGTTGCTGATAGCCTGAGAACTGAGGGGCAAAGCGCCCTACTTGGGTCTGAACACAGATTGGTAAGTATAGTTTATTTAGTATAGCTATTTTACACAAAACTATTTTACACACAGCTACAGTTTATCTTATTTGTACACCAATTTTGTTTAGTATAACTATCTGAAAATGTCTTATACAGAACATGTAAAATTAGCATGTCAAGGTAACAATATTTATTTTGATTATTAGTTTGGTCCATTCAAAGAATTATGTTTAAATAACAAAAAATAAATGAATAAAAGACAACAGTATTTCAAGTTCTGTTGTATCCTTTCCACAAAAAGTAATTGTAGGATAGCATGGTAAATGTCTACACAGTTACCAAGATATATAAAAGAACAAATAATCTTATACTATTATTCTTTGTTTGTTCTGTTCTCCAATAATGTACACTTACTTTGAAAGGTCTGGGAGTGATGTAGCTATATTTGCCAGACCAGAGCTGTTTAATGAGCTCAGCATAAGCCTTAGCAATCTCGCCTTTCATTCCTAAAGGGTTGTCCTCATTCAGCTCATCCTGATATTTGTCCTTCAGGAAGTACTCGGTGAGTGGAGGAATATTACTCAAACACTGCAGGACATGGGCACAAGGTAAAGTGAGAAAGATCCTGACTGAGTAAGTGAAGTAAAAAGCTCAATCGCAAAAGGTACTAAGTACACACACTGCCAGCTTGTTCAAGCAAACTGACCACTGCAAGTGTCATCACAACAGTCAGCACTAGAAAACACCAGTGTTCATCCTGCAGGTCCCTGCAGTGGGGCATTTTGCTGAAACCACAATTTCTTGCTTGCTGAGAAAACATTCCTAAAAGCATCCCTAGGTTTTTTTTTTTTTTACTATTCTTTAAAAACTGCAGTCCATCTTCTAATAGTCATCAATCATCAGTTTAAATTAGAATGTAGCCTCTTTAGGCTTAATCAATAGCATCTAAATGATTTCATTAATGTATACATATAAAACACAATTTATGTATACATTTATAATATAATATAATATAATATAATATAATATAATATAATATAATATAATACACTGATAATATTATCATCAGGTCCTGATGATTTCAGTGCAGCCAGTGAATTATTCAAGTCTATATACATTTTCTTTTATATTTTGCATCAGAAACTCACATAATTAATTCATGTAATTAATCCATATTAACTGTTTGTGTTTTTTTTATCTATCTACATCTGTGTTTGCACAAACAGAACTAAGACAGCTAAACATACTCATTAACAAATTCAGTGCATATAAACTGATCAGTTTGTTTTTTTTGTGAACGCTAATTACAGAGCCATTAAATGCATCTCCTTTAATAAAAGACACCTATAAAAACAAATAAGAAAAAAGAAATACAGTTTGGTATTGAGAAAGTAGTAAATGAGATAAGGAGCTGAATCCATGACCTACCTGTGTGGCGGAGTTCATGAAGCAGGTATTGCCCAAGTTGGAGAGGCCACACAGGCCCGCCTTCTCACTGTGCCTACTCTGGTCCGGATAGTCATAGGAAGGGTAAGAAGGGTAGGCTGAAAGGCTGTAGCTAGAGTTTTTCACACTGCAGTAAAAGAAGTGCCAAGAGAGGCAGAGAGACAGACAAGGAAATACAAGAAAATATAAATATATAATTAGAGGAAGCAAGAATCCAAGCGCATGGTCCAAAAAGAAGCTGCAATAAACCGCTGACTTCATTTTTCGATTCCCATAATGAAATAACCAAATCCTATTACTCCAAAAGCCTGTCCTCCTAAACGTCCTATAGCCCAACCTGCCCTGCAGCGTACACAAACATGAGCTCAAACATCAAATCTGGCATGATCAGTAACTACGAGCAGTGCTCAAAGTCTCGCATGTCCTCCCCGCCAAGGCCCCAGTAAAAGCACATGGCTTTGCAGCAGACCTCTGGGTACAGTGCACGCCTCGGTCCCACTGATCTGGCTGTGTGGTGTCTCCGCTCAGCACTCTTTCGAGCCTCTCCGGCCTCAGGCACCACCAGCAGCACAGGAGCATCTCCCCTCGGCCGCCATGCCCCCATAAACACGCAGAGAGACACGGGGAGAGAGAGAGAGAGAGAGATGGAGAGAGCAGAGCAAGGAGAGAGCAGCTCCCAGTTACTGCTGAGGCAGGGGAGCTCTGACGGCCAGGAGTGTCATCCGAGCTTGTCCTGTCCCTCCCGCTCCAAACAGAAGAGATGGAGAGTGTGAAGGGAAGGGGGAGAAAGAGAAATGGTGTGTGGAGGGGGGGGATATTTATAGAACGGCAGCAGCAGAAAGCTAGTAAGGCAGCTTCAGTAGCTGGCAGGATGATCAGATGGGGGGGGGGGGGGGGGGAGTGAACGAGAAAGGAGGGGGGGAGAGCTAGCTGAGGTTGCGGTATGCTATGCAAGCCAGGTGCTACGCACTCCGGATGAGACTTGGTACAGCACTCTTGTTTTGTGACTAAGCATTTCTGTGGAGCACTACAATCCAATATACAGGGAGGAGATGCCTGTAACTGAGCACACTAGCTCAAACACTGCACTGGATAGTGCATGAAAAACATGGTGTGAAGGTCATCAAGACTGCAGAGCATGCAGAGACAAAAAGCACACAAAGACAAAGAAAGTGAGTCAAAAAGTGGAAAACAGCAATGGGAGAAAGATGAACCAAAACGCAGAAAATGTAAATAGCAGACAATAAGGGAAAGAGGACAAAAAGAAACGTGATGTACAATTCTGCATCACTGCTAGATGCATGGTTAATTATTTATTAGATGCTACTTTAGCACAAATAGTGCCATCTCAGACTGACAAAACATCTGCAATTCAGCATAAAAAAAAACTATTCTATTCAACAATTACAGGCCATAAAATTCTGCCTACGTAGTCAGTGCTACAAGGACATGAAGAAGAAGAATCCAATCAATTAACATTTAACACACATGTTAAACAGACTTGCTCAGCAAGAAGCTGCATAATGAGGCAGTGCTGAGAAAGATACACAGCAGAGGAGACACATACCGAGTCTTAATTCAATTCCTCTTCACCGCACAGTGCATTATTTGGGACACCGCCATTTTCAGGCTGGCTGGATTCTCAATGGACAAATCATGGTTTCTAGATAGTGCATGGTAAATCCAATGTCGAGTGATGCACACTAGGTTGACGATACGGAAGCGAGATGCATAGAGATTTCGTTCAGTTTGTAATGGACTTGTCAGGATGAACATTGGAGAGGTCGGATTCATTCGAGGTCAGTAGAGGGGACATTTTAGACCTTAAGCTAGTTACTGTTCTGAATTTTTGAGGGGTTTTTTTTGGATTAACAAAAATAATATTTACAGCAATTAGTAACTAAAATTGCCAGACTTTTACATAAAAGGGAAGACAGCACACCCATCTCAGAGTATACAGCATTTTTTTGAATCATTTAGATATTTGGTGGACTCGCTTTTATCCAGAGGGACTTGCTCAAGGACTGAATCTACAGTCAATAGTTTTGAGAATGACACAAATATTAGTTTTTCACAACGTTTGCTGCTAAACTGCTTTTAGATCTTTGTTTCAGTTGTTTCTGTGATATACTGAAATATAATTACAAGCACTTCATATGTTTCAAAGGCTTTTATCCACAATTACATGACATTTATGCAAAGAGTCAGTATTTGCAGTGTTGGCCCTTCTTTTTCAGGACCTCTGCAATTCAACTGGGCTGCTCTCAATCAACTTCTGGGCCAAATCCTGACTGATAGCAGCCCATTCTTTCATAATCACTTCTTTGGGTTTCTCATAAATAGTGGGTTTTTGTTTGTCCACCCGTCTATTGAGGATTGACCACAAGTTCTCAATAATCCGGGGAGTTTACAGGCCATGGACCCAAAATTTCAACGTTTTGGTCCCCGAGCCACTTGGTTATCACTTTTGCCTTATGGCACGGTGCTCCATCGTGCTGGAAAATGCATTGTTCTTCACCAAACTGTTGTTGGATTGTTGGAAGAAGTTGCTGTTGGAAGGTGTTTTGGTACCATTCTGTATTCATGGCTGTGTTTTTGGGCAAAATTGTGAGTGAGCCCACTCCCTTGGATGAAAAGCAACCCCACACATGAATGGTCTCAGGATGCTTTACTGTTGGCATGACACAGGACTGATGGTAGCGCTCACCTTTTCTTCTCCGGACAAGCCTTTTTCCAGATGCCCCAAACAATCGGAAAGAGGCTTCATCCAAGAATATGACTTTGCCCAAGTCCTCAGCAGTCCATTCGCCATACTTTCTGCAGAAGATCAATCTGTCCCTGATGTTTTTTTTGGAGAGAAGTGGCTTCTTTGCTGCCCTTCTTGACACCAGGCCATCTTCCAAAACTCTTCGCCTCACTGTGCCTGCAGATGCGCTCACACCTGCCTGCCCATTATGGGGTAAACTCTGCACTGGTGGCACTCCGATCCCGCAGCAGAATTCTCTTTAGGAGACGATCCTGGCGCTTGCTGGACTTTCTTGGATGCCCTGAAGCCTTCTTAACAAGAATTGAACCTCTTTCCTTGAAGTTCTTGATGATCCTATAAATTGTTGATTTAGGTGCAATCTTAGTAGCCACAATATTCTTGCCTGTGAAGCCATTTTTATGCAACGCAATGATGGCTGCACGCGTTTCTTTGCAGGTCACCATGGATAACAATGAAAGAACAATGATTTCAAGCATCACCCTCCTTTTAACATGTCAAGTCTGCCATTCTAACCCAATCAGTCTGACATCATAATCTCCAGTCTTGTGCTTGTCAACATTCTCACCTGAGTTCACAAGACGATTACTGAAATGATCTCAGCAGGTCCTTTAATGACAGCAATGAAATGCAGTGGAACTTTCTAATCAGCTAGTAAAATGTTTTAAATCACTATTCTAATCACTTGTATTGGCTTTCTCACAATACTAACACTTTTATATCTACAACAGTCTAGCAACAACATAGCACCGTTTTCTCATGGGCTTAATTGTGTTTGTATTCATACACAGTAATATGATTATGTAAACTTACTGTCACCTAAAAAGCTGGAATGAGTTTTAATTGGCCCAGAAATAAATGAGTCACATTATTCATTCTCTACTTTGTTTAGCATCTGTACTGCATACAGCTTAGTGTTATTATTGCCAGTGGGTAGTGTTTAAATGCTATGTTCTGGAATAATTTTACCCTAATTCTATGAGAAAATAATTGAAGGAAAACATCCTAAAGCTTTGCTTGAACTGAACTGATTTATTGATATTCAAACACAGTACATTTGCCACACTCGTTTCTGCTCCTTTACATTCGTCTAGCTGTTGCCTAGATCTAAAATACAATATCCAAGACTAATAAAAGAAAATATTTTGAAACCTATTACACACAAGCGGATTAGAAATTCGCTGAAAAATGGGTGGCACCTGATAACAGACGACAGCAAAAGCGCCTCTGTCTGATAAGCAACTTACAGAAGCTTTTCGGAGATTACCATGAGACAAACTAGACCAAATCCTTTGAACTGAAACAACGAGAATGAAGAAGAAATCTAGAAATCTAGGGTTTTTTTTTTGTAGATTTAGTTTTTGCATCATTGTGCTGGGAAATGCATGAAGGGAACTCTTGACAATTCAAGAATTCTTGAATTCTTTTCCATATCTTAAGTAAAAACTAATTTGGTACGTGTGTAGTTTTAGCTAATTTGTGTTATATTAGTACAATAAATTAAATGTAATAGAAAATGAAAACTAAATTTCCGGCTTCAATTCTTCTTTAAGTATCATATTACATTTGAAAATATGAGACAAATTTTTCTTCTTTGACCCTCATTGCATATAGACAATCAAAGAAAGGCTACTGTGCTTATGATAAGGGTGCATATTTAAACAAGGCACAGTGCTGGTCATTCATATATTCATATTATATGTACTAACTACTTTATCCTGCTCATAATCAATAGGAGTGTTCAGAATTTGTCAGGTGGTAGTCAGACTGAAAATACAAATCCTGTACACACCTTGAAACTTCAAAAAGAAATGTAAATTTTTTCCATTAAAACAAAAAGTGACAAGACTTTTCTAGTGTACTCCTACACAATATGCGGTTAATGTATATTTAGCTCATTTTGTTACCATTACCCTGCCTTAGTACGTTTTTCCGCTTCGTTAACGCTTCGTTCAAATGTTTAGGCAGAAAAGTGTTGACTCGGTGGTTAGAGATTTAGGCTGCTAATCAAAAAGTTATGAATCTGAAACTGACAACTGGATCCTTGATCAAAAAACCCACAACCGCTCAGTTGTATCGTGTTGTAAATTTAAGTGCTTAATGAAAAGGTGGGTCTTCCCTTAAAGATAGTCACATGGGTTCCTGTACAGGTTGGTGAAATATAAACAACACCAGTCTATAAATGGTAGTACTCACTCATGCACCAACTGCAATGCAGTGCCATTATCTTAACATTCACTCAGGTGATTTGTGCTCTTCTGGGTTCTTAACTCGTACTCTACCAAAACCTTAATGCCTCATTTTGCGCTTCATAATTTACCATCCAAACCACACAACTTCCAAAATGCACAAGCTGCTAATGCACATTCCTTGTAGATTCATTCAGGAATACAGTACAATCATACAGATAACAACTGATGAGAGGTGATATATATAATGTGGCATTTTCAAACGCATGCACAACATAATGAAATGCTCTAATAGGGTTTAGCTGTGGAACTGGATTTTAATCCCTTCCTGAGGTTGTGTCTCAGCATGCAGCAAAGTAAGAAAGTGACAAACACACACACAAACTACTCAACTAGTCCACACTACAAGCTCAACCTAAACGTGTGCTCAGAAGGTCAGTGTGTGCTGATCATAAAAAAAAAATATATATATAATTTCGCCAATGTGTATATACGCTTGTCTTTTTTTTTATGTCAGCATTTCATTCGGTTGTCTAAAGGGCTTTCTTTCTTCAGACATGTTTGAAAATTTTGATCTGAACTATACAACATAACAGGTTTTTTTTACTCCTTCAGATACAATCAATGAAAAAAAATCCTCAAAACTACAAACATGGTCCTTAACACTTGACTGTGTAGCTTAAATTATTTAAAGGTACACCGCAGCTGCTAAGTCCTGAAATGTAGCTCTCCAGATAAGCATTTAAGGTCTGAAATGTAAACTCTTGGATTCAGGACATTTTTTAGGTCTTTAAGACTACTTTCACTAGTCTACACCAACAAACAATAAACATCTCACACTATAAGCACCATAGCAATCAACGTTCTCTAGAGCCATGATTTCACAAACACAAACAAATGACATAGCAAACATAAAGACAATAGGAGAAAACGTTATTAATAAAAAATAAGCAGCAGAGACCATTATTGTCCATTAGTGTGTTTGGAAATGGAATATGGGAATAACTTGCAAAAATACAGAAATACAGTTAACCTGATTGATTAACCTGGCAATAAATCTAGCACAAAGACTGGCACACGACAACCGATTTTCACACTGATTAGTAGGGCTGCACAATTTTATTTGAAATAATCGTAGTGATTATTGTAACAAATAGTGTGATTTAAAAAAAAAAAACTCTGAGTAAATTCCTGACTATGCGTACTGTACATTACCTGTAATAAATTACAGGCTTTTGTGATTAACTAATTCTGCGGGTCCACACTTCAACCATTTATTCAATAAATTGTGCACCACTACTGAGTAGTGAATTATTTAAATTGTGTTTAACTACCTTTAGGTAACTATGCAGCTATACACACCTGCTCCTGCTTCTCATTATACTAAAACACTGGAAAGAGCACACAGTACAAACCACAGCAGTTGCAACAAACCCACACTGGACAAACTGAGAGTGAGCTACAGCATGTCTTGCTAGTGAAAGTAGAATAGCAAACATTTTCTAAAGACTCTCTGACTAATATTTAACATAACTTTTGTTTTGTTTAGTTTTTTTCTTACTGGGGCTGCTGTTCTACATTTGCATCTCCGGCTGGCTCTGAAGCTCACAAACATACATACACACACAACGCATGCTGTCTTTGGCTACGTTGTCAACTATATTAGAGACACCCTCCCATAAACCCCTCCCGCTGAACCACGCCCATTTGGCGCTTACTTCCTGCTGCTGAAGCTGCTGTTATGATTGTTTGTGAGAGATGAAGGGGAGATCTTTGGTAAAGCAGAGAGATTGGAAGCACCAGATGACCTTTAAAAGATAAAGAATATCATGAGTTAGAAGAAATTAAAGCAAAGCTTTTAAAGCCTTAAAAAACTGAAGCAAATTTCATTTTTTTGAAATAATGGGTTATGGAAGCAACTCAAGCAAAATATAACAGAGCGCAGAAGTTATGCACAACATGACAAACAGTAAGAAAGAAAAGAGATGAAAGAGATGAAAGAATAGTAGTAGCAGGAGAACTAAACCAGCTAGAAGTGATCTCAGGGCTCTAAAGATTAGACTGCTTCTAATCATAAAACACTACATACACTGAGAAGTAGTGAGTTCATGATATAGATTATAGTAGTCTGATTGGAACATCAACACCACTAAATAAACACCCACATAGAACACGAGTGAGAGACAAACACATATAGACACTTCTATTGTTGACCTGTGATGGTTAAAAGCAGTGAAGAAGAATATACTGATCACTTACTTCGACGTAGAGGAACCTCTAGGCCAAGTTCCATCTTCATTCTTCTGCTCTATAACAAGAACCTGCAAGGAAATGTCAACTCAGTCACACATACAGAGTCAGCCGGATTAGGGTTTTAAAATGAGCTTAAATATCCAGGTACTTGTGATCATCTACTTGCAATTCAGTAAACTTCAACTTAACCCTGTAATATACGAGCGCAACATTGTCTCGTCTTGGGGCCTGTAACTGAACTTAATAAAAAATTTAAAAGGAGCTAGTCTGTTATATTACACTAGGGGGCAAAACTGAGCTAATACGTTTTAGACGCAATTCCATACTATATATTAGGGCTGCACAATATAAAAAAAAAAAAACTGACATTGCAATATCTTCTTTTCTGTAAGATACATTGCAGTATGTAGAAATAAAGAAATGTTCATCAGATGACTTGCTCAAAAAAATTATCAATAATTCTAGAATAATTGGTGTTTTTGTAGGTATGACCATAAAAAATAAATATACAAAAATATAAATAAATAAATAAATAAATAAAAGAAACCATGAAAAATGACTTTTTACCATATATTGGGTTGTTTACACTATCTGACTCACCTTATTTACTAGCAATTCAGGTAAATCAAGAATCTACTATGTTATGATATGAATGTTGCTTCTTACCTGGCATCTACAGAAGTGACTTTATAGCATTAGCATTACACACGCACGCACGCACGTATAGGGCTCAGGATCGTGCAGTACAGAGTGACATTCCTTTTTTTCAGGACAACCTAGCAAACTGAATTGTATTTCATTTTATCCAACTATACAAACATGACTTAATTTAAAAATGTCGCAAAGGCAAAGAAAAAGCACAGATTCATAAGATGATGTTTCTGTGACATGCATTTTTAGTTCAGTATTTTTGCAGTATTGTTTAATGTTAAAGTAATGATAACTTTAGTTCTACATGACGTATACATATCAGAAACCCCAAATGCAGATGTCTGAAGCCTCCGTGTCCACACACACTGGCAGGACTTAATTATTTTTAAGGGTTAATCATCCTGTGTGTGTGTATTTTTATTAAAAAAAATTTTTTTAAGAGCAGCTCCTTTGTGCGAAAATGTGTTTTTCTACAGAGCATGTGCGACGGTCGGAACACTCTTCTCATACTTTTTACGACAGCTGGTACACCATGTTCGTGTTACCGCTCCTGTACCTGTTTATTCTGCTAGCACAAGAAGTGAACTGTCCGTTACCAGTTAAACGATCATGCATGGCAGTTATACGGACTTTTAAAAAGGGTGCGCAAACATACTTGGGCGGTATACCCAAAAGTATGTGTGGTAAACACTGACCTGCATCGCACCTCCTGTGATGTGATTATCGCGCATGCACACATTTCGTTGTCGATGCTGAAACGATGTATTAACCTTGGAAGGTACGAGGCCACAGTGCTATTCACTATACCATTGTCCTTAACCACTGAGCTGTAGATTGGTACCGAAACACACAAAAAGTATTATACATATATATATTTTTTTTTCCCCATTTGATTTACTATCGGACTCTGCAGAGTGCTTTTTTTTTTGCATTTACTTCCAACTATACCTCTTTACCACACTTACCTCTGTCTCAGATTTGTTTCCCAATAAAATTAAACTAATGTTACAAGTAGTCATTGAATGTTACAAATGTTACATGTTGACATTAAAACTAATTAAAAAGCAAGTGTCTCTGGAGAGCTTCTCTAAAAAACCCAATGATGAGACAGCAGATTAGACGGATACTGTCAACAAAAAGAAAGCTGCTATTAAAAGAAAGAGTATCTGAGTATCTTGAGATCACAATAAAAACACTGAAAACCCGGCCTGTATTTCTAACAACCTATCTTCGATAACCGTGGTTTTCTGCAGTGACAGAGACAAAAGAGAAATTACAGAGCAGACCAGACATAAGGAATACACCCTAGGTGTCACTGTCTCCTATCCATCCTAGATGGGACCGTCTTGTCGTGAGGAGACAAGCTCAGGGATCACACTGATTCTACATTATGGTATGTTGCATTTTTTATGCACTTTATTATGCTTTGTTACGGGCATGCAATGGAGGTTCCGTGGAAAATTGTACTACACTACGTCACCACACCGCCTGCTCGAAGAAAAGATTTTTCTTTTCTGTACAATAGGTATAATGATGATGTATAATGAGGCCTTTTACCAAAAAGGGGTTTGACAACCCTAAATGAATCTGGACATCATCTTGAAATATATTTCTGGTTACATAGAACTGCAGAGTGTATTTGGAAAGCCGAAACAAACCTCTGCTGCTAGCCATCAATGTAAATTATATAACTATCTGTCCTTCTATCAGTCAGTCCAGAAACACCAGAAAACACTACTGTAGACCATTGATAACAGGTTAACATGTGGGGCTGAAACACGACCAGAGTGGTAACCTGTTTATACAAAGGGTGAGAGTGATAAAGAAACTAAAGTAGCCTAAACATTTGCATCAGTTCAAGAACAAACAAAAAAAAAAGAAAAAAAAAACATATATTACATAGAATTATCATTGTTTATATGATAATTATAAATATATATCATTACTTATAATTATAAATTATTATTAAATATACATATATATTCCCATATATTGTTATATTATAACTATTATCATAATATATATTATTTATGTGTTATATGTAATATAATATAGATAAAAATATATATAATATATAAATTATTATTATCCAATTCTAAGTATATGAAAGATAGAACTATAAGCAGTCACTCTTCCACTTTTTCTTCAAGTTAACAAGAAGAGACTCTTGAGACTCATTCCATTCATTTTCATTAATCATCTTAAAGAAAGAGTTTTTGTTTTGTTAAATAATAAAATATTTTTAATTTGCCAATGCTGATTTTAGGATTACAGTAAAACGTCAGTCACATAGATTAGCAAACCACAATCAAAATCTAAGTCGTGAATAATGCAAAGTTAGTTTAGTACAGTATGGCCTCTGAATTAAAACTACACCACAGTGTAATTTAAAGAAACGGATTAAGTGCTACATGTGATTTTCTTACCTGCCCCTGGTAAAGTCCAGCATCTTGAATGGTGCTGTCTGGTTTGTTTAAAGGCTCAAAGGTGTTGCTCATATATTTGTTCCACAACCTGGTCTCCTTTTCATCAGGAATGCTGAACAGTTTACGCATCTCCTTTTCGATAGTATCTGCAGCAAGAGAAAGTTATATTTTAGGCATAGCTGAATTCAAAGCAAATTTTCACCTGCAAACTACTCGAAGGTGAGACATGAATACTTTACAACATTAATCAACTGTTTGAACAGAGGAAGACTGATGGGGGGAAAAATTAAAAAGCATGACATGGGCACCACAAAAAGATTCACATTTTTGGTTCCTTTCACATTAATGATAAAAATAAAAAATACATAAAAATCTAAATCACAAAATGGACATATGTAATCACAGAAGGATGCAGTCTATTACAGGCATTATATGCATAGTCAGGAATTTTTTAGGATTTGTCAATATTTTTTTCCCTTATATACTTTTGAGGGGATAAATATTGGCAAACCTCCTCTTCATGACATGACATCATCTGTGCCATTATATGCTGTTGACCTAGATAAATATGTTTGAATACCATATGGTACTGTCAATAGTTACATATCATGGTTTAAATCGCAATGCGTGTCAAAATAATTGTGCTTGTTTTTCAAATCAAATTGTGTATAATACTATTACTGCAACACTGGTAAAGTGTTTCTGAACTTGGAAAATAACGTTCAACCTGCGGCTTCAAAAATTCCTTTTTAATATACTAAAGGGGGCATTATTTATTCCACAGACTGATTTTTTTTTGGGGGGGGGGGGGGGGGCATGGGTCTTACTAAACGCACATTGCTATCTGAGCTATAGAAAAAGAGGGTCAGTATAAATGGCACTCATTAGTTTAGTTGAAAGAACAAAACCATTCACTTCCACACAAAATAATTCATTAGACAGAATGAATAAAATGTTGCAGTGGCTTATCATTTGACTGGTTTTAAATGTCCACAGTCACCAAATTACAAAAACTTACCTATTGTATCGGCTTTACTAAAGCGTCTAGTGATGACATTGTCCATGTTGCTGTCTTCACATAGCTTTAACTCGGTGAGGTAGACCTCCACTTTACAGTGCTTCACAAACATACCCTGCTCAACCACCTACAGAGAGCAAAGCCAAGATACAGATGGGGAAATCAGCAAATTGTTTAGTTCTGTTTATTAGTCATTACTAATAAATACACTGTAGAACACTCCTGCAAATACACAAACCCAACCAGAAAAAGTAAAACGTGTGAAGTCATCGCTCTATAACAGCGAGCACGCTATTGAAACACTCAAATGAAAGACGCTTAATATAGCAACGAAGCACAGAGACAGCTGAAGGGTCCCCTGCTATTTATTTCACACCACTTCTCCACTAGAGATCCAACACACTATAGAAACAAGCCGCCTCATGTTCTTGGTTCGCACTTCCTATTCTCAACACAGCCAAAGTGCATAAATTAAACACTCTGACTCCTACAACTCTTAAATGAGCAGAATGATTTGACTCTAGTCATGTCGGTGAACTTGCTCAAGCACACACTCACTCCCTTTCTCTCTCTGACCTCAGCCGGCATTCCTTCTCTCTCCAAACAAGGACACACAAACGCAGGTGCCTAGAACCAGTCTCTATGCCACATCAAGCACCAGCCAAGACGCTAAATCCCAACAGGCTTCCATGCAGACCGAGAAGCCCCCGAAACTGAGGAAAAAGAATGAACCTCTTGCATATTGTGCCTAGCAGATCGCTCCATGTAGCATTTCAGTCATCCAAAGTCCTTCTTAAAATAGAAACGCACAGGCTACTCAATACCCCTGTGACATACATGGCAAAAAGGGGAGGAACAACCAAGCAGAGAAATTCCAGAAGCAGCCATAACGCCATGACTGAGTAAATTTGAATAATCAGCATGGCTGTCTATTAGAACGGAAGTGAGGCAGAGATAGTGTGAAAAGGCAAAAAACTTTCAGTACTTTAAAAATATATACTATTAAATGACTTAATGTAAAGTCAAAAACAAGTTTTAGTAATAAAATCTACTAGAATCTGATATACACATTGCTTAATTTTAGTCCATTGCAAATCAAGTATAAAATTAGATTAAATGCTGGATTTCCTTAAACACTGAAGCAACTTTTCACTTCATTTCATTCTCTCTAAAGAAAAATACAGTGACGACTGAGACAAATGGAAATAGTTCCATGGGGGACGATGGAATTATACCACACCAAAACCCTGCCAGCCTTCCTTCTAAACAAACGTCTTCAAAGCAATCCACTTAACTCTGAACTAAGCTGAACAGACCAGCTGAAGCATACAGTGCATTTTATATAAACTGTGATACACACATGTACAGAGCAGACTGCTAAAAATATACCTTTCGGGCAATTGGTTCCTGGCCCTCAGTCAGCCCATACCAGCTCACTAACTTATTCCAGCCCTCAGTAGGTACAAGAATGTAGTCCAATTCATCAATAAGGTGCTCCTTAATGGCAAGAACGTCCCCATCTAAAACAGAGCAGAGACAAACATGTGTAGCTAAGAGCATGTCATTATTGCACATGTGTCATGACCAGTATATAAGAATATAAGACACATGAAATCTCAGCACTCAGATATTTGACATCAATACAGTACAAACATGACAGGTTTTAGCCCTGTTCCAGGAGAGCAGGAGAGAAGGCTGACCTTTAAGGAGACCCGAGTTGTCCACTGGTCCAGGGTAGACATTCTGGTCTCCCATCTGGTACTTATCCCAACTGTCAAAGCCCACATATTTTTTCCACTGTTTGAACCAGTGACTGTCTATTAAGTACCTGCAAACAAAAAGTAAATGAAAGGTTGTTACTGCATGGCTAATACAAGGATGTGATGATGAGGCTTTTATGAGGATCAGTGAAAATTACACAATAGCCTATGCCATTATGGAATATCTATCAAAACAAGCATGGTAAGGTAAGCATGGTCTACCTTAGTGCACCATATACAAAATAAGACAGGCTAACAAGACAGGCTATGTACTGATATTTAACCATCCAGTGCAACACATGCAGGTGCATTCGGTAAATACAGTCCTGGTCCTAAAGCACAGGAACACTGACCACAAAGTGGGTTCTCATAAAACCTATCTAAGAGGATGGACATTTGTAAGAAGGCTTTTATGATCAGTGAGGAATCTGCTGAAGCGATAATATATATGAGCTTGTAATGTAATATCCACCCAAAAGGCCAATATTAGACAGATCAATAAGTAGAGCTGTTGCTGTAATTCTAGTTACAGTGCAGCTTACAGTCCATAAGCCTTACAAAGATGCAACCAATACAGTCATTTGTCTCAGTCCTGGTCCTGAAACACACGTGAATACGTCTCTAACATTCAGTTAAACACCTCACGCAGGGCTGGTGTTTTAAAGCAGGGAAACACTGGGGAACAAATCCTGCTTGATGACTTAAATCCCGAAGCGTGTACACCGTTACGAGAGATTTACCAGAGTATCCAGTCAGTGGAAAAATGGTTTATATCAGAGATTGCGATGACAGGTGCCAGTCTCTCGTCTCCGCCCTGACTGGCCATGACAGACGGAGCTAACATTAGCGAGCTAACAGGTAGCAACTGACTAAAAGCGCTAACGACTTATCCACACAGACAGTTTTAAACGTTTTGTACGTTTTTTCCCCAACAATTTACGACGCTATTCGTGTTATGTGAATGTGTTCTAAATGAACAGTACGTACGGGTGAATAGCACTATCATTATTTGTGCTAACGAACGCTCAGGTCAGCTAAGCTAACTGCATCGTTAGCTAGCTGTCAACACGGGCCGTTCCGCTAATTTCCCCGCTAATATCGTGCTTGTCATGGCGCGACTCGGGTTGCCGGAGGCTACACCTCTCCTGTGGAAGCGTGTCATTAAACTCTCACCAAGTGTCTCCTTTCCGGAGCTGAGTTTTGAGCAGCGCTGCGACCTCTCCTCTCTGAGTATCCAGATCAGCTGCTCCTCCCTCCGCCATCTTTCCTTAGACCCTCGCCCCGCTGCATTGTGGGAGAAGGGGGAACGTCACAGCCTTGCGTCAGGTGAACGGAGGCACGTTGTAGCCAATCAGCACCTTTATTGGACACGTGACCACACAAAGAGGTTCTGGAAAAAGTCATGCATCATCTGTTTAAGTTTTTTTACTATTATTCTTCGATATATATATATCGAAGAATAATAGTAATAAAAAACTTATATAATGAAACTAAAACGCCTGGTTTTAGACCACAATAATTCATTAGTATGGTGTAGGGTCTCCTTTTGCACCCAATAAAGCATCAGTACGTCTTGGGAATGACAGATACAAGTCCTGCACAGTGCCCAGAGGGATTTTGAGCCATACTTCTTGCAGAATAGTGGCCAGGTCACTATGTGATGCTGGTGGAGGAAAACGTTTCCTGACTCGCTCCTCCAAAACACCCCAAAGTGTCTCAATAATATTTAGATCTGGTGACTGTGCAGGCCATGCGAGATGTTTCAACTTCACTTTCATGTTCATCAAACCACGCTGTCACCTGTCTTGTGTGTATTGCTGCATTATCATCCTGAAACACGGC
The DNA here is from genome assembly GCA_011419295.1 of Clarias macrocephalus. Classification (NCBI taxonomy): domain Eukaryota; kingdom Metazoa; phylum Chordata; class Actinopteri; order Siluriformes; family Clariidae; genus Clarias; species Clarias macrocephalus. The sequence continues at coordinate 89,235 of JAAGKR010000283.1, forward strand.
ACCGCCTTCAGGATACAGTGTTCGAACCACTGGGAGCACATGGTCCTCCATGTTTCAGTAGTCCCTGGCAGCGATGTGCCCATCTAGCACAAGGAGAGTGGAAGTGCACATTTAATTCTGCAGTGTATTGGGCAGCTGTAGTTTTATGTTTTTTGGATACAATTCGGGTTAGCACCCGGGCATCCCTTTCAGACGGCTTCCTCTTGCGTCCACAGTTACTCCTGTTGGATGTGGTTCGTCCTTCTTGGTGGTATGCTGACATTACCCTGGATACCGTGGCTCTTGATCCATCACAAAGACTTGCTGTCTTGGTCACAGATGGGCCAGTGAGACGCGCACCAACAATTTGTCCTCTTTTGACCTCTGATATGTCACCTATTATGTTGTGTGCATTGCAATATTTTAAGCAAAACTGTGCTATTATTCTGCTAATTAAACCTTCACATGCTGCTCTTACTGGTGGAATGTGCAATCAATGAAGATTCACAACCAGGCTGGTCAAATTTAGCCATGAAACTTCCAACGCTAAATTGGCCAGTGTTTCAGTTTCATTGTCCAACCCCTGTATGTTTATGGTATATATTGGAAGTACACATAAAGGCATGGGATGGTACATTAAGACAAAATAAGGGGTTTTAAAGGGGTTAAGCTCTAGGCCCCCCATGACCCTGTATACAGAATAAAGCGGTATGGATCATATGTGAGTGAGAGAGTGTGAAATAAATTAAACAAATTAATCAATCAATCAATCAATCAATCAATTCATTCATTCATTCATTCATTCATTAACAGGAATATAGGGGTTATGTGTAAGCCCAAGCTCCACTGTCAATATATAAAGATTTACAGCGCTTTCCTTTTCCAAGTAAAGAAAGAAAGAAAGAAAGAAAGAAAGAAACCAATAATAAATGTCTTGCCAAAATGCATTTGCAAATTTGCATTCATAAAAAAAATGCTATGTTGTATCAATGTACTCATTATAGAATCAACAATTATGATATTCCTGACCAATCACCAACCTTAAAAATTCTCCAGAAGGATACAGTATATATCATTGATCATTTTGAAGTGCACTTTATTTGCATTTAGTGCAAAAGAGATTTTTTTTAATGTGGTTTTTAGATTTTTTTAGTCTTGTCCTTTGAACCCTATTATCTTTATGGTATATATTAGAGAATGAGTGTTTATTTGATGAATATTTATAAAATGTATTAAATATGAATAATTATTCAATAAGAATATTTTTTGGATTGAGAATCATTTTAGATAACCATTCACCAAAAGCTAGGGAAGATGAGGGTTTACATTAGATTGAAATAAATGATAAGACAATAAAAAATTGTATTGCTTTGATAAAATTATCATATTGTTTTTAGTCACATAAATTAAACCTTGAACAGAATAATTTAAAAGGTATAATGTTTTCCCTAAGATTTAAAAATGTGATTTTGCATATATTCATTTTAAGAAAAAGAACTCAGACTCTTTTTGAAATTAACGTGGTTCTACTTCTTGCTAAATATTATGTACACAAATCCAAATTTATTAGAAACAGGCCCTTTTTCTCTGTTTTCGGACAGGATGTAAAAAAAAATACATATAATAGCGAATCGGCACCGACATTAGGCCTGTGACCAGAAGTGAACTTCTTACTGGTGGGCTTCAGTTCTGGACACTGGTACACTCATAGGCACACAGCCTATATAGTATACAGTCCTTTAGGTAGAGTTGTTCAAATCCTGAACAGCTGGAGTTGATTTCTATTCGGACAGCAGCGAATCGATATAGTTCAGTCAAAGAGTCGAGTCCACACGATAACCACACTATGGTCGATACACTAAAGCGTTTATAACGTTGTTCCTACAGGCCTAGATGCTAAACCTTTGCTAGATGTTTAGGAATGCAACCTTAATACACTTTACCATCTATGACTGAAATCTTCTAAACCTTTAATCATGTAAGGTTTTTGGTTATAAATATAACAAAATTTTGTCAGATTCACTCATTTAATTCATGTTTTGATGAAATATTTAATTTAAAATCTTGAAGTTGATTCTTAATACCCAAGGTCCAGAACTTTACTGCAATGTACTTAAAGGTCCTCCATGTGTCTGTGAATCTGTCATTCACTTTTGTATAACAGAACTGCAAGCATTTCTCTTAATGCTAGAATTTTTAAATAGAATGTGCAAGTTAGAGAACAGTAAATTCTACAATACTCAAACCAGCCCGTCTTTTCCCGTTTCTGATATTTGATGTGAACATTCACTATAGCATCTGATCAGTATTCTGCATAAATGCGCAGCGTTATACAGTAAGTGTTTCCATGAGAGCGGCTGCTGAGCATTCAAAGCTGGACAAATTCTTAACCCCTTTCAAGTCAATATAAACAGACTGCAGACCAAAGGTAGTGAATTATTATTATTATTTATTTTATTTTTTATTATTATTACTGAACTAACATCCTAAAAAAAAGACACCTTTCCAAGACTTTTAAATTTACTTTTATATTTTGATTCCAAAGATAGAAGCACATAGAAAATGAACAATAAGGCTCAGTTTACAGTATATTCAGGTCTAAAACAATGCTACAGATCACCAGAAATAATGAGTACTAAATAACAGACATTTTAGTATATTATTATTATTATCAGAAAATAATAGTAATATAGGAAAAAACCTAGGAGCCATTTAGGGCATTAGTTCTGCCTAGGATTTTTTGCAGTCATGTGAATCAGTATACTGTGCACAATAATATACAATCTGAATCAGCACCTGTAGTTATGCTCAGTACTTGAGCACACTCAGTACTTTGCATAATAGGAGATTGTTTTCAGTCCTCTTAAGTACAGAAGGTGAGCACCAGCATGGTTGGTGGGCCTGTTGATAAATCCTTTCTTTCTCTCTTTATTTCACTTTTATGGCTAGCATATGTGAAATAAGCTTATGATTAATTCTCAGATTCATTGCTGTCACATACAGTTCTAAAACTTTGTGTCCATCTGTTGCGCAGGATTGGAGACATCTTTATTAATTGAAACTGTTTCTGCCAAAGCGAAGACAGCAAGCAAACTCTCTTGTTCCTTTTTCGTTCTGGGTAAATCAGAAGACGGTCTGATGAGTATCTGTATTCTCTAGAGAGAGAGAGAGAGAGAGAGAGAGAGAGAGAGAGAGAGAGAGAGAGGAGAAAAAAAAGACTTTTAAGTTTAGTATAATTTAAGTCTCAGTTTGTCAGACTAGTAGACTTTGAGATATCATACTTCTTTTAAAGTTCCTTTTGTGTTGCCAATTTTGTAGATCATCCATGCAGGGATACAGAGCATTGAGGGCAAAGCCAGGAGCCAGCCTAATGCATAACCCCACCAAGGATATTCATACTCATTGTTGTATTTAAGAGGTGTATATTTGATGAGGGAAAAAGCGAACGTGCCCTAAACAGGGGGAAAAATAATTTGGTTAAAAGCAGCATTTACTCTGAACGGGCTTTAGTGTGGATTCTATAATTGGAGAAACAACTGACTTCAATTCAACAGCACATAAAAGGAATTATTATTGGTTAAACTATTAATTATAATAGTTTACAGAAATCTAGAAGCAAACCAAAGTTCATTAGTATCAGCCTCAGCCTTTCCCAAATTATATAATCAGCAAATGCAATGCTTTTATCTTCTTAACCCTGGCTTAAAGTAATAAAGTTTGCCTCACTATGCAGGTGACTGGGGTGAAAAACATCCAGCAATACTTAAGTAGAGGGCCTGGGCGGTAGCCAATCATGTCCTCCATATTATCATAGAAGCGATCTGCACCTGAGAAAACAAGATCGGTGGCCTCATCATGAAAGATCAACAAGCAGAAACACCAAACATGTTACACATTTCACCCAAATCTGGAGAAAAGATATGCTGGAAAAAAAAAAAAAACGCTACCCAGTCAGGGAGTACTTGACCTGCCTCTTGTTTTGTATTATCAGCTATAGCATACCATAAATCCAGGCAATGCAAACCGTCTCAAATATGGCCATGAAGAGCAGACACATGCCAGAGGCTGCATAGTAGTCAAAGAGCTGGAAGACATACATCCCACCCTGTTTAACACAGATTAAAATATGCAAGTTAAATATTCTTATAGAAATAAATATTCTCTTCTGCAAGTTAGCGACAAATTATCCGCGAATTTTGTTGATGTTCATGGGAGCTCCTAGTCCCCTCAGCCGGTATCATTATTCTTGGACATACGGCACCATTTGAGGTTGGTTTTTACTTTGAGGAAATTTTATCACATGTCCTGGTTTGACTTGAACGCCCCTCATAGGAATACAAATTAAACATATTGTAAGTGACCCCAATAGGTAAATATACACATTTTCAAAAGGTTCAGATTTTATTGTATTTAATTTTTTTTCTTTAAATTTTATGTGTATTTTTCACCTGTATGTCTATACCTGTCCACACAATGTATCCTACTGAATCCAATATTCAAAGAGATTTAAAGTACATTAATTAACTATATTACTATATTAAAATTGACACTTACTATTACAGGCACCATCTATATTTACTAAGGCTGAGTTCCCTTTTTTAAGACCGCACTACCATTCTATGAAATGTGATCCATGAGAGTTGCCAGATTGGAAAGATCAAAAGACATACAGGACCTGATCTCTCCAATAATCATTAGATGGTTGTATGTTTTGATTCTTTTGTTGTCTCTGCCAACCAAACTGATTAAAGAAATGAACTCTGCTTTTATTGCAGATCTGAAATGCTTACTTCCATCAGCATGATAAGTCCCATGAGGAAGGAGAAGATGCACACCACTAATAGGAAGAGCTCCCTGCGATTCTTGTGGCGGAACACGGTGGGATACATGTCTACTATGGATGTTACCAGGCTCTCAACACACACAAACTATGACAAAAAGAAACAACAAAAATAATAATTCAGATACTCTCTATTGTCAGATAATAACAATAGTGAATAACAGTAACATAACAACAGTGATAACAGTTACTTCTTTTAACATCACATCACACTGGTTGAGAACGCCACATTGTGTTTAACACTAGTTAGTTCAATCGTATCCCGTATTACCTGATCTCTTCAATTAAACACAATCCAACCAAATGTGTGCCAAAACAGAAATCTCCTTACAATACTAGGTTTTTCATTATACAGCCAAAAGTTATGGAAACCAAACCATCACACCCCAAATTCTAATATTCTATTGCACAACCTTTGCTGCTATAATAAAAGCCTGCATTCTTTTGGACTGTGGGAATTTGTCCCAGTCGAATGAGCATTGTTGATGGAAGGATTAGATAATGTCAAGGAGTTCTTAGATGGAGTCTGTGTTACATTTCATTATAAAATGAGTTCAGTGGGGTTGAGGACAGGGCTCTGTCCAGCTAACTCCAGTTCTTCCACTTCAATCTTGGCAAACCGTGTCTTCATTAGGGTTTGCTTTGTGCACATGGGCATTGTCATGTTAGAACAGGTTTGGGCTTATTTGCAGAGAAGGGAAGTCTTTAAGATAATTTCGACATTTGTGTGCTTCCAACTTTGTGGCAACAGTTTGTGGCAGACCCACATATGACTCTGATATGGCTGTCAGAGATCTTTTACTTACCATATAGTCTATTTATCACATATCCTTATAATAAGGCAAATAAATGTACTGCAATGCATAATTCCAGGTAGACAGGGAGCAGAACTAAAGGTATTTAGGATGAAAAAACAGACAAATGCTTACCTGGCTATCCAGTCCAAGGAAAATAATCATGATAAAGAAACAGCAGGCCCATAGATGAGACAGGGGCATCAATGTTACAGCACGGGGGTAGGCGATGAAGGCAAGACCAGGGCCTGAAATGAGCAGAGCATAACTGATAGCTTTAGTAATATTCATAATATATGTCTACCTGTAATATTGAGAACATGTACTAGAAATCATAGAAATCAACCCATAGACTCAAAACAAAACTTGTAGGCATTTTAATATACTTTGTTAATAAGTTTTAAATAGAATTGAAATACATTTAAATAGTCTTGTTTCTGATCATTAAAAACGTTTCATATTGCCATCAGAGAAGACGTACCAGATTCAGCCACCTCTGAAATCGGCACATTCTGCTCATATGACATAAAACCAAGGATTGAGAAGATGGCAAAGCCGGCCACAAAGCTTGTCCCGCTATTTAAAAAGCACAAAGCCAAGCAGTCCCTGTGACAAATGAAATTGTGTTACTGAAAGCTGCAATTCAAAATACATCTCTCTGAAATATATTGTATATAAAGTTTGGAGATGTATATACACTCTCTGATTACTCAGTCAGGACCAACTAACTAATTGCAAAAAAACAACAGTTACAAACTGGAAAAACATTGCCTTCATTCTGATTTTAGTAGGCGCACAAATGGTAGAGTCAGAATTTTGTGCCATCGGCTGAACCCATAGATTCTACCTGCCTCGGGTCAGTAGTATAGGCTTGTGGAAATGGAGTAATATTGTGGGCAATGGTGTCTATTATTTGAGGATTATTGCTTACCATGTGTCTCCCATCATGGCTACAATTTACCCATTTTACAGCACAATAATTTACAGGATGATAATGCACAGTGCTCTTTACTATTACAGGCACCATCTACTGTATATTTATCTCCCTTTTTTTAGAATGTACTACCATTCTATAAAATGTGATCCATGAGAACGCATTTGCCATTTCATACAATTCGTGATGAACTTCGTATCAACATAAACCAGAATTTCATAGGAATGTTTCCAATATCTTACATAATCCATGCACTGAAGTATTGAGGCTGTTTTAAGAGCAATGGTAGGCCCTAGTCAGTGTCAGTATAGTGTTCATTATAAAGAGTCTATATACCAGTTATCCACTTTATTATACACTGTAATGGCCTCTATGTACTGTGAATATAATGATGGTGATGTATATTACCTGTAACAATTATTGTTGTATTTGTTATAGCTCCCCAATGCTGTTAGACACCCCAAGCACAGCGCATATGAGAAGAAAATTTGTGTTCCTGCATCCATCCATACCTGGACAAAAAAATAAAAAGGAAATAATGCAATAATGCAAAAGCTGTTCTGTTTCTGAAATTGATGCAATGTTTCCGCATTAGTTTCCTGTGTGTCTGGATTTGCTGTTCCATTTTTTTATTTGCTGTTATGTTTTGGGGTTTGTTGTAAATTCTTGGTCTTGTTGTTCTGCTGTCTGTTGTTGGTGTGTTTACAATCAATTATACACAAAAAAAAAAAAACTGAAATTTGACAATCTGTTAAATGTTAAAATGACAATCAAAGATTAGACTTTCCCTTTCTGACTGTGATATAATGTACATGTACACCAATCAGCCATAACATTACAGTGCGAAACATTATGCCCCATATTGTGTAGGCTTCACCTGTGGCTCCACAGGACCTCTGGGTGTGATGTTTGTTGTATATATATTACAATGCAATTACAATTACATACAATTACATGTTATAGATTAGGACTGTCAGTATTAACACGCTAACGCATGTGATTAATCTAGAAAGGTTAACGCATTACTACTTTTTTTTACGCAAACTAATCATATGAACAATTCTGACCCTAATGCCTTTCCATAATCCATAATTGTGTACTCGTGCTACCTTCAAAGCCGAACTATTGTTACGAAATACATTAACAATGATAAGTAAGTAACCAGAACAACCTCGTGGGAAACAGTTCATCTCATTGATGATAAATTGCTCTGTGTGTGTTAAAAAGACAAGAAAGATATTTTGCCAAAACATGTGCTAGCCAGTTGCGCTAGCCAAGTTGAAAAGGAGATAATGGACACGGTCACCACTATAGGAACAGACAGGGCTCACAATACGATTGCTGCTGCGAGGCTTTTACCATTCGGTCATTTGTTACATATTCATGTTTGAGATGTTATAAAACTGCATAATGTTTCCTCTGACCAGTTCGTCATGATTATTATGCAAGTACAGTACTTTCAAATTGTGATGAACTACATGAATTTCTGCACATGCCATTGACTATAGAAATAGGCCGATGATTTGAAAGGCTGACCATGAGGAAAATGCTGCCAGTAACAGTGAGCAATGTCTAGAACGACTCTAAATAATCTCGCATTGTTCCTATCAAATCCATATCAAACACAGTACACTGAGCAAAGCATTCAGAGTTTGCAGATTGAACTTTGAAAGAACGTCACTAAGCTGATTTAGAACACTAAAACAAAAACACTGTGTGTGTCGGGGATCACTCTGTTTGTAATCTCCACACTGTGATCTCCATCCCAGAACCCAGATGGCCTCAGTAAACACACTGAACACACACTGAGGGTCTCGACATCGACTAAGGCACCTGTCTGTTGACTCTTAATGCACCATGAGAGAATTATTAAATTTGCAGCAATGTAGTCTGAAGGTGCATATAAATGTAAAAATAAATGAATAAAAATAAACAAATAGAATTGCAAGACAGGGTTGTACCTGTGGATCGGATAAACGTCCGAGGTCAGGATACAGATAAAACTGAATGCCTTTGCTGGCCCCAGGCAACGTGAGCCCCCGAATGAGAAGCACCAAGAGCATGACATAAGGGAAGGTAGCAGTGAAATAAACTACCTGCAAGGAAAAACACAAGATCATAATATTTAGATGATATAGTTAACAAAATTTATCTGCCATAGTTTATAGTATTTCCTATTGCTTAACCTATACTGCATACAATGGTTTGCAAAGGTATTCCTCTTCTTAAATACTTCCCATTGGTGTGAATCCATTTGCCATCAATCATTCATTCATTCTTACATTTTATTAGCTTCCTTTCCTGGTCAGGGTTCTTGGAACACTCAGTGCTGGGCAGAAACACACGCTGTAGAGGATTGCAATTCATCACAGGACACCATGCACGAAACGTTCACATCAAGGGCCAATTTTGCGTGGTCATTCGACCTACAAGCTTGTCTTTGGCTGGTAACAGGAAACCGGAGAATCCAACAGAAACCCACATGGATATTCCAAGGAAAAAGAGAACACGTGGAACTCGCAAACAGAAAGCAACCTGAGCTAACAGAAAGCGTCACGTGATTTCTGTATAAATAACCTTGTTCCTGGAAGACTGGAGTTTGTTAAAGAATAAAACGAAATGAACAGAATCATGACGCTCAAGAAGCTATGAAAATAGAACACGGCCCTAAGTAGAGATGGATTATTTTTCCGACTCATCCCGCTCCTAAAAGACCAACCTTTCCAGTAGATTTCACTCCTTTCCAGATGCAGAAGTAGCAGAGGATCCAGGCCACGAGCAGACACAAAGCCAGGTCCCAGTGTAGAGTGCCCATGTGGTCGATACCTGAAGAGAGTCGCAACACCCGTCTCCTGTTTTCCATGCACCAAATAGACATTATTATCACTTACAGTAGATGATATCCCTGAAATACCCAGATATATTTTGGTTTACAGACAAAATAAAGAAGGCAGTTTCATACTGACAGGGAGCGTCACTGATGTAACAGGTTGTGTAGGTAAATACATCACCAGTGACTTTTCGCTCATACTCTTAACAGTTTTTCAGTCATAACATTCCACATGATTTTTTTCACTTTGCCAAGCTTGCATAAACCACATTTATCACATACTTCGTACCATGTCTCTTAGAACACTTCTTCAAATTCTTCAAAGTTTTCACACTGATTTGATTATATATTACTTCAATTTTAACATGAAAGGGCAGCCAGCACTGTGACACTGTGGTGAGCATTGATGCCTCACAGCTTCAAGATCTACTCAGTCAAGTTACTGTCAGGAAGTTCTCGCTGTTTTTGTGTGCATGTGTTTATGTGTGTAAAAGAAAAAGCTTTATTTGTCACATATACATTAGAGCAGAATGAATTACCTTTCTTCAGACATCCAAGCCCAAGAGCACAACATCAGTACCATAGTAGTGCTGGTAACAAACAATTCTTCATGTGCTAGGTTATCTGGTTTTATCCCAACTCCTAAAAACATGCCTTACCCTTTCCTGCACATGGGTATGAATGAGTGTGTAATCTGCAAGGTGCCCCGTGATGACCTGGTATCCATCTGTTATATTCCTCTCTTGCTCCCATGGACCCCATCCAGGTTAAAGCACTTATTGATGATAAACGAGTGAATGCAAGAAATTTTCTTGCTTTCTAATTTTCATACATTCAGAAACTACAGAAAACTACTTTTTTTTTCTATAAAAGTAACGTTACCATCAAATTCCAAACCTCATATAAACTTTGAATAGCAAAAATTATGTATGCTATTGGCTAACTTGAGAACACAAAAGCAACTGCTCCGCTTTCTAGCACTTACTCCCAAAATTCAATGACAGGAGATGTAGCGTTAGCAGGCATCGTGAAGTTGACCGAATCATTCCTCTTTTGGAACTCCACACAAGTATCTTTCAAACAAACAACAACAACAATTACACAGTATGCCATGCACTGTACTTATAATTAAATCATAAAAATCATCATGACAGCTTTTATTGTCATTTCCTACCTAGATTCCAGACATTTTGACATGAGGACCATGGCAGCTCCCAGGAAAATGAGTGATAGAAGTAAAAGATGGCCCAGGCCAGAACAATGATGTAGTAGAAATTGAGTAAGGTTAAAATGACCTGTGTGCCATAGCCTAGACCTGTGCAGAGTATTGGGAGAGACGAAAGAACACTGGAAATAATGACAAAAGATTAAAAGGACATACAAGATATACTTCAGTCTTTGTCTGATACTCGATTGTGTCGGAATTGACTTTTACCCTCAAAGAGAGGGCTGATCTTTCTCCAGGAAGTGATGCCTCCTTCGCTAGTATATTGGCCTAAAGCTGTCTCCAAGACAAACACGGGGATCCCACAAGTGAAGAGGAAAATCAGGTAAGGGATGAGAAAGGCACCTGGAATTGTCATAGAGGAACATAAAAGATTTAAATCACACGGCAAATAAAAAACACAGTTCAGACGTTGAGAACTCTTTAATATTATTAGGAACACTTACGTACAGTTATCTAATCAGCCAATAATGTGGCTAGAGCACAATGCATAAGCTCATGCAAGGGCTTCAGTTTCAGCATCACATTAAACATAAGAATGGGGTACGTTGACTAGGGCGTAGGTGGAAGACAGGCAGGAAGATTTTAGTAACTGCTGAAGTCCTGGGATTTTCATAGCCTACAAATCTCAAGAGTTTATTAAGAATTATGTAAAATATAAGAACAATAACAAAAACCATTCAGTGAGTGGCAGGTCCGACTCCAATTATCATTCTTTACAACAACAAGGAGAACATCTCAAAATCTACTCCAAACTTCAAGGTAGATGGGCCGCCGCAGCAGAAGCACCACATCAGGTTCCAGGTCTATTATGCTGATTTTAAAGACCTTAAAATAATCAAATCTGACAGGCGAATGAATGAAACAATCCAAACAACTTCGGTCTCTAAATTTTGATCTCTTCAAGAGTCACTAAAGGGACAAGTATTCAATGCTAACGCAATCTTCAAACCTACAGCATTACAGATCTTGTTGGTAGTGTCATGCAAAATGACGAATTCTTAGCCACCTGAGAGAACCTACAGTACCAGCTCTCCAAGAGGAAGCGTCTACAGTACTTTACACTGTTTAGCAATCGATCTCAGGCTCCTTGTGGAAATAAAATTAACCGTACCTCCTCCATTCTTATAGCACAAGTATGGGAATCGCCACATGTTGCCGAGGCCAATGATGGAACCAGCTACAGATAGCACAAATTCCAACTTGTTGCTCCATTGTCCTCTTTCCTGGATCTTCTGCTCATCTTCTTCACAGCTGATCCCATTAGCATTGCTTGTGCTGACTGTATCTTTGAAGCATTTGAAATTGTGATGTTTTGTTACTGAACATTTCATTAAAGTGAAAAAGTGAATTTTTTTGCATTTATTCATTAAAATTTAAACATATTGTGTATTGTTCCCTGGTCTCTAAATCATATCATGAACAACAAACAAGATACATTCTGTCTCACAATTAACTTTATTGTATCTTATTAATTGTTTATAATAGAAATGAATGAAAAATAATCTTTAAATAGCTGTGGATAAAATGACTGCTTGCACAGACTTTTTAGCAACAATTTAAGCAATAGTATCTGAAATTTCTGTACATATGTAAGCTTAGATCTGTAAAGCTTTGTACAACTTACCCTTCATTGCACCAAAGCACAACTAAAGCAAGTCAAATTCCAGCGTATAAACCGGTGGTTACTAAAGAAAGCAAAAGCCGGTGAAGGTTTGAGTGTGTAATCCAACCTCATGTGGGCTGCCACCTCCCACTTATACACCACCATCCCCCCCCCCCATCCCCCACCGACCCCCTTACTCGCACACACTTCCCAGATTGTTTTTATGGCCCTACACTAAGGACTGCAAGGGATCATGGCATGCAGAATAACAACTCGTGGAAAACACACAGCACACGCTCAATTGAATGACTATTTTAAAAGGTCCAATAATGTACATGCTTTCATAACATATTTAATTTTGCTCTCTTGAGCTCCCGCAGGCTTTAAGAGTGTGCTTTATGAATTAGAATGGAACATAACTTAATCTTTTGCACATTCTGTTCCAAGTCCACAGATTCAAGATCAACAACCGTACTCCAACCCTTTTCAACTTGCACATACGGTCAGGTCCATACATACTGGAACAAAGATCTCTTTTTTTTGGCATTTGACCCCTGTACACCACCACATTGAATTTGGAAGGAAACACTGTAGATGAGAGCAAAGTTAAGACTTTAATCTTTAATATAAGAGTTTTGACATTAACCATTTCAGAACTCCATTTTCTCTCTCTCTCACTCACACACACAAACACACACAATTTTGGGGCTTATACATAATAAAGACAATAAACATAATAAACATAATTACAAACGTAAAGATTTTTTAAATAATCTTTTACAATTTGAGCCTGATGAACCCTGGCATCATCATCATCATCATCATCATCACCATTCAATTCAATTTCAATTAAATTTTATTTGTATAGTGCTTATAACAATTGACATTGTCGCAAAGCAGCTTTACATAATCAATAGAATTATTTAAGTTTGTATGAGATGTGAACGTGTATGAATCAAAATGATAAGATGATAAGTCCCAAGCCGAGGAATTATGGCGACAGTGGCAAGGAAGAACTCCTTGAGATGGTAAAAGGAAGTAACCTTGAGAGGAACCAGACTCAGCAGGGAACCCATCCTCATTTGGGTACAACGGATAGCAGGGTATAACGGATCTGCATCATACTGTGTGAGACTGGAAGTTCAGTATAACAGGAGATGTGTTTGATCATCATCTTGGAATATGCCCATACCAACAGGGAAAAAAGAAAAACAGCCATTGATGGAAAAACCTGGTCATTCAGTATACTGTATTCAGGTAGTCAGCTGACCACATTTTTGGGGCACATAATGTTCCTGATCCTAGACCTGACCAACTGAAGCAGCCCTAGATCATAACATTGCCCCCACAAGCTTGTATGGTAGGCACAAGGCATTATGGGTGCATTACTTTATCTGCCTCTCTTCTTACCCTGAAGCACCTGTCACCTTGGAACAGGGTAAATCTGGACTCATCAGACCACATTGCGTTGTTCCAACGCTCCACAGTCCATTCCTTATGCTCTCTAGCAAACCGAAGCCAAATTTCCAATTAGGCTCACTGATAGATGGCTTTCTTAAGGCTACACATCTGTTTAGTCCCAATCCCTTGAGGTGTCTTCGCATTGTGTGACTGGAAATGCTCTTAATTTTACTATTAAACACAGAGGTACATTTGCGTACGTCAATCCAGGTACAGCAATGCCTTGGAGGGACAAAAATAAATAAGTAAATTATATATACAGTATTAATTACGTGTAAAATTTAATATTCCAATGATATTTCATGATATTCTTATTTTTCGAGGTCTCTTCACGAGCAGGTGTGAAGAAATATTGCAAAATAAGAGTGCTTTCAAATAGATATACATTTTAAGTGTTTATTTATATCAATTTACAGAATGCAAAGCGGGCAAACAGAAGATAAATCTAAATCAAACCAATATTAAGTGTGACTGCCCTTTGGCTAGAATCCAGCATCAATTCTCACACTTGCACAAAGTCCGGGATTTGCAGGATTAGAGTCAGATACATGATTAACTAAGCAGGTGCTAATTATCATCAATTTTATATGTAGGTTGAAATACCACATTTTATATATATATATATATATATATTACAGACCAAAAGTTTGGACACACCTTCTCATTTCTTTATTGTGTTCTTTATTGTGTTCTTTAGCCCAAACGCGTCTCTTCTGCTTGTTGCCTGTCCTTAGCAGTGGTTTCCTAGCAGATATTCTACTATGAAGGCCTGATTCACACAGTCTCCTCTTAACAGTTGTTCTAGAGACGTGTCTGCTGCTAGAACTCTGTGTGGCATTGACCTGCTCTCTGATCTGAGCTGCTGTTAACCTGCGATTTCTGAGGCTGGTGACTCGGATGAACTTATCCTCCGCAGCAGAGGCGACTCTTGGTCTTCCTTTCCTGGGGCGGTCTGCATGTGAGCCAGTTTCTTTGTAGCGCTTGATGGCTGCACTTGGGGACACTTTCAAAGTTTTCCCAATTTTTCAGACTGACTGACCTTCATTTCTTAAAGTAATGATGGCCACTCGCTTTTCTTTACTTAGCTGCTTTTTTTCTTGCCATAATACAAATTCAACCTCTTTGAATGAGAAGGTGGTATATATATATAGTTTTAGGAAGCTTAAAACTGGGTGAGGAATAGTTTCATGCCACGAGTCATACACCAGGGCAAGACTGAGCACAGCGAAGGGATACAAGGCATTTATAATGCATCAGCAAGGTCTCTCCCAGAAAATAATTTCAAAGCAGAGTGGGGTTGCTGCTCAAACTAACTTGAAGAAGCACAAGTAAAAAGGGAAAGTTTGAGGACCGCAGACGCAGTGGTCGGTCAAGGAAACTTAATGCAGCTGATGAAATTCACATCATGCTTACTTATCTTTGACATCAGATGATGTCCATCATTGCCCTTTAAAAAAAAAAAAAAAACTGCCAGAACCACCTGAAGTCCAGGTAGACCCATCTACTGTAGAGAAGAGAAAGAGGTCAGAAGAGGTCCCCTCCCAAAAGTCAGACCGCTGATGTGGAAACAGGTTGCTTGCTAAAGGCCTGGTACAACAATGAGTGTCTACAGGCAACAGCGACGCATGTTGGAGGTTCCTTGCAAGTTTGGGGCTAAATTTCTGCAAGTGGAGTTGGAGATTTGGTCAGGATTAATGGTGTCCTCAATGCTGAGAAATACAGGCAGATACTTATCCATCATGAACTACAAGCAGGAAGGTGTCTGATTGGCCCAAAATCTATTCTGCAGCAGGACAACAACTCCAAACATACAGCCAAGGTCACTAAGAACTACCTTCAGGATAGAGAAGAACAAGGAGTCCTGAAAGTCATGGTTAGGCTTCCAAGGAGACCCTGATTTCAACATCATTATTTCTGTCTGAGATTACATGAAGAGACAAAGATTTTAGACAAAACACATCCACAGAAGTTCTCCAAGATGATTTCCAACACTCTACCTGCCGAGTTCCTTCAAAGACCGTGTGCAAGTGTGCCTATGAGGACTGATGCAGGCGAAAGGTGGTCACAGCAAATACTGATTTCATTTGGATTTCTCTTCTGTTCGTTTGCTTTCAATTTTGTTAATTGATAAAAAAAAAATATATATATATATATATTCAACCATTCTTATTTTACAGCATTTTTTTCACACCTACATAAAACATTTGCACAGTATGGTGCACAAAACTGAAATAATAAAAATATATATTTTATTATTGCATAATATAAATTCTTAATTCATGAGTTCTATTTATTTTTGCATTTTTGTCTGCCTAGTTAGGTTTTGGCTATTTTACTTCCGACTTTTTCTATTATTTTATTTTTATTAAAATCTCATATGCATCAATAAATTTTCAAGAAATAAATATAAAATGTGAAAAAATTATATTTCATAATTTTATTATTGATAAACCTGAATCATTGCTTTTAACAAACAAAAATGCAAACAAACAAAAATTGCTTGTTTAGACAAAAATGTGTTAAGACCCATATACTCCTACACGATTCACAATAAAGAAAATCTCATGTATTTTAAAATATTTTCTTAAAGAAATGCACAAAAAAAACAACAGATTTCTTGGACTTGTTTCACTAGGAATTATTTTAATAAATTTTAGCAACAAAAACATCCACATGGACTCAGTAATTCTTTAAAATCTATTTACACCATAAATACTTCACCTAAAGATAGATTTTAACTAGTCCTACATATTTGCATGGTAACTTGTTTATGCATCAACCAAATAACTTAATTGTCTTACAGGCCGTTAGTGATGGGATGTCCGGAGCAAACCAGCAATGCACTGTGGGATACTTCTTGTAATGTATGATGATTTATTTAAGCAGGTTAAAACAGAGCTGTGCAAATACAATCTGGTCCAGCTGAGACAACCTAGAGGCAACGTGAGCGTGATGAGAGGAGACATGATAGCCTTAGGCTTGGAGCTGAGATCTATGGTCTGACAGTTAACTGACAAAAGAAAAAAAGAAAAAAAAGTGAAGATGTTTGGTGGAACAATGCAAATCTCCAGCATAGCAGACATTTCCCGTTTAACTAGCCACATTTATTTTACAAGTCCATGCACGGAATCCTTAAATGGATTCACCTTGGAAAAAGCAGACAGACTGCTTTTATTCATGCAGTATCCTGGTCTTTCTTCTTGTTTATCGG